>WEIU01022438.1:5692-21145 GCA_013389925.1 Aegithalos caudatus
CTTAGCTGCTAGCTTTGAGATAACTGGTTTTTTATGGTTGGGAATCTCAGGTACAAGCCACTCTCTGTGGTAACAAGACCCACATAGTCTGGATATTTTCTAGCAGTGTTTTTCATAATTAAACAAGTCAAAGGTTGATTTTCTTAGTATCACACACAACAGAAAGATTTTCCCTAGAAATGTTAGCACACCTCTTTTATAGAGGTACTTTTGATAACATAAAAAGGGAAATATTTCTGATTAAATCCTCCTTCATTCCTTAAGCAACCAAACATAATGGGTATCTATAAGGGAAAGTTTGAAGATCCAAAATTACTCTGAACTAAGTCCTTGCAGAGTTGCTGGGGAAAAGAACTTGAAAATCTGGTCTTTTAATTGCAAATATTTTTTGCAGCAGAAACATCTAATGACACATCAAACTGCTTTCACTTGTGAAGCCCCACTGGTGTAAACCACATCATGTAGCAATGAATACCCAGCACTGATTTATATATTCTGATTTTAAATCATCCTCTCCCTAAGCTCAGAAATGTGCTTGGGAGAACTCCAGCCACATATCCACTGCAAGAAGCATGCATCAAATAGATCACGAATTGTCAGGGACAAGGTCCAAGATAAGAGAGATGTGCTTATTCTTTCTGCAGTCATTATTTTCTGAGTGGATTCTGCCAGGCTTCTCAAGGCAACTCTGCCTTGAGGCAGACTTCCTCTGCAGGCAATTTCTGAAAAGCCCCAAGAGTCCACATAGTGTGATGGAAGCAACAGGGTCTGAGATTTTCTTTCTGGCCGTGTGATGACGAGAACAAAACTGCTGCTGCCAATCACTTCTAGCTTGGGTAAGGAAGATTCATGTAGAGCTAAACTGAGTCAATCTCCTCCACCTTTCCTCACTTGAACTGTTTCCTAATAGGCTCACTGGCCATCTTAAAATAATGGGCATTCCTATAATTTTCTCAGTTTATTGTTTTTGGATAAGTTATACTATCTACACACAGCATTGAATCACAGCTTAATATTTTTTGTAGCATATACATTAGGTATTTTTATTAGGTATTCCAAAAAGTCAAAAATAGAGTCCCATTGGCTTCAAAAATTTGAAGAAAAAAGAAAAAATATTAAGCTTAAAAATATAGATATTGGAAGTCTGACCCTCATAAATACCTGAAGTACATGACAAATCTGGCAGAGTCATATGTTGTGCACTTCTCAGTTTAATGAGTTATGACAATGAAACAGCAATGGTTTTAGAAGTAATCTTTTAAAAATCTCTGATGAGATTTAATGCATTTTTAAAATTTTGTCAGCTGGGACATGACACATAATCAATCCTCTAAGACAAGTATGAGAATTTCAAAAAAATCCCTCCATCCTCAATGGTAATACTGTCTAAAGATTAAAAGTCTTATAACACCATTGACAAATGCATTTCAATCTTTGCACTATGACACTTAGCAGCAGTCATAAATGTTTTCCATGTATATAGGGTAGTCATATCCAAGGATATGTTCTATAAACACTTGGTCAATGCTTCTGAACAAGGCTTTGAGTTTTGTCTCCTCCGAGTCAGCTGTATCTGTGAGCTACACTAAATACTGGGATCTCAGGCAGCTTCAAGAGTTTTTGGTTCATTTCTTTTGTGAGAGCTCTGCATTGAGTCACAGCTTTATATTACCATTTGTACACCACAGTCATTAAGCATGATATATGTAGCCACCCTTCAAAACTGACACAAATCTCTCCCAAAACCTGGCTTAAAAACCCAACAATTGCCACATCGCTTATTAAAGCTGCATTTCACTATAGCTGTTTTGAGAGGACATTTAGAAAGAGGTAGGTTCAAAGATCTGTACTCATACGGAGCCTGGTCCCAATAACACTGACCAAATCTGCCAACAGAGAAAATCTAAGGATGTGGTAGTTCAGGCAGCAGAACTCTGCCTTGTGAGCACAGAACCCAGTGGGAGACATTCCACAACACAGGAGTACTCCCAAGGACGACTCATAGTGCATTATACAGCAGCCCTTAGCAAAGAAAAAGGAAAATGCTGGAAGACTTAACCCTGAATCAATTCATCATAGTCTGCCTTTCCTTTGGACTACCACAGATACATAAGTACATCGAGAAAACATAGTGCATTGGCACTCCTATTTTTGGCCAGGCTTCTGAACAGAGAAAGAAAGAAATAAAAATTTAATGGTTGGAGTTGGAGGATCTAATCTAATGTTGCAACTCTCAACAGCTTAGGCTTTTGTCTCCATGCACAAGAAATAACATGATAATGGCCACAGTAGACTGGACTCAGGGCTGACTTACGTCCTGCCCTCCACCCCAAAGCATATACTGCAGACACTCAGCTCATTCAAAGGACAGAATATCAGAGGCTGAGCCCATCTGTCCCTCTGACTCTGAGGAGCCCTGGCTGCTATCACAGGTACAGAGAGCTGAACATATGTCCCTTTTCCCTGTCTGTCTGAGGAATGACTAAGCTTAGTGCAAAACGAGGAAATATCACACTTCCCACAGAGCTGAATGACAGGAGGATCCAACTCTTTAATTGCACCAGATTGTGATGAGCTTTAAGGCAGCATCTTGGTAATAAATGTTAAAAGCATTGCCAAGACATGGTGCCTGTGGACCAGGACCTAGGCAAAACAGGGTATAGGAAAAGTGACGGCCTGTAAAGTGTTGTCAGAATGTCAGGATGACATGCTTCTCCATTAGTTTGAACTTGCTTTGAAATCAGGTGACAAACCACACCTGGAGCATGGGATAAGACCCAGGCCGCTGATGATAAATCAGCAGACCTAATTTAATCATCAGGTCAGCTTATCTGGTCTTGAATGAGTGTTAGATATCCATATGTCAGGTTTACAGGAACTTACCTCAGAAGCTAAGTGCTGCCTGCACCTTTCATGAGTTGACTAAGGCAGTAGTCCATTCTTCACATTTAACTGATTTCACCATTGCATACCAAAACACCTTCTATTCCTCCTGACCATCTTTTTCTGCTAAAGTATCTCTAGTGAAGAAATTGAAAATTGTGCTTAACTTTTAATTCACATGCCAACAATACAACAGTATCTGATAGCAAGAGAATAATCAGAAACTGGCACGGAAGAAAGAACAATTTACCATAAATACAGCTTCAAATGAGACAAATATACAAATACCAAATTAATTTCATTTAGAGAAAGCATGCAGATAAAAGTTGTATTTGTGGTCAAAGAAATCATATTGTCCTAATAATGTATTCATGAGGTGAAAGTGAAGACATGGGTTGAATGTGACCTAAGTATTTAATTTCAATTCAGAACTGTGCAATTAACTATGCTAATTAAGGTCATGCCAAAACAAGGTTAGGCCCAGCTGGAGATAGAAAATACATTCTAGTAATTGAGAGATTATCCACCAATAAAAGACAAACAGATAAGCCCTGCCAAGTTACATTGTATATTTCAAGTTTCCATGGGTATGTTTTATTTTTCTTCTGTGCAGCTCTTCCCTCCATAGTTTCAGTTTATGAGACAAGGGCATTGTACCTTGAGAAGAAGTGCTAAACAGCTTTACTTCAAATACAGATCTTATTCTGCCACCACGCTTTTTGTTTGTTCCCATGATCTGAAGCATGTTAGTTTATTCTCAAAAGAGTGTAAGAGAATGGAAAGTTAGGCTAGGACAAGATTTGTCTTTACAAAACATGCTTGTATTTTATTTGTCACATGAAACTCGAGAACTGTTTGCTGTTTCCTTCAAAAAAATAAGAGAAGGTAAGTAGTATAATAATCAGTATTTTGGAGAAAATATTTAGGAGTAGTTTTCTCTTCATCTGTCTTAAGAGAGAAGCCTAACAATTGCAGTAGCTAATGTGCCAGTAATACACAGAAAATGAAACTCCGGGATTTGGGACACAAATACTTGAATAAACCTTTCCTACTACCACAGCTCTGGTGGTGGGTCTTTTTCTGAAAGTAAAAGTGACAGTATTCATGATGATCTCCATCTGCTTGGGGCAACAGCATATTCAAAGACAAGGGCAGTAAGCATGAGTCATTAACCAAATTGCTCTTGTATGTATGTACACTGAACACCCACAAGCCAAATTACACAGAAACAGCCAACCTATCACTTGTTCTATTTCAGTGTAACATAACAGCAGAAAGATTTGCAGGGCGGGAATGTCTCATTGTGAAAAAACAAATTTCAAAGAATTGGTGACAGATGGCTATACATAAATCGAAGGTAATTAATACAGGTTTTAGCTTTTAGAACTAGATACTGAATTATCTGTAACACAGCATTCCTACCTTTCCAAAAAGAGAGTATACAGTAATCCTCCAGAGCTATGTGGAGTCCTATCAATGCGAAGGAAACGCGCTTTTTATTCTATGATCATAAAATCATAAGATTGTAGCATCATAGATTAGTTTGAGTTGGAAAGGACCTTTCCAATTCATGTAGTCCAACCTTCCCTACAATAATTAGGGGAATCTTCAACTATATAAGGTTTCCTAGAGTCCCTTCCAATCTGACCTTGAATGTTTCCAGTGACGGGGCATCTACCACTTCTCTGGGCAACCTGCTCAGGTGTTTCTTTATCCTCAAAATAAAAGATATCCTTATATCTATTCCGAATTTACACTCTTTTAGTTTAAAACCATTGACCCTTGCACTATTTCTACAGTCCCTAGTAACATGTCCAACCCCATCATTCTTATAAACCCCCTTTACATACTTGAAGACTGACACAAGGTCTCCCTGGACACTTTTGTTACCATCTTTCTATTCCTGCTACTGATGCTCAGGGAGAGATACCCATTTTTCAGAATGCAAATATCTGACACATACTCTGATTGATTGGTTGTTGTTGCCTACAAACATCATGGGACCTTTAAGATGTTTTTTTATGTCACCTAATAAGTCATTTGCAAAGAGCAGCAGTGAGTGCTCTGCCATGCACCTGAGACTGAGATTTTGGCCCAGCCTTTGCACATACAGGAGAGCAAAGCAAGGATAAGCAGGAAAGCATGTACATTCATGGAAGCAGCAGTTGAGGACAGGAAGGGGAAGCGCAGCTACTGTGCAAGGCTCCATCCTTATCCAGAGTTCCTTCTGCAGCATAGCTCACCAGAAGGGTCCTATTGAGCGAGGGTCCAAGGAGACTGAACTGAATGGCTTGGCAGCAGGCTGCAGTGCTGCTATGAGGAGGATCCACAGGTCATGTACAAGACCAAACTGTCATAGAGGGAGCACATCTCCTGTCCCTTTCCAGATCAAAAGACTATCACAACAGCTAGAACTGGAGACATGGGCTATGTCTGGGCTCCCAAAACAGGAGAAGGCAAATAAAATTCACATATGAGCAGCACAGTGCAGATGCTCTGAAGTGCTCAAGAACGAGCAGCGCATATAATGAATGCAAGAGCATGTTACTGACTCCAACACTTGCAGTGCTTGTTCATCTGCAGAAATGTCCCATAGCAGGATAAGATGATTTGAAGGACTTACTGCTTTTCTCTTTGTTAACACAGAAGGCTAGAACTGTCAGGGCTAAACTTTGTATGATTCTTCAAACACGAAAATATCTTAGCTGTCCTCTACATAAAGCAACTGAAAGTCTATGAGTAACAGCTCAGTCAGGCCTGAGCTGAAAGGATTGAAGGATTGGAGTTGCTTAGCTTATTAAAACAAAGCCTGGAGAATGTTCACTATCTGTAAATTGACAGGGGCTAAACATTGGAGGAAGAACAAAATTATTTGGGGAAAAGCAGTGTTGGCACAAGAAGTGACTCAAATTGGTTTTGAATATATTTAAGCTGGCTTTTTGAAGTTTTTCTAACAATGGTTGAGAAGCTTATTTAAAAGGTGAAAGAAGGATAAAATCCAAAGGTACTTTTATGCTTAGATTCAAGAAAGGTCTCAAAGTATCAAGGTTGCTTAAGATTACTGCTTAAGATTACAAGAGACCAAGAAGGGCAAAAGCACTGTCTTCATTTTACATTTCATGTCAGGTTTCACTGTAAGTCATTATTCAGCAGGAAGTGCTCAGACTGCACAGTTTGTCAAAGTTCTTGCTTACTTACGGGTACTTAATGCATGCAAATGTGTAAATGTAATAAGCAGAAGTCAGTGAGATGGATACAGTCAGTGTAACATGATGGTCAGAAAGGGACAAGTGACCAAGAGCATAGATACTAATTCCACAAGTGCTCTAATTTTAATTTTTAAAAGTTATCCATCCACAAGGCTGGTTGTGCTCTCTTTTTTAAGTAGTGCACTTCAACATTTTGCTCCTTTTTGAAGTACACCATCTAAACAATGAGGTGATTAGTAACAGCCAGCATGGTTTCATTGAAGGTAAATTGTGTCTAACAAATTTGATAGCCTTCTATGATGAGGTTACTGCAGTGGTGGATGAGAAAAGAGCAACAAATTCCATTTGAACTTGTGCAAAGCATTTTACAATATCCCACATAACATCCTTGTCTCTAAACTGGAGACACATGGATTTTCAGATGGAACAGTTGTTGCATAAGAAATTGGCTGGATGGTCTCACTCCAAGAGATGCAGTCAACAGCTCAAGTGGGGACCAGTGGTAGCTGTTCTTCCTTAGGGCCCGATACTAGGACCACCACTGTTTAAAATCTCTGTCAGTGACATAAACAGTGGGGTCGAGGGCACCCTCAGCAAGTTTGTCATTGGCACCAAGCTGTGTGGTTCTGTCAAAACACAAGTGGGAAGGGATGCCATTCAGAGGGACTTGGGCAGGCTGGAGAGGTGGGCCTGTGTGAATTTCACGAAGTTCAATAAGGCCAAATACAAAGTCCTACACATGAGTTGGGGCAATGCCAAGTACAAGCTGGGTGGATAATGGATCATGAAGAGAAGGGCTTGGAGGTGCTTGTGGTGAGAGGCTGGAGGCAAATCATGTCCCAGGCTGCATCAAAGGGAAGTTGATGCAGGTGATTCTTGACATCTTCTCAGCTCTCATGAGACTCCACCTGGAGGGCTGCATCCAGTCTAGAGCCTCCAACACAGAAAAGATGTTGACCTGTTGGAATGAGTTCAGAGGAGAGACATGAAGCTGACAGCTGTAACACCTCTATTATGAAGACAGGCTGTCGCAGTAGAACACAAAATAAAGATGCATGACTCCAGTCAGCAGGCAGAAGAAAATCAGAAGGCTTCATTTACAATTAATTCAGCCTTTTTATAACATGCTGTGCTAAAAAGGCACATCATTGGTCCGTAGGATTGACACCTCTCTTCATTGGTTAAGTAACAGAAACAACACCTGGGAGAGAGGTTGTTATGGGAAAGAAAATATTGTTTATACAAAGTTGTTTGGGAACAAGGAAAACAATTGAAAAGTTCCCCTTGGGAAGAGCTAGCAATTCTCAGGCTAGGAATATTGGGCCTACAACAGGCTGAGAGTTGGAGCTGTTTAGCCCAAAGAAAAGAAGGCTTTGGGGAAATCTTGCAAAGGCCTTTCAGTACCAAATGCAGCTACAAGAGAGATGGAGAGGGACATTTCACAAGGGCAAACAAAGACAGGATGAAGGCAAATGGCCTTAAGCTGAAGAAGGCTAGATTTTGATCAGATATGAGGAAGAAAGTCTTTACTGTGTAGGTGGTGATGCACTGGCACAAGTTTCCTAGAGAAGTTGTGGATGCCCCATCACTGGAATTGTTGGATGAAGCTCTGAACAACCTGGTCTAGTGGAAGCTGTCCCTACCCATGGCAGGTGCATTGGAACTAGATGATCTTTAAGGTCCATTTCAACACAAGTAATTCTAAAATTCTATGATTTTATTATCTACTTGCTTAAAATTGCAGACATACTCTAAAAGTCAGAAAAAATAATAATTTTAATTGGCAGGTAGGTCTTATTGAAGTCCTAAGGAAATCAATGTACAAGTATTCGAGCTTATGATCTTATGAAAAGAAAAAGATGCTTGGAACTGTTACAAGTAAAAGTGGAAGAGAAGATCACATAATCAGCTGAGAGATGGAGAAAGGAAATGTGTCTTAAAATTTGCTTTTTAAAGAGAGCAAATACTCAAAGAGAACCTCCAGTCACTAACATATGCACAATACCACCCAGAAAAGTCTGACAGGTTTTGGTTTTTTTTTATTTATTTTCAAGTAAGTTTGCAATGAGATAGGTGAGTTGCAAATGTCAAATAGTGTATTATAACAAAAACTCTCCTGACAGGCAGAAGAGCTCAGTAGTGGCTCAGCAGTAGCCCTTCAGGGCTCTCTCCTAATAAATGCTATCAAGATTCAGCTCTCCACTATTCACATAGCTGTGAAGCATGTCAGATTTAGTATATCCTCAAAAGAAGTAGATGTTATGTTCTACTCTGGATGATTCATGTAAGACTGCCTAACACAATTTTGAGTCCACACTTGCTTGGGAAGACATGAAAAAGAAAAGAGACATACTGCAGTACATTCCCAGGCAATGTTGCTCAAATAGATACCCCACTGCTCAGGCCAGGCAGTCCAGATCAAATTTAGGACATGCAGGCCCCCAGCATTCCTTTCTAGGCCTTTGTCTCCTGATGGCAGCAAGCACAGACCAGGGTAGCCTAAAGATCTCTCTGTGGTTTTTAACAGACTTTCAGTTGGAACCAATGTGGCCTTTTCTGAATAAATGATGGCACAAACAAGAACATGCTTTGCCTTAGCATCACACAAACTATGCTTGTAGGCAGGAAATATATTGCTCTGCTGCAAAGCTATAGCAGCAAAACTGCCTAGAAATTGGCATGCATCTAACATGTTCTCTAACACACACCCAGAAAGGGCTGTTCTGGTTCTGTCAGCCAGACTGAAAACTACTTTTGGACCTGCAAGGGGTGAGATAAGTTTACAATCAGCATGCAACAGTCTTGTCTATTATTCAGACTCAATATCAAAATTTCTATTATCCCATGGAAAGGGTTCCATAGAGGGCACCTCCACTCTACAGAGAAAAAGAGCTGAGATAAGAACAGGAAGTGAAAGAATCCTGTTCCACCACTGGTGACATAAAAATTAATGTTTCTTAGCCAGTCACCATAGAAATAGATATTATCTAGTCAATTGCAAATTTGCTAACACCAGAGCCGAGTGTTGCATTTGGCATGCCTGAGGAAATGGATGGCATACAGAGGGAGGACCTGGACAAGTCCAGAGGTGGGCCTGTGAGACCCTCATAATGTTCAACAAGACCAAGTGCAAGGTGCTGTACCTGGGCTATGGCAAACCCCAGTATCAGCACAGTTTGGGGGATGACCAGATGGAGAGCAACCTTGTGAGAAGAACTTGTGGCTGCTGGTGGATGAGAGGCTGGACAGGGTCCAGCCATGTGCATTCACAGCCCAGAAAGCCAAACATGTACTGGGCCGCATCCAGGTAAGTGTGAGCAGCTTCTGGGAGACTCAGTGTGAGCAGCAGTGCAGTATCCAGCTGCCAGGTCCCCTGTACAGGAAAGTTTTGGAGCTGCTGGAGCAGGTACAGAAGAGGGCCACAAAAATGATCAGCAGGATGAAGCATCTCTCATATGAAGAAAGACTGAGAGAGTTGGAGTTTTTCAGATTGGAGAAGGGAAGCATACAGGGACACATTATTGTAGCCTTCTGGTAACTAACATGGGCTTATAAGATTAAGTTAGACCTTTTAGTAAGGCCTGCACAGATATGAAAAAGAGTGAATTTGTTTTAATCCAAATAGCAGATAGATTCAGACTAGAAAATAAGGATGGAAATTTTACAGTGAGAGTGACTGGAAAGCATCTCAGTGGAAAAGGACCTGGGGGTGGTGATCAACAATGCCTGAACATGAGCCATTGAGTGCCCAGGTGGCCCTTCAGAAAGGGGTGGACCTGTATCCTGTACATGATTAGGTAACATTTTCTCTCATGGTGTTGGTGGTTGGATTTGTTTCCTTTGTTTTTGTGGAACTTTTTCCTAGTGGGTTGCTAGGGAACTATTTGCTGGGTACTTATGGGTACTTAACCAAAAGAAAAGGTGGCCAAACACAAGTTTTGGGGCTGATATTTTCTAATAATGGGCCATTAAGGCTCACCAATGACATGACACATTACATCATCCCATTGGGAGATGCTCCTCCCTGTGAGGGGTGCCCCAAGCATTTCTACCCAGATAAAAGGGAGATGTGGGAGCACCAGGACCTCCTGTTTTCCACTGGATTCCAGAGAAAGACTGGACCCATCTCGCCACCACTGGACTTTCTACAGGATCATCTCTACTCCACAGAACTGCGTCTGTTACTCCAGGAGAATTCATCTGGGCTGCTTCTAACACCCTGACCAACAGGGTGTCAGGTCACATCCCTGACTGTCAGGGTTTTCTGGGTTTTTTGTTTGTTTTATTTGCATGACTTTTTGTACTACTAAATTTGTATTTTTAGAATTCCTAATAAAGAACTGTTTATTCCTATTCCCAAAACTTTGCCTGAAAGTCCCTAATTGCATAAAATTACAATAATCTGAGGGAGGGGGTTTACATTCTCTATTCAAAGGGAATTTCCTGCTTTTTGCTGGCAGATATCTGTCTTTCAAAACCAGGACACATGTTCATCTTGAAACTATGAGGCATTAAAGAATTTTCATTCAAGTTTCAGCAGCATGATGAGAAAGTACCTTCAACCAGATGCCCATACCACTTTTTCCAGAAGGCTGTTCAAGGCCAGCCTCCTTCATATATTTAGGGAATGAGGCAACTCACAAAATGCGTTATACTTTATACTATAAGCCATGTCTTTATGGCAACCCAGGTTTTCTCAGATCCCTTTGGAATATTAATGATCACAAATTGCTGAGGTGAAAGTCCTCAGGAGAGTTTGCACAGAGGCTCTTTCCTTCACTAAGTCATTAATTGTGACAAAAAACATGATCTCCAGCATATTCTAGTTTCCAGCTTGAGAGGCAACTGTCCTTTTTTTGCTACCTGTATCACTAACCAGGCTCTAATTTGTAAGACTACTCCTAATCTTGATTTCTTGTGGCTCTTTTTCCAGCTGTCTAACCAGCAGCTGTCTAATTTTGGAAGCCATGACCTTAGCAGCATGCAGGCCAGTTATATGAAACAGGAAGAGCTGTGAAAACAGAAAGCCATTCCTGCCATGTGTGAGGTTGCCCAGTAAAAACTTATGACTGTTTCTCCCCATTTTTCTCAAAGTGCACAACTGCCAGCAAGTCTGAGACATACACACATGGTCTTTCAACAATGTGCTAGAATTATTACCTCATTTTGGTCCCATAACAACTACACTTTTGAGTACATAGAGCCAGCTGCAGGATTCAGCTCAGCATTTTCTACCTGAAGTATAAATTACTTCTGCAGTCTTCATTTACTTTGTTACTACAACAAAGCATCACATTGACACTAAAACATAGCATCAACTAATTTTTCTTTTTGAAAATGAGTGTTTTGGGGCAAAGCATCTTTTTGTTCACTAAGGCAAATATGAAGGGCTGGAAATGGAATACTACTTTTAAATAGATGCTGAAGAAAAAACATCAACTGAATTATATAGAACACCTCTGGATCAAGGGAACAAGACCCCAGTTTAAGGATCATAGATTGCTAATTTTGCATATGCATGCAAGTATGCCACTAAATCTCACCCATCATCCTCCTACACTTAAAGAACATTAAGCCTGCAAAGTTAAGCACTTGGAAGCAAAGTAACAAAATTAGCTTTAATTTAGCCCACTCACCTGTGTGAAAAACCATTAATCCTAGTGAGGTGGCTGTATTTTCAAGACAAATAGCAAAAACTTCAGACAATTTCATAAGGAAACCAGAATACTCTTCAGTTTATATAACATTATGGAAAAAGAAAACAGATTTCATTCTTTGTTTTCTACTTTTGATAGAACAGAACAGTTTTCCTTTAATCCTTAAATAGATACTCAAATATTTTCACATGTTCTGAAAAAGCTGTGATTCATATTCAGCAGTGCAAAGTATATTATGGTGTAACAGGCTCAAGTTCAAAAAGTTCAGACAGGTGCTGAATGCTGAGAAATTAGTCCTCCTATAAATGCTGAGTGACACCAGCATCAATAAAGCAGTCAGGAAAAAATGTATGAGCCTTATGGAAAAGTTTGACAGTTCCAATAAATTATGATAAGATGTTGTTTTCAAAGGTAAGTATTCTCATTTCTTCTTCATGACATTTTGCTAGAATGCTGTTTTTGAGAAGTATAGAAAGTAAAGCATTAATATTCTTCAAAGGGAGATTAAAAATTAATTCAGCTATTAAGCAATATGTACCTCCTAGGTGGAATTTATGTAAGTGACATTCTAAGCTTTAAAACTTGGGAAGATATTATAATTAATATGTAACCCTTTAAATGTATACAGTGAGAAATTAAGAATCTTGCATGAAATTCAGAAGACAATATAGCATCTTCTATTCCTAATTCTGTCTTTATGGATAGTTAAATTAGTTTTCCATCATTTACAACAGCTTTTCTGCACTACCTAGACCACAAATTCTGTATTAGCAGATACTGTGTATCTTTAAAGACCTAATCCAATGAGAATGCAATCTTGTTTGGGGGATGCAGAGGCAGTATGGTGAACATGGATGAAAACTGTGAATAAAAATAGTGCCATCAGTGGGTTGTTTTATGTCACCTACACTTGAACTTCTAGATTCTGCTTAGGAACTGTTTGATCACAGTGTAGCAGAAAACATACATAACTGAGGCATCCAAATAATAGATTCATAGAATGGTTTGAGTTGTAAGGAACCCTGAAGGCCATCTGGTTCCAATTCTCCTACCATGGGCTGGCAAACTGTGCACTACAGCAGGTGGCAAAAAAGCCTGTTCAAATGGCCTTAAACACTTCCTGGGATGGGGCATATACAACTTCTCTGGGCAACCAGTGCCAGTGCATCACCACCCTCACAGTAAAGAATTTCCTCCTAATAGCTTATCTAAACCTACCTTCCTTCAGCTTCAGGCTGTTCTCCCTTGATCTATCAGTACCTGACCTTGTAAAGAGTCCCTCTCCAGCTCTCTTGTTCCCTTTGCCTACTGGAAGCCTCCTATGAAGTCTCCCTTGACCTCCTCTAGGCAGACTGGGGGAAAAAGGAAAAGCCTTACAGAATAAGAACTTATTTCCCTTTGTTAAATCGTGTTCACTTCTGTTCACTTTTGTTAACCAAAAAGCCCTCTGGGAAGGGTTCAGGATTGTGTGGGTGGGATTGAAGAGTGGGTTGAAGGTTGCCTCATGAGTGAGGCAGTGCTTGGCTGGGGGATGCATGGACACCACTCGATTAGAGAGCTGACTGGCTAAAGGGACACATGAACAGTAACGCTGCAGTGGCAGACAGCCAATGTGTGCTTGTTTTTGTTAGGTTTAGAGTATAAAAAGGCTCAGTTGGTTACAATAAACAACCTTCTTCAGAGCAAGCAAAGAGGTCCATGTGTCTTTGTTCACCACTGCTATGGCAGACCAGCTGCAACTCTGTCAGTCTCCTCTCATTAGAGATGTTCTCCTTCCTTCTGATCTTCGTGGCCTCTGGACTCACTTCAACAGTTCCACAACTTTTTTATGTTGATGATCCCGGGGCTGGATGCAGGGTTCCAGGTGGGGTCTCACCAGAGTGAAGCAGAGGGTCAGAATCCCCTCCCTCTCCTGTAGGCCACACTGCTATGGATGCAGCCCAGGATACAACTGATCTTGCAGACTGCAAATGCACATTTGCTGGCTAGACCACACAGCTTGGTGTCAGTGGCAAACATGCTGAGTGTGCCCTTGATCCCACCGTCCATGTTAACAAAGGTCTTTGTATGAACTTGCATTATTTGGACTAGTAAACGCACAAAAAGCCTGCATTGTTTTCTAATTGTGTTTCAAAAGGCCATCACACTAAGAAAGACATTATAGAAAACAGCTTAGTTTTAGAAGCTGAAGTAGGAAGTGAACTAAAAAATAAATTATACCTATCCTTTCTTTTTCTTACTTTTCAGTAACATCAGATAGTTATGACTGGAAGCTATGGAGACTGTGGAAATGAAAAAATATTATTATCCTGCACAGCTAACAAGAAAAGACATTGCATTACCACAGTCTGAAGTGTTTCTTTTTTCCAGTGTGTGTTCAAGTCCCCTTCCACAGGAAACTCTGAGCATGAAATGTCAGTTATCATTTCAATGTCAGTGCCTTCTCCACAGCAGCACAACACCCTCTTTACATTTCTGCAGGGAATTGCTAGCGTGTCAGACGCAGCTGCAAGAGGGTGTCAGGGGTATCACTATCTCCCCCAGGCAATGGGGAGGACAGTTCTGTGGCTACACAAGCTGGACTCCCACTGCTCTCTGAGAGCTGCTGCTTCCCATATTAGTCTCAGTGTATTCAGAAGATACCCCAGCAAAGCTGCCAAATGGTATGACTGGGAAATAACACACCATTTGTGAGGAAGCCATGAGTACTCAGACAGCTTTGGTCGCTGCCCAGGTATGATGTATAAGAGCAGGGCTTGTCCTTGCAGGGTGCTAACTGCCCCACTCATCTAAGCACTTGCTGCCAGTGGCATAAATGTCAGCCAGCCTCATTATCTGTGCCTTTATACAAAACGTGTGGCACAAAAAAAAAAAAGAGGAGCCATATCTCTCTCACTCTCCTTTTAACCTATTTCTGCCTTTGTCTAGGTAAGCAAACCAATTTAGAACAGGTTTTCTGCTGTAATAGGCTGCTGCTATAACAAATCTTGTCTTTCAGAATAGGTAATAACTGCTTCTGCCACCAGTAATGAAAAGAGGAGCCTGCATGGCTATTTTGTCATTACAACATGCACCCTTCTTGATTTCCTCTATGTTCTTCAATAGCAGAATAATGGGGAAAAATAGATGTCTTTATCAACACATAGAAGATATCCTTTTCCAGAATGCTGTTTCACAGATAAAGAAGAGACTTTTGTGTTTGCAGCAATATTAAAAGATGCTCTTGCAGGTGTCTTTGCATTCCCATGATAGATTCAAAATATCTCAGCTTGCAGTTCATTCTCTAACAAGCAGCTGGCCTCACTGAACTTTGAACTTCTAACATGTATGCATAAAGGACATTTCTTAGCAAAGCAAGGTTGGGCTTTGGTTCTTTTTTCTCATGAAACAATAAGTCTCTGGTTGATTAAAAAATGAAGAACTTAGGCTATTTACTTATGGTGCTATATTGTATGCTATTTTTACAAACAGATCTGAAAAAAAAAGTGGTATCCTCTTACTACCGTTAACTAGGAGACCCGTTTATCATTATTAACTTTTGTTTCTGGTGCTTTCTGCAGGGAACTACAGCTTTAGAGCTAGAATTCAACCAAAATGTAGATCTGAGCCTCTTCAGTTTCTAAAATTAGTAAAATTTAGATGCAAATTATGGACCTGGGCTCATTATTAAAAAAAAAAAAAAAAAAAAAAAAAAAGTAAATTTA
>WEIU01022438.1:30558-44077 GCA_013389925.1 Aegithalos caudatus
AAAAAAAAAAAAAAAGAGACCTCTTTAGTTTTTTCTTATGACTCAAGCCAATGTACCAATCTCCTTGACTATGTATAGCTTCAAGGCTTCAAGAGGTCCATAAACCACCAAAGACCTTGAAAGTTCAAGAGAAAAGACCAAAAGAATTTCAAGGGCAGCTTGCACCTGGTCTAATTTTCCTGCAAAAGCTGTAGCTTCAAAGCATAGTAACTAATTCCCTTTTCTTAAGTTTAGTCTGGTACCCTCAGCAACATCATCTCCCCAGGTTCTCCATAATTCATTGGGTTTCAGAACAAATGACAAAAAAAGTATGACAGCAACAACAGAACAATGGCAGGAGAAAAATATCAGTAACCAGAAGGCAAAAGAGAACAATCTGGTCTTTATAGAGACATTCACTAAGGGTCTACAGAGAAGCTTTATGTCACTCAAGTGTCATGGCAAGATATCTGAACAAAAGGAAACACCCTGAGAAATTCAAAATGCTGAAACAAAATGAAGTGTTACATCTCAACAAATATATGCTTTGAGCATTTCATAATGTCACTCTTTTTCTTGAGGTCATAGCTGGATGAATCACAGAGTATCTCAGGCTTAGAGGGGTCCATAACAAGTTCAGCTCATTGCTTCTTGCAGGGCTACCTAAAGCATATGACTAAAGGCATGATCCAGACACTCCTTGAACTCTGCCAGGCTTGGTGCTGTGACCACCTACTTACCTTGAGAGCCTGTTCCAGTGATCAACCACCCTTTCCATGAAGAAACTTTTCCAAATGCTCAATCTGAATCTGCCTGACATAGTTCATTGCTTTATTTCCTACCACTGGTCACCAGACAGAAGAGAACAGCAATTTGCCTTCATTGATCCCCTTGAGGTAGTTGTAAACTGATGGCATTACTTCTCAGCCTTCTCTTCTTTAAGCTGAGAAAAGCAAGTGATTTCAATGTTTCCTCATATATTTTGCCCTTGAAATCTTTCACCATCTTAGTTGCTCTCCTCTGGACACATTCCAGTAGTTTGATGCCCTTCATATACTGTGGCACCCAAAACTTCCCCCAAGCACTGGAGGTGAGGCTGCCCCAGCTCAGATCAGAGCAGGACAATCCCCTCCCTTGCCTGGCTGGTGATGCTGTGCCTGATGCTCCCCAGGACACAGATGGCCCTCCTGACTGCCAGGGCACTGCTGACTCAACTTGTCAGCAACACAGAGACCTTTCTGCAGAGATGCTTTGCAAACTCCTATCTTCCAGTTTGTACAACCAAGATTACTGAATTCCAAGTAGCACTTGCACTTACTAAGTTTTGTATGGTTGGTGAGTGCCCTGCCCCCTAGTCCATCCACACCTCTGTGTACCGCCACTCCACCCTTAGTGGAATCTACAGCTGCTCTTAGTTTAGTATCATTGACAAACACATGAACATTTGTTTTCTGTGTTCTGAGTGTAAAAACATTAAACAGCACTGGTCTTAAAATTGACTCAAGGGGAATAGCACTGGTAACTGGTCACCAGCCTGATGTAACCTCATACAGCTCTGAGCCAGTAAATTGTTCACTCAACATATTATGGACTTGTCTAACTGTGTGTTAAACATTATTTCCAGAAGAATATTGTGAGAGTCATTATCAAAAGATTAGCCAAAATTCACAAGCCTCGGGTCTACTGGCTTCCTGAGCTCAACCAGTTGCTTCCCTGGTGTGAACCCTTGCTGGCTATGACCAATGTTGACCGTGTTGCTTCTTAAGGGTTTTCCAACTAATCCCAGAATAACCATCTCCATAATTTTCCCAGGCAGTGAATTGAGACTGGTTGGTAATTACGAGGGTCTTCCTTCTTTCCCTTCTTGAAACTGGGAGGTTTGCCAGCTTCCAGTCAACTGGGACCTGTCCCAAGTTGCTTGAAAAATACTGGAGAGAGGTCCCACAATGGCATTGGTCAGCTCTTTTGGTACCCTGGGATGGATCTCATTGGGCCCCTTAGATTTATGCACAGCCAGCTGGAGCAGAGTATCTCGAATAAACTCAGGGTCAGATGGAAGGTTATCATTCCCCCAGTCACAGTCCTTCAACACAGGGGTGCCCAGAGCCTAGAATCAGTGTTGAAGACAGAGGGAAAGAACGTATTAAAAATCTCTGCTGTGTGTATGTCCCTATTTGTGAGGAGACTGACCTCATCAAGCAAGAGATCACATTATCTCTGATCTTCCTTTTGTTGTTAAAATGTTTTTAGAAGCCCTTTTGTTTGTCATTTACAGTGCTGTCCAGATTGAAGTCTAATAGAGTTTTGTCCCCACGAATTTTCTCCCTATAATGGTGAATCTGAAGAGAACAGATAGCCCCTAAGCCTTGTCCCAGCAATCTCAGGGTGCAAAATCCTTGTGGAAAAAATCAGAGAGTGTAAAATGTCCACTTTTAAATCCTCAAGTGATATCTTCCTCTAATAGAAAGTTATTATATCATCTTTAGCCCATTGTAGAAACGGTAGACTGAACTTCTCACAACTTGTTTCCAGCAACTCAGTTGGGTTTATATCTCTTCACTGAAATCTTTCCTGTTGTCTAATTTTCTAGTGTACACACATACAAACACACACACACACACACAAAATAACTTGTACAAGATGAAACTGGTATTTATGGATAAGAAGCCCCAAAACTAGGAGATTTTCAAAATGTTTCAAATGTTCTTTTCGTTCCTGCACCAGAGAAGGCTCTAGTCTTTGCAGGTATTCATAAACTGTGATTTCTTTCCACAAATGCTGTTTCCACATTACTCCAAATCCTGCTCTTCTGTCATAAGGTATACTCCCTGTTTGAAAAGCTATGACTTGAATCTGACTATATAAAATGTGCGTTGTTTAGCAGCATCCTACTTAAAAAGATTTCAAGGCCATGCTGTACCAATAATTCTTCTAGTCCTTAACAGTCTCCAACACTTTCATTGTTTCTTCCAGATGTCTATTTCAGAATACCAAACCAATAAACAGCTACTGTCTGAACCTACAAAGCCCAGTGTCCTATTTCATGATGATTTCTAAAATACTTTGAATTCACACATTCTGGTTAGAGCATATAGGTAGTAAAGACTGCATGGGTACAAAAGTAAAACTCATATAGTTCATCTTTAAACCAAGCCAGATTCTCATAATTTCTAGCGTGATCTCTCTACGCAAATTCCCTGGATAAACTTGGGTCACTTTTCTTTGAATCTGAACATGAACTGCAAGAGACTTTTAGAAGTATTCAGAGTAATGTAGCCCTGTGTGCAACTGTGGCTTAAGCTGACACTGACGATGCAAAGGTCCATGATTCAAATACCATTGTGGCAATGACAGATAGTACTGTGTAAATGCTCCCCCATGCCAAATTCACCCACCAGCATGTTCTTACAGAGAACAGTGAATGAAATTCCAATGACAAGTAAACATCTCTATCAACAAAGAAACTTCAGAAAAAGCCTTTGCTTGGGTGGATGAAGACAGGCTGTTGACTTTCTGGGACAATGAAGACTTCAGCTCACTAGAACAAAAGACCTATATGACCTACACTTGAGGAAAGAAACGCAATATATTACACTAAGGCAGACACTATCCTCAAAGCAAAAAGAACACGCCTATTTTACCTTCTTTGAGAAAAATACCAGATTTGTAAGAGAACAACAGACTCTCACAAGATATATGAAAGGTAACTAGAATATATGCCAGGAAAAGAAATCGAAAATCACCTTGAAAATTGCAACCTTAAAAAAAATCAAGTGACCACAAAGTTTGCAATATTGGTCTTGAGTTACAGATAACATCTCCTATACGCAAAGAAAAACTAAGGTTATCAAACATCTGCCTGCATAGTAGAGATTCTAAACACCAATAACTATTTTTCTTCTACATAAATAAAAGCTCTACATCTATTTCTCCTGCTTCTACACCTGTATGTCAATGTTTAAATGAATGTATTGTATTTAATAAATTTTATCATTTGCCTATGTTTTGCCTGTGCTAAATAACAAAGGAAAGCCAAAGCATTTCCCATGCCATCATCTGCATAGTTCTCTCCATAGTAACATGAATTGCTATCATTATCTGCTAGCCAGGTTACTAAATGTTATGTAGCATTCTGAATAATAAATTCCCACTTTGCAATATATATTGAAAATAAAAAGTTGTTTTAAATTTCAACACTTTCCTAGTGAAAAATAATAATAAAAAAGAAAAAAATTTTAAAAATAACCAAAAAGAACACCAAAAAACACCAAAAAAAACCCAAAAACCAAAAACACAAAAAAACCCAAACCAAACCAAACCAAACCAAACCAACCAACCAACCAACCAACCAACCAACCAAACAAAAATAATAATACAAAAAAAAAANAAAAAACAAAACTGAAAGGTAGTTGAGATACAGCATCATTTTAAAGTTCATCTGCTACTAAGCCATCACAGCAGATTAATTTGTTTTGAGAAACTGTAAAGAGAGTAAACTTTAATTAAGAGTGAAAAAAGGTGGTTACAATTGGACCATGGTCAGGAAAGCCTTCTTAATGTACAAAGTAATGCTTAAAAGTTAGACATGTTAGCATCAAAGGGATTTATTAAATCCATTCCACAATACAGCAGTCAGTATTTATTCTGCATTATTAAAGCAAATATTGATTTTCTTGAGAAATGCAGAAATAGAAAATATCTCAGAACAGAGGAATTTTGAAAGAAAAGTACAAAGTGTTTTTCACTATCTTTGTTTTTTTATAAATGTCAACTACAAGTAACTATCTTGTAATGTCAGTTTAAGAAACACTGCCAACTTTGAGGTATGGAATAAACCTCTTCTGCCAGTAACAGTGAGAGCAAAAGATGACAACAAATTTTTTTAGTTGAGAGGTCTCCTGGGACCCAGAGTTAGGAAAGGATGTGCAGTTAAGATGGCACTAGACCACAAATATAACTTTGCATTCAAATTTAAATCTCAAAGTCAGTGGATATAATCAGAAGCATTAGTGATCAAAATCAGCACAAAAAACCACCAGCAGGACAAAAGTATCAATTCTGACTGCACCTGTAAATAGATTATGCATTATCCATATCTGGACAATATTTTCAGAAGCAAGTAGAAAATTAGCCTCCTAGAATGGAAATTATATATGATAAGAGGTGAGAACTGAAAATTAAAAGCAAGACCAGTTATAGTTTAAAATGTGAAGAACGTTTAAATTTGATTATCATTTGTAAATGGGCTACTTCTCTTCTATTTCCTTGGATCTTTTCCTCTTCTTCTTCTGATGAGGTCTCTGAATACAAACCTAAGTGAGTGCTTCTCTTGACCTTCATAACTTGTCAATAAAAGTAAGACATTTTCACAGACAGAGCAGAACATCCCGTCCTGCCAAAAGAAAATCCCAAGTAAATTAAAGGATTGAAAATGTGGCTCCAAGCCAGAGACAAAACCCTTATTTACCACAATTGGACAAAAAACTCACTCCAGCTGAACAGAGATACACAAGCACAACATCTATCAAGCCACTGCCTGCTTTTTCTATGCATTGGACACTTTTTTTTAGTTTTATGTGGTTTCTGGTTTTATTGAAGGTATATCCACAGTCACTGAAGGGTGGGGAGGAAGTTGTGTCTCCTACAAGTTTCTCTATGACACAGCAGGTCTTGCTGAAGAAGACAGAATGTCATAAGTCCAATACCAGCTACTTGCCAGCAACCTATGTGAATCATATATATTGTAGCAATAAATTACCTGTAAGTCAAGATATTCATAATAATTTTATGGTGCATACCCAGTGGATCTGAAGACCACTCCTGACTTTCATTCTTCTAGCAAAAAATCTATAGCTTTCAAAGATGCCTATGAATCACTCACCCTCTTCCTCCTACAACTTCTTAACAAGAAACTGGACAAACTGAAAACGGCTCAAATGCTCAGATATCCATATCCATTCAGCAGTCTTGAAGCTTCCAGCAAAAATAATTGGAAAAGCTGCTATTTTCTTCTTTGTTGTGTGTTCAGGACATATCTTTGTTCTCAAATGTTGATATTTTAGCAAAGATTTATACCTACTTAAATTCTCCCCCAAGATCTTTTGAAATATGTATTTACCAGCTTGATACCAGTGCTTTAATATTCATCAAAAATCCAATCACTTCTTGCATTACATTTCTTATCTGTGGTTTTGAAAAAATATTCATCACCTGAATATTTTTTCAATTTTATCAAAAATCTGGAAAACACTCCCTAAGTAAACTTCATTGTGTTTTATTTTGTTTTAAATTCAAAATAAATAAGAAAATGAATCTCAAAAAGGCTTGAACATCAATTTCATTCGTTTTCCCCATGTACTCATTTCCACTGTAATCTTCAGTTCTGTGTTAATGGAAAGGTTTCATATCACAGTAAAAAAAATTAAAATTTCATTTCATTAATATTCCATCTTATTTTTATTACATTGAATCTTGACTATACTTTATAAGGATGCACTTTGAAATGTGCATGAAGTGGACCAAAACATCTGACCTAAAAGTGAGTTCACTTACATACTGAAACATCCAGCTATGCAATTTACCAGATGTCAAGGAAGAAATATTATTTCGGAATATTCATCGAAATATCCCAAACCACTTTCCAGTGCAATTTAGACTGAACTAGAACAATAGCTTCAGGGGCTGTTCTTGTGTCAGTGAAAGTCAATGCAAGTTTTGCTGCTTAGTTCAGTATAGAAACACACTCTAATGTAAATTGGAATTTCAGATACTTCAAAAATTGTATTGGGGAATGGATTCAGGTGAAAAATGTTCAGGATCCACTTGCTTATAGAGCTTGAGGTTTCTGACCACACATCTAATGCATCTAACAAAACACATTAGTTAAAACTTTCCCCTACCTCATATAGGTTCATACCTCATATAGGGTTCACCAAAATACTTAGGATTAAAAAAAAAAAAATTTAAAAAAAATTAAAAAAAAAAACCAAAAAAAACCACCACAAAAATGGGAAGGAGCTTTCTCTGTTTAAGTTTAAACATGTGTGACCTGCAAGGGACCACTGACAACAACCAGCTGTCATAAATAAACAAATGAACAGTGTTCATAAACTTCTGTTCTTGGCCAGGGAGGCACAGAGACCATATTCTGCCAAAGGTCCCCAGGGGCCCTTGCCTCTCTGCGGCTGAAGCAGCTGTGGCAAACCTTTGTTTTCAGCACTGCAGCTCAAACAACAGGCACTGCAGTGTTAATCTCCACCATCTGTAGGAAAGCATGTGTTGAAAACTAGCAATAATATGATACCACTATTATTCTGCCACAAGGAGAAGAAATAAAACTCTTCAGCACATTGTGAAACAATGCCCGTTCAACAGCACAACCCTCCTCTACTCAGCTTGCTCTCCCTCATCTCAAAAACACTGTCAAAAGCTGATAGTAATGTAGAAAGAGGCTCAAAGAAGCAAGCAGAAAATGCAGATGCTTCACTATCACATACAAAATGGAAGAAGCCACCCACCTCTAGGATGAAGGAAGCAACACATGCCAGTAAGATACTCTGCAGGAACCACAAGTTTTATTTTGCACCAATTGTTTGTTCACAGAATATGCAGTACTGCATTTTTAAGTATGAATACTTTAGAGCAGCTGGTCATAAAACTCTGCACTTCAAAATAATTTTTTAAAAAAAAGATCACTATAAACATAAATGCTATTTTTACAAAGCATTTTAAGAAGAATTTTAGCTGCCAGCTCATTTTGTGAAAATGTATTTGATGGTAGGTGATGTCCATTGATGGAAGAAATCTGTCTGGGGTTAACATATTTTCCATGGTTATACAAATTTCAGTGTAGAAGAAGTACAGCAGAATCAACTATTCTCCACCAGCCTTGAACAGTGAACTAGCAAATATGAAAGCTGAGAAGAAAGAAGAATGCAGTTACCATGTATGTACCCTGTCCTCCTGAGAAAGACTGAATGTTTTGGACAGCTGTACCAAAACCTAATTGAGTTCCTATTCACCTGTTATGAATCAGATTCCCTTCCTCTGCTCAGCTCCCAAATGTTCTTTCACACAAAGACAGCACAAACAAGTACATAGAGATACCAGCTAAAAACTGACAACTGTTCTTGTCAGAAAGCAGGTGCATTATAAATTAATATTGACTGTTATTGTAATGGACTTGATAGCAAGATGAAGAGAAGATGCAGTACTATGAAGAGATTAGGGCTTCTTAAATGTTCTTTTTTGGACTGTTTTTAAAAATCAGTATTACAAAAATTATTTTCAAAAGCTACAGAAATATATGCAATAATTGCACTGAACATTACAAGGTTTTATTTCGTCGGGAATTTATCAGAGGTTCACATTTTTGAATGTTCCTTACACATCTCTGAAGTGACTGCTTCTTTCCTGCAAGCAAGAAAATCCATTTGAAATACAGAAGTGCCAGAGCATACCCCAAATGCAATACTTCCCAAATTCCTTCTGACTCACCTGCTGATCTCCTGCATGGACACATGATGTGATCTGACAGCTTGTATAGTTTCAACTTTCCCTTTTATTTTCCCAGAGCATGCATATATTTTTCAAGGTGGAACATAAAAGTTTTTTTGAGTCATAAATTGGTACTTGGCAATCTTAGCTTGAATGATGGTTTTGGAGCAGTTTGTGCTATCAGTTGCTACCTTTCCTCAATAGCTACAGGACCTCCATGAATAGAGTTAGCTGTAAAGCAGTCAGTTTTTTTGTCTGTCATCCAGAACAAACTCATATACTTACTCAGCCAACAGTCTCATTTAAAACAGAGGACTTTGAGTCAGAGTAGACTTTACAATAGTTTTACATTTATAGTTTTAGTTAAAACTTGGTGATAACGTACATCATGCAAGCATGCTTGAAATTATTGAGCTCATGCATAAATTGCTAAATTAAGCACAAAGCTTCAGGGATAATGCTGGAGACTATTTGTCCACACAGCAACAGATTTGTCTTCCACAGTATGCTCTATCCATTGGCAAACAGATATACCAGTTTACTGAAGTATTTTAAGAATGAAAGTGCTGGTGTGCATGACTCACATTTTATTAAGGTAATGACCATAATGCATTCTATTTAGATATGTATCTCATTGCTGAAAATTATCTTGGCATGAGACCAGCAATATACCCATGATATTCCAGAGCATTACACAATCTTTTGTTGTGTTTGTGGACAGAAGAAATGTTCACCATCCAATTAATAATTATCCCTGCTACAAGAATGCAATCAAAATGTTACTAATAAGCACAAAAGTGAAATACTTAGCAAATTATAGGAAAGAAAAATCATCATCAGGTTGCCTGTAAATAATTATTTGTTCCACAGTTCTTGATTTTCATTTCCCTGCAAAGACTTAAATCATCTAATTTCATATTTAGATGTATTTTGAATTGCATTTTGCAAAGCAGATATTCTGATGTATTTCACCTGAATTTTTGGATGAAAACTATCTATACTTGCAATTGTTGCTGCTGCTGTCAACTCACATGGAAGCACCTGTGCAGCCTGACTGGCACAAAGGAGAAACAGAGGCAAGTTCTGCTCACCTTCCTCACACAAGTCCTTCCTGTCAGAACATTGACCTCAGAAGGGTGTGTGTGCACCAAGAGGGGAAGGTCACGCAGCCTTGTTATTTCTAACGCACAAATAGAAACAGTAGTTTGTATGGGAGGTGGGAGAAAGCTGCACCCTCCTGGAAATGCAAGGTCCCTGTCACAACAGAGACTTTAAAAGAGGCGGTATCAGAAATCCTACCTGCTTCCAGGCTGCAGGGTTGGGCCCCAGACAAGCAGGAAAGGTAAGTGCTCACATTAAAGGAGCCCCCTAGCATCTCAAGAATCTGGCTGTTAGGATGATTGACAGGCAGATTGGAAGGGCAGCAAATTTCAGCCTGCAAAAGCCGGGTAGAAACACCACCCTCTAACCTGGCAGAGCAAGTGGCAAAGCAGCTAAAATCTCTGCAAACAAGAGGGGAAAAAAGGAGAAAAACCCCACAATTCAAGCAGTTGTTGCAGTAGCAACGCAGATGAAATCTCAGAAGGATCACTCAGGCAGGCTGCTTCATTAGGATCAATTGTCCAGACCTACAGCAATGTACTTATCCCAAAAAGAAGTACTATCCAAGAAACATAAAGAAATAATTTTAGAGATTCTGAACTGAGGTTGATGGTTTGCAGATTACAAAAGCAGAACTCTCTTGTGTTTTGTAATCACAAAATAACAGACTAATTTGAAGAGATACTGGTCCTGCCTCTACACTCCATATACCTGTTTTACTTGGACAGTTTTCCCATAAATACTTATACTGAACACATACAAATACATAGAATTTATCTCTGCTTATATCATTAAACAGAATTTATACAGCTTTAAATATTTATATATATATATATAGGAGAATAAAAGATAAAGTCCTTCATTCTGTGCAGCTTCAATTCAACAATGCATGCACATGAACTCTAAAAATAATATTTCCAGATAGTGTCACATATTTTATTTTTAAGAGATACATTAATCAATCTTAGCTAGCCTCAAACTGATGTTTATAGATAAAACCATTTAAAATGAACTATTGATGGGGTTTATTTTCAGTAGTGCTGGGAAAATCTATCAACCATAAGTACAAAGGAGAGTCAAGTATTAAATGGATGTTTCAAGTTTGGGCAGTCCCCTGAATTTTAGTGTAGTTTTGAAAGCGACAGTGAAATCAAGTCACTATTCAAAGAACAAGCTGAAAACATGTTTAGAGGTTAGAATAAACTTTTGTATTCCTACCATAGCTATATGATTAGAAATATATGTACATCAGGAGAAACGCGACTGCTAACCAATGATTTAACATACAAATTCAGGGGCTGGATTGCTACAAAGGAGGCCTGAAACATCCCCCAGAAATGCCTCTGCTCAATCTACCGAATAAAGACAAAAATAGACTCCTTGGTGCAGGCAAACAGCAAGTCAACTATTTTTAAATTAGGTCTTCAAATGCATTTCTAAGTTGCTTACATGCAAAAGCAAACCTTAAGCAGTTTGACTTGATGAATATGTATGAAAAATACTTTTCAAATCTGCATTTCACATAATTATAAAATTTATTTTCTCATTAGATTAAATGGATTTTACACACCCTGCTTAGTACATTTAAACAAACTTTTGTTAGTAGAAACATATTTTTTTCAGAATAAATCCATGCTGACCTAAGCACAAATAAGATACTACTAGTCTCATTATATTGCTTTGTGACAGTCTCAAGAAATGACAAAAGAGTTAAAGTGCCTGCCTGTGGTCAACACTCTCAACACACAAAAACACCCTGACTTGCCAACTGGTCACATCTTCAACTGTGTAAGGAAAGAGCCATCTCTGTCCTCCATGACTGCAAAGTTGGCTCATTCATGTGTCACTTAGCTTTTGCCCATTATATCTGTGCTTGAAGACAGTGAAACTCATGGCAAGTGGTGACAGGGTGCTTGTAATGCAAACATCTGGGCTGCACAGCAAGCATGATTTGTATACTTGTGTACTTGAACAAGTATACCACTATTCCTTTACATCCCAGTCCACTTCTGCCAGCTGTGGGCCAGGGCTCTCCTGCCTCTTCTGCAGCTGCAGCATGGGAAGCATTTGACAGCCCTGCAGAATTTATGAGGACACACATGGGTACAGCGTGACCAACAAGCAGCGTTAGGCTGAGTACCCCACTTTGTCTTCTGCATGGAGGTGAGGAAAGCCAGCAGAATGCCTCAGAAGTTAATCTGCTCCTATGGGTTTCTATTTAAACGTCATATATTTCTTGTCAGTAGTTGGACAAGCAGTCCAGCATGGAAGCCTCTAGAATTATTTGCATGATTAACCATGTCAACAAAACACCTACAAACTTAAGCCCTTGACGAATTATGCCTGTCTTCAAAAAACTGGAGAAAATTTATGCCCACAGTGAGGTCTGCTTAAAGCCAGCAGAAGTGTTTATACAAGGCAAAATGGAAGGAAAAGTTATGAATATGAGGCAGATCATGACTTTCTTAAATTGCCCTTTTTTCTCTCCCACAGTCTAAAGAGAAGGAATCAACATCTCAGTGGGAAGAGAAGTAACATTTTCTTCAAAGTAAACTCAAACAAAATGATTATTCTCATCTCAGTAATAAATTTAGAAATTCATCTAGTATCATTGATCAGAAAAGAAGAGGTGAAAGTTAGCAAGTGTGAGATAGGACTTACAAGATGGGACACATCAGCAAGCGAAATACATATTCCACTGAATCACAGAGGGTAGATGCTGAAGGCAGTCTAGATTTTGTAGGCTTTGACTATCCCAGACTCAAGATTTTCACAGACCCCATTTAGACAGGCCCAAATGCCTATGGTAGATTTCAGTCTTGTGGACAGACCTCACCTTTAGAAACAGACTTTGCTATCTTCTGTGCAGCTGAAGAATGGTCCTTGCCAATGGCTAACCTGCCTGATTATACAATAGCTTCATGACCACACAATATAATTCTTCTCAAGCCTTTGGCTGGTAACACCTGTAGTGAACAGTACTGATCACCTTTTAAACAGGCAAACTCCTTTCAGCTTCAGAAAAAAAAAATCTTCCAAGTGCTTTACATTTACAGCAAAATGCTTGAAGAGTTCAGTTCCCACTAAATCCAAGAGAGTATATAGGAGCTAAGACCTGTGGATAACCAAACATGAAGCATGGCTTCCCCACACCTACATATGCACATATAATATCTCTGAGAAAATATGATTTTTAAAGAATCAAAGATAAACGCAATACCAAAAACGCAACAGTGTGTTCATTATTTATGCAAATGAAGACTACTTGTTGCAAGAAATGCTGCAGGATAACAAAGGAGGAGAATGTTTAGCTGCTGAAGGGAAGAGCCTGAAAATTGGCTACAAGAAGGAAAGGCTTGAAAAGAAGTGTATTGTTACTACTTCTTTTACATTGAGAGAAGTTTGAACTCTAAGAAATGTATTTCCTCCTAGGAGTAAGGACATGTCATTCCCCAACAATCGCTGCCAGTCAGGATGTGGCTCAAGACTAAGAAAATATATGAATAATGCATCTAAGTTTTGGCTGACCTCAAATTAATTTAAGCTAATGCATAGCAAAAACTGAGTCTGTGTTTCCATTTGCAAAACTGCAGGGTGCGAAGGAGCTACTTTATCTTGTCTGCTGCAAACAGATAGCGTCTAGATTTGCAAAGCGAAAACACCACCAGCTCCGGGCTGCTACCCCGCGGTGTGTTTGTGTCACCCTATGGTCTACCCGATTACTGACGGTCTCATCTGCCGGCTGCTTTCTGCCATGCCCGGATCGCAAACCCTGCGGGAGCGCCACGCAGGGTCCGGCCAGGTATTTTCATACCCGGCGCAGCGACCATGCCTCTCCGCCTAGACAGCATGGGTAGCACACCGCAAGGCCGGCAGCCAGGGAAGGAAAGCCTCCTTCCCCGCGCGCCTCTCCGCGCCCGGCGGCGCCGAGGGGCAGCGCCCG
>WEIU01022438.1:48395-61252 GCA_013389925.1 Aegithalos caudatus
AAAAAAAAAAAAAAAAAAGAGGTTTTATTTTAGCTATATGTGGTTAATATCAGGCAGTGTTGGGATGCAAAATATCTGAAGCACAAAACTATAGGGTTTTTTTTTACAGATGCTCTCAGGAGAGTGAAGCAGTCACCTTAGTTATCAATTTCAGCAAAAGTTCAAAGCAGCACAAAAGCAGGGACTTCCTTAGGTTATGTGAGACAGTGTCCAGAGTCCCTGTGCAGCAAATGTGTGCCATACTTTCACTATTTTAGGTGGGAACACAAAAGTAAATGTATTTTGTGTATGTAGGTAAAAGTGTGGGGGGGTGGGTGTGTGTGTGTGTGTGTGAGCCGGCAGATGAGACCGTCAGTAATCGATGTATACAAAATAGCCGAGAGAAAAAAGGAGAAGCATCCAGTTTTCCCTAGAAAAAACTGAGTAGTCACACAATGTCAAGCTCTCCAAGTTGTAGTGCTATATTCATGAAGCAAGAAACACATTAATTCTGCTTTTGGAACTCTTCTCCTGCAACAGAATGGCAGTATCTGAGATGGTCATACTACAGAAAGAATATCTGGGGGAAGGCTGAAAACCAGCCTTGCAGAGAAGTTATTAGAACTGCTTTTGTACCTCTTTCAGCACATTTGCTGAAAAAGCAATTTCAAGAGATTCTGAATCAACTGTTCTGTGGAAGCACAGAAGTGATAAAATCTAGTCACTTGTGAACTCTAGTCACTTGTGAACAAGATAAAACTTTTAAAATAATCATTCTGAGATATATTTTAACTGAAGCTTTGGAGCCAAAATATTTCCTTTGATAAGGTATCCACAGTCTTATTCCTCTACCAACAAGGGATTTTTCTAACTTCCAGCCTAAATACATAATTGTTGCAAAAACAACTAATAAAGTCTAGCTGATAGCATTCCGCATCTGAAATAACACTGTTCTCTGTTCCTGCTCCACCAGGCTTATGAGCAATTCACTGTTGTCTCTAGGTTCATCCTTTATAGTATGCCACATATTGTGGTTTTACCATACAATCCTCAGGGTCCAGCCTGTGGCTATAATAAATAACGAGACACGGCACATTCCAGGGTGTCTTGTAACTCAAAAAGGTTTAATAACGGAATGAAAAGAATACAGAAACAAAATATATAAGCCACACACAGTGTGGGGAAGTCCCACATCTGGTACAACACCTAGAAAATGCCCCCAGTCCTATTGTTCAGTCCCTTTTTCTACTCAATGTCTGAGGATGGTCCTGTTTGAAAATTCCCAATAGGAAACCTTACAGAGGTTGATGGACAGAGGAAAGGTCCAACAGGTGTTTCTCTCTTGGCACTCAGCCAACCACAGAGAGACATGTACAGAACTTTCCAGGCGAATCTCCTAATAAGTAAAGCAGTAAACTGAAACCTTCTCCTTATATAGAAACACCTTCCCAAGTATAGGAAGTGCATTACTACAATCCTTAGGGTGCAAAAAAAAGAAAAGATATTTTGACCTCCTCTTCTAACAAGGAGCATTCCCCCTTTCTAGCAATTGCTTTACCAGCTTTTCTCACATACTGCATTGTTGGTCTGATGGCTTCTCGAACATGCACCATTTCAAACCCAGGAACTGGTGGCCAAGACCCCTTTCTGCTCCAGTGACTGGCACTGACACCCTGGCAATCACCTTGGTAGCTGCCACTGCAGGTCTAAAGCACCAAAATCTTTGGTCCAACTCAGTAGCTGACACCAAATTCATCACATCAGTTCATCCAGTAGCTGGCACGTAGTCCTTGCAGCAATCATGCACCTGAGACAGAGACCGTGACTATGCAGTTAGATAAGAAAGGATATAAGTAGAAGGTAGAACAGACTGCAGTAATTAGGCGCCAGTCTCAGACCAACATGGTGACCAGCCTCATGTTATGGGCAACTAGCTTCTCCTATACCGTTTTCTGTCTCACTCACTCCCATTCTTGAATCCTCAGCAACTGCCAAGCATCACCAGCCTCTCTGGCATCCTACTTCTTTGAGTTTGCATCCATATCAGTTGCCCCACTGTGCTTCTGAATTTATTGCTATCCCATCAATCACTGAGACTAGTCAGGTTTGTTTCTCATCTTTATCACAGTTACATTTCTCTGTCATTTTTGTGTTTCTGCCTGTCTTGTTCACAGGCTTCCTTTTTCCCTTAGTATTCCATACGACAATCACAGGTTCTAACTCCAGACTTCTTACCCTTCCAAGATTTGGTGTCTTCTTTTTTAGTTTCTAACACACACAAGATAATTTAAAATCAGGGACGAATTAAGGTATTATGGAAGGAGTTCCCATAGTCAGACAAAGGGATTTGAAAGGAAGGCAGCAATGGGAAAGGCATCAGGGGTACAATTTGTTGATGATGCAGCATGAAAAGACTTACATTTGGAATTACTGAAATGAAAATTATCAAAATATTTTAACATATTTTCACATAAGCTTTGTCATAAATTTGGTGGGGTTTTTTTTCATTCTGGTCCAGAGCAGAAATCTACAAGTTTTTATTGACAACTCTAGCTTGAGTTTTTCAAGTAGCTGTATTTACTTTGTTGCTTTATGGCTTTTTACTTAATTGTTACTATATTTATTATTTATTTATTACTTTATTTCTATAACTTATTTTACTTTATTATTTATTATTTTATCACAGTATTTAGCTTCTTCGTTTTACACTACAACTAGGAATGATCTAGGAAGGACATAAAGAAGGAAGAGACAGATGCAAAAAATAAAAATACAAAGACTACTTCTAGAAAACAAAAATCTAACCAAGAGTTTGTCTGAATCAACTTCTTAAGAGCAGCTCACTAAGTTATTTTATGGTAGTCCACATTCTTGCTTTTAAAGGATTATTTTGAATGCCAAATAGGCTTTGAAATGTTCCATGCAATTTTTTCAAAACATGAATTCCCTGCAATACACTCTAAGAAAAATACCAGCAGGCTGAACTTCATTAGAATTATTCCAAAGGCCCATGCTAAAATATTTGCTGAAACTTAATGGTTTCTTGGATCTCAGTTTGAAACAAGTAGAGCAGTAAGAGGTATAAAAAAATTATGCGTGCACAGCACAGAGCCACAACTGTAATCTTCTCCAACAAGTTGTATAGATCTGTTACTAAAACAGCAACAAGAATTTTGTTCATGGGCAGTTTTGTTGAGTGGTGATTCAGATTATTTGTTTGGATTGGGCTGGGTTGGTTTTGGGGATTTTTGGAGGTTTTTTTTTTTTTGTCTCTGGGACTACATGCACTGGCTTTGCCAGAGGCAAGATTGAACTGCTCATGTTCATCTTTGGCAAGTGCTGGTGGCCTAATGGTGTTGTTGTTTGCCACAACAATTAGTTTGACTTAGCTTGAGCTTTGAGATGGCAGCACAAAAGAGTACGAACGCTTTATCAGTAGACAGGAGATGGCACAGCTCAAATGTGTGCGGCCTTATATCTCCCTCTGGTGGCTGGATCTCAAACCCTTAGCCCGCTCCTGCTGCCCCTGAGCTGGTAGAGAAAACTTGGCTGCTCTGCCAGAACCGCTGCATCCCGTCACTAACGCTGAGGGTTCAACCCTGGCAGCAACTTTATCCCGGGTGCCTTGGAAACTGTTGGCGTTTGAGAGTTTTGACTGCTTGGAGCTGCGTGTCTCGAGTGAGGCCCCTTGCAGAGCAGTCTCACCTATGTGTACTTCCATATCCNACATATTTTCACATAAGCTTTGTCATAAATTTGGTGGGGTTTTTTTTCATTCTGGTCCAGAGCAGAAATCTACAAGTTTTTATTGACAACTCTAGCTTGAGTTTTTCAAGTAGCTGTATTTACTTTGTTGCTTTATGGCTTTTTACTTAATTGTTACTATATTTATTATTTATTTATTACTTTATTTCTATAACTTATTTTACTTTATTATTTATTATTTTATCACAGTATTTAGCTTCTTCGTTTTACACTACAACTAGGAATGATCTAGGAAGGACATAAAGAAGGAAGAGACAGATGCAAAAAATAAAAATACAAAGACTACTTCTAGAAAACAAAAATCTAACCAAGAGTTTGTCTGAATCAACTTCTTAAGAGCAGCTCACTAAGTTATTTTATGGTAGTCCACATTCTTGCTTTTAAAGGATTATTTTGAATGCCAAATAGGCTTTGAAATGTTCCATGCAATTTTTTCAAAACATGAATTCCCTGCAATACACTCTAAGAAAAATACCAGCAGGCTGAACTTCATTAGAATTATTCCAAAGGCCCATGCTAAAATATTTGCTGAAACTTAATGGTTTCTTGGATCTCAGTTTGAAACAAGTAGAGCAGTAAGAGGTATAAAAAAATTATGCGTGCACAGCACAGAGCCACAACTGTAATCTTCTCCAACAAGTTGTATAGATCTGTTACTAAAACAGCAACAAGAATTTTGTTCATGGGCAGTTTTGTTGAGTGGTGATTCAGATTATTTGTTTGGATTGGGCTGGGTTGGTTTTGGGGATTTTTGGAGGTTTTTTTTTTTTTGTCTCTGGGACTACATGCACTGGCTTTGCCAGAGGCAAGATTGAACTGCTCATGTTCATCTTTGGCAAGTGCTGGTGGCCTAATGGTGTTGTTGTTTGCCACAACAATTAGTTTGACTTAGCTTGAGCTTTGAGATGGCAGCACAAAAGAGTACGAACGCTTTATCAGTAGACAGGAGATGGCACAGCTCAAATGTGTGCGGCCTTATATCTCCCTCTGGTGGCTGGATCTCAAACCCTTAGCCCGCTCCTGCTGCCCCTGAGCTGGTAGAGAAAACTTGGCTGCTCTGCCAGAACCGCTGCATCCCGTCACTAACGCTGAGGGTTCAACCCTGGCAGCAACTTTATCCCGGGTGCCTTGGAAACTGTTGGCGTTTGAGAGTTTTGACTGCTTGGAGCTGCGTGTCTCGAGTGAGGCCCCTTGCAGAGCAGTCTCACCTATGTGTACTTCCATATCCTCTCTAAAAATTATCCACTGGACAAAAATCCTAGAAGTGTCAAGTTCAAAAATTGTCCATTTTTGGAGCTCCAATAGGATTTTTGCTTGCCTTGACAAAGACGCCTTATTTGTTTGGTCCATGATGCACAGGCTGTTACTCTGACAGATTACAGAAGAAAATGCAACATCAAGAGCCATTTCTCTTTAGCATGATGTGTTTTCCTTTCCCATAACAAATTTTTTTTAAAATAATTTAAAAATGTAATACTTTAAGCTACTGAAAGAGACAATATGCTAGTATTTTATTCTTTTGCAACAGAGAAACAGATGCACATCCTGTTTTGATAACTGCCACAAAACAAAAGCGCATTTTTGAGGATCTAAACTTATCCACACCCTTCCTGTACACTGATATCACTGTAAGAAAACTGTCTTGTTGAAGTGCAGTTTCCGAAGTATCTGTTCTGGTTTTGAAGTTTTGCAGCACTTTGGACCTGCTTATCATTTTTCAAAGGGGCTGATGTAGAACAGGCAAAAATGGAAACTCCTGCTCATTTCAAGTCTGTGAGTATGATACTGTGGTAGACCACAGTCTTCCAAAAGTGTCCTTCAGGATGCAGCATATATTGCAATGGCACAAAAATAATAATAAAAAAGAAAGTGTTTTCTTGTTAATTTTGCTGGAGGTGGAAATCCATAAACCTCAGCAATAAATCCATAAACAGTAAACACAAGAGCCTTCTCAAATGTGACAACACTAAATATTCTCTTCTCCCCATGCAAGTCAGTTCAGCAACGGACTATCCCCTTGTTTATTTTCCCACAAAAGGAGGAAAAGAGCAATTTCACACCTTTAACCGATACACAGGAGCTGGTCATATATATTGTTAGCACTGAATTCAAATTAGAAAAGATGGATGTCTCCTTAATAAAAACTCCAAAAGACCCCCAAACCTCCACCAAACAAACAAACAAAAATATAGCCAAAAACCTCCCTCCAACAAGCACTTTTGGAAGATGCCAAGGTCATTACTTTAATTTTTCCATGAGATGTTTCAGGAAGAGAAGAAGCAGAAAAAAGAAACTTCTGAGAAAAAAAAAAGGAAGCTCTTTCTACTAGTTTCATAAAAGGCAAATTTCTAATGACTAGACAACAGTAGGAAGAGAAAAGCAGTGAAGCTGTCCTGTTGTATGCAACTGAGGGAGCAACTGGAAAAGGCCAACCTGTCATGTTTGTTCCTTTTGTTGGTTATAAAAACAGTCAGAGGAGCCAAACCCACTATATTTTTGCTTGAATATGGCACTAAGAAGAAAATCTATCCTGTTTACTTGTGTTTACAAGAGTTTATAAAACTCAATTCTTCAAAATTTGTTCATGGTATGGTTCTTTCCCCACTAAAGCCCTCTTGGCAAGTAAACCCTATGTGGTTTCCAATACATCAAGATTTGGATTCACTGCCTGTCAATATGCGTGTTTGACTATAAAGTGGTTTCTGTCTGACTGCTTTGAAGAAGAGAAATGCACTCATGCTGCTAGCCTTTTTGTTGTAAAAACTCTTTTTCCCCTGCTGAAAGTGTCTAAATTTGAATAAGAGTGCAAGTATCTGGAAAAGAAAAATGAAATTATTTTCAGTTATATGAAAATCCCTCGATACAGGGAAAATGCAGAGGCATTCTTTTGTAAGTGTGAATCTGTCACACTGTTTGAAACTAAAACAACATTGGTTTATAATGGGACTGAGAATACTTTATACAGCAGGACTCAAATTCACAGCTGGGCAAGGTTCTTGCATGCATCAGCAAAGACTTGCATCAGGCCCCTAAGGGCTTCAATGGAACTGAGTTAGAATGCTCACATGATTCTGTGCAGAGCTTTTAACCTCATACAATGCTTGAGAAAACTGTGTTATATTCTTGAAAAAAATATATTATACACTAGTCAAAGATCTGTGTTGTCTGAAATTTTCATGCCTGTCAGATTCTGTTTTGGTGTCACTTGCCTAAGTTCAGAGAGAATGTGACTCTGTCGTTCTGCCTCTCTGCCTCCTTAGAGGCCCAACTAAAAAATTAGTCTCAGCTAACTATATTGCTTGACCTATACAAGCAGAATTGTAAGGGAAACAACAGAATACTTTTTCACTTTTAGTAATAAAGAAGTGCAAAGCCTTCATATTTATACATATTCTTCATATTTTCTAATTTAGAAGACAAAGTGTCCTTCTCAAAAATAATCCACATTTAACAACAAAAAACAGTAAAGTGGAGTGATCAGCCTACCACTATACAAAGGGAGAAAAACTTAAAAGCATTTGTACTGGATCATTAAATTATACATCCATTTAGATAGCCTTCCTTCTGTTTCATTAGTAGGCTAACTAGCTAAATGGCCAGGTGCCAGCAAAACTGGTGTCTACTTAACAATATTCCACATTGGAACAGGAAATAAATTAGAATGTTGTGCTTCTCTAGCAGATCCCAGTCTAGCATAGTACCTGGTGGTGTAATTTAAGGCCAAGCACAGTCCTACTGAAGTAAAAAAGGTACAGAGTTAAATGCATTAACTACTTTACTGAGCCTGGAAGGGACAAAGTAGACAGCCGCCACAGAGAACTTCTGGTATGTAGAACTCTCTCTTGGCCTTAGCACTCTCTTGGTCTTTGAGATATCCTAGGCAGGAAAACACATCTCAGCCTGAAACTGAGGTTGAAGCACAGCCTTCTCCATATCCTCCTCTGTCTTCCCATGGTGGTCCCAGGGATTTCAGTGGAGGACAGAGGGGAACAGCACTGAACCACAGGTTCCAAGCCATATACTCCTGCAACAAGATAGCCCATGCTACTAAGAAGTGAGAAAAGAGCTGAAAACAGGACATGGGATGAGCAGGTGAATACTGCTGCTTGTTTGTTTGTTTGTCTGTTTGTCAAATTAGGAAAGTCTGTTAGGAAGTGGCAGCTTCTAGGGAAAGGAGAGGTGAGTAGATAGGGAAATGTATCTCCCTGCTCTTAAAGAACAGTTCTTTTATAGTATGTAGTGGAAGGAAAGCTGTGCAGGGCTGTAAAAATTTCTTGGCAGCAAGCCTGAAAAACAGTATGTTTTTGTGTGAACAGAGGTCAATTTTTCCACCTACTTAGAGGCTGACCACACTGGACTTAAAGCCTCTGCCTCACTGCAGATCTACCCCACACATGGCACACAAAGCAGTGATCTTCACCAATTTCAGACTACCCATGCTGCATGCTCTGAACTAGCAGCAAGGGGGTAGTTTGCCTCCTCTGTGCACTGGATCCAGTTGGAATGCAGTTAATTTCCTCCATAGAAGCCCAAATGCTGCTGTGTTTTACCTTTGTGTTGAAAATAGTTAATAACAAAATCCACAGTGTTTTAGCTGCTGCTGGATAGTGCTCACTCATCATCTGTTTCTTGCTCTGTTTTCTCCAAGGGCATAGTCTAGGATGGGGAGAGCTGGGACAGCTGACCTGAACTGACTGGAGAGATCCTTCATAATACATAGCATCATGCTCTGCAAGAAAACCAGGGGAGACAAGTTTTGCTGTAAGTAGCCACTCTTGGAGGTAGGCCCACTCTGCTGCTGGGCAGGTCTGGAATTGCTTTTATGTCACTTGCTTTTTTTCCTTTACTGATTAACCTGTCTTCACTTTGACCCATAACTAATTTTGATTTGGTTTGGTTTCCACTTTTTTCTTCCCATCCCACTGAGAGGTTTGAGTGAAAAGTGACTGAAAGGGAGTTTATCTGCTGCCCAGGATCAACCCACCAGACGACAAAAGCAGTTGGGTGAGTTTGCCAGCAGCAGAGTGCCTCTTGCAGAGGGAACAATTAACAGCTGTGCCTGAGCAGGCTCAGTGGAAACAAAGCGGGAGGATGGAAATCTGCAGCACAAAGAATTGAGCTGCTCACAGCTGGGACACAAGAGGACATCTAGGGAAGGACAGAGAGCAGCAATTCCTCACTTGGTTAGTAATTCACCAAGTGGTTGTAATGTAATGTAGGTCTGGTATAGTATGTGATATGTCACATATATGCTCAAAAAGCTAGGCTGTGAGCCAGCTACTAAAGCTCTGCTGACATCTGGTGCTGAACAGAAAATGAGTTTTTCAGTGCAATAAAGTTGTCCACTTTGAAACACTATCTTATGGGACAGAAGTTGCATTTCTTCAGCCTGTCTCCCAAAACAGCAGTCTTCCACACAGCCTGCTTAGCATACTCACATGTATAGAGAGTCTCAGTTCAGACAAAGTCTCTTTAGGAATATTTGAAATGAACAATGAAGTAGAAACTGAAAACCACATGTAAATTAGTGGGAACACCACATTTTTGTTAAGGTTTGAATCCCTCATGGAAAACAGCATTGAGTTTTTAATCAATGATCACCCTAATTGAAATAGATTTTGTGTCTTGTGATACACTTCTTGACAGAATTGATTAAAACAAAAAATATTTAGGCAGTTCTTTAAAATCTGGTGTGCTTTAACCTTCAGGTTTATTTAAGAAGGAATCTAAATTTGAGTACAGAGTCTTCTGTAGATTTGAAGTCCAATATTTCTTTCAACTGACCCTAAATTATTTTTCATAAAATTTGCCTTATTTACTGAGAAACCTGTTCTTGGTAGTATTAAAAAATTTGTTCTATCGTTGTCTATGCTTAGCAAACCTTTGCTTGTAATGCAGTGTCCTGTAAGGAAAATATTAAAAAGAACACACTTTTCAGTTATGCAAGGAGTTAATATAGGAAACAGCACAACAGCACATATCAGGAATTGTTCATTAAAGAATTTTTGTGGGCTTGGATCTATTCTTCAAATGTTTAAAAGCAGTGAAGGAGATTTTTCCCTTTTGCAAGTTGTCTCTTACAAATAATTAATTATCAGCTATACTGAATAACATAATTTATTATTTACTGGACAAACAGTGATACATCTTCTTACCAGCATCCAGTAGCAGATGCTTGGGATAAAATAAAAAAATTGCTATAGATGAATATTCCCATCAGTATCCATTATCAAATGCCAGCTGTCAATGGTTTAAGAGCTAAGACTAACCCTAAAACTAAAACCTATTCCTCTTTGCTTAGGTCTAGCAGCTCCACTAATTCAGACTATTCATTTTTATCTTTTTAACTTATTTGTCCAACCTGATGACCAATGACAAGGGGTTTCATAGTTTGTCTATTCATATTTATCTTCCACAAAAATAAGAGAGATTTGAGAGAAATGCTATATATTTCCAGAGCTGTAGAATCATCATCTCCAGTAACTAGGGTTGGATAAGGGTCTTGAGGTAATTTTTTTTTGCAAAAAAACCTGCATCAAGTATTTTAATTTTACTAGTGAGTTAATCAGAAATCACATTTCTCTTTCAACTTTGATGGTCCACCCATTTCTGTAGGTCTCAACACAGCAATTCTCAGGAACAGATCTCAAAATTAATTTTAAAGTAATACTACTTTTTTTAAATTCCAGTTTCATGAGAGAATCTCAGACAAAACTATTTCTAAATATGTTTTAGCTTGTGCTGCTCCTGTAAATTTTCTGGGGGCATGAAATTGATTAAATATATCAGTTTCCAAAAAACATTGCTGGAATGTTTCCATGCTCCCACAAATGCTTCATATTTTTTCCCTTTCCAAGAAAAAAAAAAAAAACAACAAACGAGTAAAAGAGTGCGCTATTTCCATTCAGGTCATTGAAGCCTACAGTGGTTCAAAACCACTCAGGAGGAAATAATATGAATTGATATGAAATAGTCTGAAAAAAAATTTAGCATCATTTCCATGTAGGAAATATGTGCCACATAATACACACATGTTAAGTGGACTGGATCGATATAATCTATCTGGGGTTTAAAACTCTTATGAGAGCCTTCCATGGAAAATCTTTCAGAAAGATGCATAGGCATAGAAAGGAAAAGGGAAGTGCCATGACAGTTAAAACTAGTTAGGGAAAGCTGTGAGACTGAACAGCCAGTCCTCAACAAGGCAAAGCATATCATATATTCAGACATGGTCTGCAACATAAAGAAGTTAATTAGGTCATGACAGTTAAGGGTGAATTAAGTCTGAATCATTACTTTGAAGTGCAAATGAACTATTAGAAGACGGAAGTGAAAGTATTTTCCCCTTAAGTGTATTTCTATTTCTTTAGCTGGAAAAATGAGCTTCAATACAACTTACAAATAAACCCAGAATTTGATTTATGAAGCCTAATCTCACAAATGGGTCTTTTCACCTTGTGCCCAGCCTTTATCACCACTTAGTTCAAATAGTGGAATAATCCAGGCTCTTCCCATATACTCAAACTCACTGAAGCCTTGTTCACAGGCTACTATTGAAAACTCTCATTCCTGTTGGTTCGTGACTGAAAGGCTTCTTCATTGCAGAATAAATGCAAAGTGTCCTGGTAACTTCATAATTAACTGTGCTTCAAAATGCTTGTCTTTCATCCATGTCCCTCTGCCTGTCTGCAGTAGGGGCCTCTGGCTTCCAGGCACAGCTGAGTTTCCCTTTAGGAAAAAAGAAATCCATATGAACTCACAGAGAGGGTTCTGCAGCATAGCCCCAGGCTGTACCCACAAGGTCAGAAAGCCACCAATGAAGGAATCAAGTTCTTTGAACACTTTCCTAGGTAGAAAAAATTTAGGGATATCTCTGCCTGCAATGAAGTGTTGTTGCAAAAGCAGTCATTCCTTCCAAGCATTTGAAGACAAACATAAGGGACTGCATCTGTTCAAAAAAGAAGAACAAAAGTGGATTGGACAGTAGAAGAGTAGAATAAAGAACAAGGAAAAGTGCCACTGGGATCGGAGAGCAGCTCCAGACCCTGACTGCTGGCCTGATACACATACAGCATCTACTCTGGATGCACCTGTAAAGAAGCAAATTTCTGTCTGGAAGTATTAAGAGTATGGAAATTTGGTGTAATATATCTGAGGAGGTGTGATCAAAAATGATACCCATTCCAAACAGAAAAATTTCAATGTATAAAAAAAATATTGAAGGCAGCAGAACAGGCCCTTGATTACAGCTTTGGTACTACTATAAAACACAAGCTATACTTGAAAAGTATAAATGAGGAAAAGCTAATATAATGGTAATTCTTTTAAAATGGCATGAAGAGTTATAAGAATTTATCCATATCTGTTTTCTTAAAATAAAACCTACACTAAAGGAAGAAGGCAACTTTTTTAGTAAGAGCGGGGTCTATTTCCGCTTAAACACTTGCCTTCACAATTACAAATGAGTTGTTTGTGTGGAAATAGTAGTTTAGAAGAACAATTTAGTTTTGTAATAACCCCCATGATTATGATGAGTCAGTGAAAACCCCCATTTTCACATCTTCCTTATGTCACTGAAAAAACTAGTTTGTTTTCATATTATGAGAATGCTCCTGCAAGCTCTGGAATTTGCTGGTATTGTTGGCATGTATAAATAGAGCATTTTTTAATGTGCCACAAAGAATCTGCACCTGCTTGCTGAATACAGATAGAAAGCAAATGTTTTGCTCTTGTTACAGATCTGCGTGCTTGTCCTCCAAGCTTCTCTGCTCTGAATGAATTTCATTGGAGGCAAACCCTCAGTAGGTGCATTATGTTTGCATAATAAGGAGGAGGCCTGCTTGGGGTATTTTCTGAAGTTGCTTCATGTTAATGACTGCTGTGCATTGAGACAGAGTGAGAAATACAGGCACCTTCCTTGTGTACAGTGGCTCATTTTGCAAACAGTCTTTCAAAAACACAGCTTTGACTTACCTGGTGGAAGAATGTGTTCAGTTCCCTTGAACTGTATTTAAACCTTGCAAATTATCTTTTTATTCACTCTCTTTATTCTTTTACCACATGAACTGCTTTAAAAAAATTACTTCATTTTACTCCTTCAGCTTTGACTGATA
>WEIU01022439.1:6850-110689 GCA_013389925.1 Aegithalos caudatus
ATCAATCAGTGAAAGCCTCCAATTCAGAGGAGGCTTTCCAGAAGTCATATTTCTTGAAATGTATTCCATTTTGGACTTTCACAAGGAAAGAGATCTTGACAAAAAATTTGATCAGTTAGCCATGTACTATATATGCTTAAACGTAGTTATTCCACATAAACTTATTTCCTGTATTTGGTATTTCCAGCTTCTCAGTTTATTTAAAGAAANATCTATCTTTAAAGCATCATGTGTGTTCTTTATCTGGACTTCTTAAAAAAAAGAAAAGAATTTTAAAAAAAGCAGATCAAATTTTGAAGCCTTAGCTTGAAAAGAAAGTTAAGGTTTTATTTCTTTATTTTCAAATCATATAATAATCCTCATATGAAATGTTCCTCAGATAAAACGCTCTAGCCTTTTAGACATTTACCAGAAACACCTTGTCTCCTGATCCATCTGATTTTTCTTTTTATTTATAAAAAATAATGCATTCATCATTTTCTTTAGGTCATCCATCAGAGTATCAGTAGTAAGTGTTTGTTCAATATCAAATTGCTTCTGAAGAAGTCAACATAGACAAAAATTGCACTGTCTCTACTACATTACCAGGTTTAGACTAGGCATGCTTACACTTGGACTGATTTTCTCCATTTAATTCAACAAGAGTAAGGAAGCAATAAATGTTTGTGTTCTATGAAAGTATGTCTAATTTATCATATACAATGAAACACCTAATGAGCGGAATATTCAAACAGAATAGAATGGGTTTTAAACTGATTAGGAGACTTTCACTTTGACTTTCTGTACACCTATGTTCAGAAGTGTGAAAGGTGTGATATAATCTTGATTTTTATATAGGATTTTAGATTATTTGTATCAATTGATTAATTCTAGAGATGAACCTACTGTTTATTTGGCAGGTAGGCAAAGAAACCTAGGAATGCTTTCAACACAGGAATTACACTTTCAGAGATCCCTAAAGAAGCATTCTGTGTGATATATTTATGTTTTATTCCTACTTTCAGAAACAAATGTTTTTGCACAAGGGGATTGAAGACCTCTTCTTCAATTACAAGTAGGATACAGGTTTCTTCTCATGCAATTGGTTCAATAGTTCCTGTGGAGCACAAAAAGTAGTGGTTAATTCATAGCTAATTATTAGATAATGAATTAAAGGAATAATTTTAAATAGATTATGATAATAAATATAAGCATTATATGCTAGGGTTCCAAAGAAAATGCAAGTTAACAAACATTCTGACAACCCAGGACAGCTGCCAAAACTCTCCTAATTCAGGATATCTTTGCAGCAAATAACACTTGTGTGGTTTCCACTAACATTGATTTTATGCCTGACTTTACATTAACTACTGTATCTTTCATTAATCCAATTCACTATCTTCATTAAAGCCTGAAATCAGCAAAGCCACTAAGAATATAGAACCTTAAGAACTTTAAGTTTGAAATGTATTATTTCTAACAAGACATTTTCCCAATGTTCTCATTTACAGGGATTTTATCTGACATTCACATCAAAGAAAAGTGAGCTTTTCCTTGAGATATTTTGTATTGGATTACTGCAAGTGATTTTCATTACAAATATAATGTTATAAGTGAGAGAGAACAATAGAAACAGAAGTTAGTTGTTTTTTCTCTCATGTGTCTCAGAGCTGCCAAGCAATATCTCTTCTTTGGATGTGGAACAGAGTATTCCAAAGATAGCTCCACTAAAAGACAGATAAAAGGAATATTCTTTCTCTCCATTCAAGAAAGCCAAGTAAAGTGGACTACAGCTTCAGTAAGACCATTTTACTTGGAAGTTAACAGACCCAGTATTCAAAGCGAGGACAGTTTTAAGTTCCCAAGGAAAAATTGGGTGTTATTTGAAAAACTCCTTCCTTCTTACCCCCCAAAACTGAAGGAGAAGTGGAAAAGCTTTGAAACTAAATACAACAAAATAGAGTTTAACACTAGCTATGCAAAACAGATAATATTTTTAAGCTTATAATTTGTATAGAGAAATCTTCTGAAAGTTAAAATATTGACTATAACATCAACTTGATACAGAACAAATATCTATTCATTAATTCATACTTTTCACAGATAAAATTACACAAAGAACGTGGTTTGGTATGAGTAAGTCCTCCCTGAAACTGAAATATTGTGCTGGTAGGTAAGTACATACTTCTGTATATCTTGGAAAGAGAATAATAAAAGATATTTTTAGTTTCAAAACAATGAAAAAGTATCATAACTTGAATTTTAGGCTCATATATGCCTTTTATTTTCCTAATAAAATATTTTTTTGTTGTTTTTCAGGAAATCAAAATGAACAAAAGGAAAAAGCTAAAATCTGATAAGATCATATTTTAATATGATCATCCAAAGTGATGTTTTGGTGTAAACACAAAACAATTTTTTAATATTAAAAGTTCTGCTACATTCTGAGGGTCAGAGGAAAATCAGAAAAAAAATTGTTTTGAATAAATACTTTCCATTCTTTGTACAAATAAATATGATTTAATGTGGAAACACATCAATAAAATATATTATACTGAAGATTACTAAAAGAGAGAAGAAAAAAACTATTATTCATGGTCCTTATTTACAGATGAAAATGCAGCCTTTATTCATAGTGTCTATATGGTTTGAAGCTAAATGCTAGAACTGGTTATATTCTTTATTTCTATATATCCAGTCCAAAATTTGAATCCTTTAAAATAAAGGTAATTTTGTATTATGGATAATTTTAATTTCAAATACAATAATTTTTTTAGATGAAGATGATAGAGTCACCATCCTTGCTTTTAAAACACGTGTGACACTTGGGGACATGGTTTAGTGGTGGACTTCGCAGCATTAGTTTACAGTTGGACTTTGTGATCTTAAGGGTCTTTTTCCATGATACTGTAATTCTAAGAAACACTTTTCAGGCCTACATATAAAATAATTCTGAAAACATTTAAAACTAGATTTTGGCAAGAAAGGTAACACATCTTTTTAATAACTTTTACTGTCAGCAACATTGTAATATCTTTCTTCTTATCTTGCTTAGTAATTTATTCAAAAAGAAGTTTCATTTGAAATTAAGATTTTCACTAGCAGATAATAATCAATGTGAATAAAATATAAGAACATAGCCCTTCACCAGAGAATAAAGACATCAAAAATTTCATCAAGCTAGTCAGTAAAATGCATTTTCATTTCAGAATGTTATGACAGGATAAAAACATATGTAGCAATTACTATTTCATGACTCTCAGGAGAATTTATTTCTAAAGTAACTTAAAAAGAAATTGCACTTGAGAAGAGTTTTCTTATTTAAATCAGAACTATTTGTATTTGGCATGGATAGCACTTTAATATATAGTTATAAAATACCGATTTTTAAGTTTCATTAATTCATGAAATTTTTAGTTGCTGTCAGTTTAAATTGTCAGTTAATATACCCTGAGTTTCTTGAATACCAAGAAGTACTCCTCAGTAAAAGTTAACAACAAAAAGATGAGAATAAGCCTCTTGTCCCCATAATTCTAAATGTCCCTATAGTTTATAATAAAATTTGTATAGTAATGTTCAGAAAGATAACACACTTTTTCAACTTACGCAATTTAACACAAACAGCTGAAACTTGAACAATAGAGTATTTTACAAATGGAAATATAACTGCAAAACATGTGGAAACTTTTATTTTTGAATCATTAATAATTTACAGGTGAGTTTACTTTATAAATTCAAATGTTTCATTTTACAATTTCCTAAAACAACATCTAAATAATAAATAGCTAGAGCTTGCTAACATCAGATGCAAGTGTATTTGCTTCTTCAGTTCTTGTGTTAATGTGACACAACTTTTCAATCCTATGCAGCACAAAATTTTGTAGTAGTTATTGTTGTACAAATTGGTGTATATTTTAGAGGAGCAAAAGAACTATTTTACAAATACTGGAAACATTCTGCCCTCCCCCCCAACTTCTTTGATATCTCTAGATGCAGTGAAGGACTGAGCAGAAGCTATATTCAAGAAATGAGAGAATATGCTCTAGATAATTCAGACTTCCAACTCCACTGGAAATCAGTCAGAAAACAGGGCATTGGTGAGAATGTCATGAAATAAAATCAGTTCTTCATCATCCCACCTTTTTCAGCTACTGTATGAGTAATTTTTGTATATTAAATAGTAAATTTAAAATATAGATTAATTTAAACAGGAAAACAATGGTAAAGTTTCTGCATGCAGACTTTCCAAGGCTGGTTTCTACATACATAACGGGCTACATATAAACTGATGTATCTCTACCACTCCAACTCCTTCCATTAAGCTGGTCCCCTTTGTCCCCTGGATATATCTGACCTTATGAATCATTAACAAAATAGATTTATTTTCTTATAAAACACAAATGCAAGTAATGCCTTTACTACAGCCCTTAAAAATAGGATTTATTTACTGTGAGTCACAGGCATGTTTTGACATAAAGTTCTGTAAATAGTATCAAACCATGCTATTCTCAATGAACAAAGGAGCTCTGACAACTCACAGAATATCCTAAATTGGAAAGAATCAATCAGAATCATCAAGACCAACTCCTGGCTCTGTGCAGGACATCCCAACAACTCCACGACCTGCCCAAGAGCATTGCCCAAAAGCTTCCTGAACTCTGTCAGGCTTGGTGCCTGTGATCATTTCCTCGGGGAGCCTGTTCTAGTGCCCAACTACCCTCTGGGGGAAGAATCTTTTCCTGATATCCTGCCTAAACTTCCCCTGATACAATTTCTGGCTGTTCCCTCAGGCCCTGTCAGGCCCTGTCACTGGTCACTAGAGAGCAGAGATTGGTGCTGTCCCTTCACTGTCCCTTGGTGGGAAGTTGCAAACAGAGATGAGATCTGTCTCCTCTTCTCTAGGCTGAACAGACTTCAGCTTCTCCTCAGACAGCTTCCCCTCCAGATCCTTCATCATACTTGTGGCCTCCTTTGGAAAGCTTAATGTCTTTTTTGTATTGTGCTGCCTAAAATTGCCACCAGGACTCAAGATGAGGCTGCACCAGTGAAGAGCAGAACCCAGCTGGATATGCTGTGGGACACCCTGCTGAAGCTGCATCCACATGTCCTGTCACCCCTCTTTGGTACCACCAGCTGTCAAGTAATGTGGTACATACCTGCATCTCTGTCTTTCAGTCACAGAATTCCAAGGTAATGAAATGAAGAACCATTCTTAGCAATAATTCTGTTGTGCCAGAGAAACTTGTCTAAGCTCTGTTTACTCCTCGTCCTAAGTAGAACCTTGTTAATTTCCCAGTATGAATCAAGCCTCATTCAATCTTCAAGGTTCAGTTGGTACATTAGTTAGAGATTTGAAATTAGTCTAACTAGGTCCCAAAATGCCTTTAAACTGTAAAGTCAGTTTTATTGGACAATCAGCTTTGACCTAAACATGTGAACCAATTTTTTAATGGAAGATTTTTTAAATAATATATAAGGCATTATAAAAAAATACATCTGCCCCTTCTATATACTCACATATGTCTTTTTTTCAAGCTTGTTTTCAACCCATCATCTAAATTACTTTCTAGGTGGTTGAAAACTTTACACAGGTCCTTTTTTTTTTTTTCTAGAAAATATCATATTTTCATTTCCCTGATGAGCTGCCTGTGTATCTGTTTCCTGCTGTCTCCGGCAGTCTCTGTTCCTATATGTGATACATCAAGACAATAAAAGTAGGGCTTAGTTAGTAGAAGTAACATGCAGACAAAACTGTTGCAATAAAAATATTATTTTTATTTGTATTATTATGATAATACAACTGAACATGGTGCTCTAAGCTAGAGAGAACTTAAATATGAAGTGGTTGATGTAATAGCAGCATGCAATAACTCATTGAAAAGAGTTTCTGCTCCAAAAGATGAGAAGTTTCCAAATATTACCTCTTCTTTAAGGGCTTTTTGGGATTATTTTGAAAAAAATTAGACAGCTATGTGGCCTATATGTAGCAAGAAACTTAGCATGTTTTCTTCTTACTGACCAAAATAAGATGAGAAAGAATTGAAAAAAGTTAATCTGGAAAAGAAAGATATGCTGACCCTGCTCAGTACTCTTCCTCTAAGGGAAAATGGGTATTGCAAATCTCCTAAAATGCTGAATATACTGAGAAAAAGTGGATAAAGCAGAAAAAGTTCATGAGATGTAAAAGATACTATTGAAAAGTATAAAAGTTTAATGGTTTGTAATGGTTTGTAACGGTCTAGAAAAAAAGCTAAGATTTCATATTGAGAGTCTATTAACAAAAATAATAGTAACAGTAATGCCCACTATATTTATTTTCAGAATCATAGGATATGATCAGGGCTGCTTCTCTCTGTGAATCAGTTTCACTGTAAGGGTGAAATGTGCTTTCAAGGTCCTTCTTGACAATCGTGAAAAGCAAAAAAGTAATTCTTAAATTCCTCTGTGAGGAATGTAAGATAAAGCACATAAGGTGTCCTCCCTTACAAAACAAAAGCACCACTGCATTACTTGAGATAGCATCTGATCAATATTCAATGCAGAATTAAATGCACAAAGCTGTCATTGGATTTTCACCAGCACTAGGTTTATATATTTATTATATAGAATATTTATGAGTTGCAATATTTTATTGTACTTGATCATGTGATGTAAAGTTCAGTAACATAAAAAGGCAAAAACATTTTTCATATCTCTGGGTGGTGTATGGGTAGAACAAAGAGAGAAACAAATCCAACTGGGGAATAAGCCAGGCCAACCAGAACAGCAGCTGCCTCCCAAGATGAGAACCAGAAGGCCAGACACCTCCAGGTGTCTATGACTGTGGTGAATCCCCTCATACCCCTTCTCAGACACCTGTATGCTTGATTCCCTCTCTGAAATGCCTATAGATCACCACACACAGCACACAGGAGAACTAGGTACACTTGCAGTAACATGATCTCATTACAATTTTGTGTCATTCTAGTCTTCAAGAAGGGCAAGTAAAAGGACCCTACTAGTATGTAGGGAACTACAAGCTAGTCAGCTTCACCTCAGTCCCTGGAAAGTTGATGGAACAGCTCATCCTGGATGTCATATCTAAGCATGTGGAGGAAAAGAAGGTTGCTGGGATAGCCAATATGGATTCACCAGTACTTGACCAATCCTATTGCCTCTGTTGCAGCAGGACTGGCTGGTCAGAGAAGAGCAGTGGATGTTGTCTCTTGACTTCATCAAGTGCTTTGACGCTGTATCCCATAACATCCTCATAGGAAAGCTCAGGAAGTGTGGGTTGGATGAGTGGAGAGGGAGGTGATTGGGAACTGTCAGAGAACTATGATCAGCAACACCATCTGGTTGGAGGCCTGTAGGCAGAAGTGTTCCCCAGGGATCAGTATTGGGACCAGTCTTCTTCAGTTTGCTTGTCCATGACCTAGATGAAGGCACAGATTTTGCAGGGGATACATAACTGGGAGAGCAGCTGATACACCAGAAGACTGTGCTGCCATTCAGCCACACTGGGCCAGGCTGGAGAAGGGAGCAGGGAGGAAACTAATGGAGTTCAACAAAGGCAAGTGCAGGGTCCTGGACCTGTGGAGGAACAACTCCAGGCAGCAGCGTAGGCTGGGGACTGACCTGCTGGAGAGCAGCTCTGGGGAGAAACACTTGAGGGACAACAAAGTGTCCATGTGCCAGCAGTGCCCTTGAGGCCAAGGAGGCCAATGGGATCGTGGAGTGTTTGGCAAGAGGGTGGCCAGCAGGTCATGACAGGTGATTCTTCCCCTCTACTCAGCCCAAGTGAGGCCACATCTGGAGTGCTATGTCCAGTTCTGGGCTCCTCAGGACAAGAGAGACAAGAAACTGTCTGAGAGGGTCCAGGGAAGGCTATTGAAGTGATTAAGAAACAGGGGCATCTCTCTTATGAGGAAAAGCTGAAGGGTCTGAGCCTCTTTAGCATAGAGAAGAGTGGATTGATAGGAGATCTTATCAATGCATGCAAATATCTTAAGGATGGGTGTCAAGAAAGTGGTGCCAGACTTTTCAATCATGCCCAGGGATGGGACAAGGAGCAATAGGCACAAACTAAACCACAGGAAATTCCTTAATATGGCTTAATATGATGAAATTTTTTACTGTGAGGATATCAGTGAGGACTGGCTGTCCAGTGAGGCTATGGAGTCTCCTTGTCTGGAGATATTCCAAATATCCCTGGACATAATCGTATGCAACCTGCTGTAGGTGATTCTGCTTTAGCAGAGGGGTTGTACTAGATGACCTTGAGAAGTCCCTTTCAAGCCAAATTATTCTGAAATTGTAAGATTTTGTGATTCAGGCTTCACACTTATTTAACATTCGTCAGAGCGAAACCTGTGTGTGCAAACTCACGGTTTTCTTGGCAAAGTCAGATCATCTTATTCTCATACCTGAACACATGATATTGGAAAGGGACCCTTTTCAATGAGTCCAAAGTGCTATTTGCACTCAGTTAAAAATACCTAAATTATTGTCTTCATTAGAAGTCCAAAGTCAAAACCCTGTCAAAATTACAGAGCAATTGAAACAGGAATTCAAAATGCAACTGCTGATAGGCCCAGTCTTTGCATTGTCTCTTCAAAAAATCCACCTGTAATGCACAGCAGACACAGTGGTATTTATCACTTCATTTGTACTTCTGCTAAATAAATTATAGCAAGAGGGAAACAAACAAATCTCAAACTAAAGGAAACAAATTTGTCAGGAAAAATAGGGAAGTCCTTCTCCATTTCAATTACTTAAAGATTTTTTTGCTTGTATTTTTGTTTCAGATTATTATGCATATATTCTTGCCTTGTTTTTTACTTTCTGAGCTCTGCACATCGTATTTCTTTGCCCTAGTAGAATGCAAGAAAATCTCCCAGGAGTTTAAAAGGCCAGTAAAGCAACCAGTCAACACTGTTAAACTTTTTAAACTTTTTAATCCTTGTAAGAATTTTCTTTGAGAAAGATTAAAAAGGTAAAGTCAGCAGCAATTAGTTTCCAAAGGGTTCCCATGTCCAAGTGGTCCAGATCATGCTTATCTTTCTAAAATTGATTAGATGCATCTTACTGGAAAATCTCTGTGTTATTCCTACCATGGGCAGGCACACCTTCCAGGTTGTTCAGAGCCCCACCTAACCTGGCTTTGAACACTTCCAAGGATGGGGTAGTGTTACAGTCCAGTTTTAAAATTATTAGAAATGCCTCTGCCCAAAATAAAATGCAAATGAGACCATATGCCAAAGTCAACATATTTTATAATAAATATGAGAGTGAGAGAGAGAGACAGAGAGACAGAGAGAGACAGAGAGAAAGACAGAAAGAGAAAGAGAAAAAGAAAAAGAAAGAGGGGAAGCACTTTTTAGAAATGAGGTAGGGGAACAGAAAGGGAATGACAGAGACAGATTGACAAATTAAAGAAAATATCACCACTACATGGATCGCACCAGCATCCTGATGCCTCTCTCCAGCTGGTCTTTTTGATGGTGAAGGTCTTCCCCCCGCAAAAAAGCATAGAATCCATTGGATTAATATACTCTCATGCCAGGTGGGAATCGCCAGGTATCTGGGTGGCTGGGGGGAGCAGTTTGACACGGTCTCTTGCAGCAGATTCTGTATCTATTGCATCACTTTGCCTCATGTGCAAGGCTCTGGTGCAAGGCCTCAGAAATGAGTGTGGGAAGCACTTTTCAGGAGACACCCCCTCAGCTGCCTCCCACATGAATGTCCCATGGATGTAGCCTTTCCATGACACAGGGTTGGAAGGGTGGGGGTGTCACAGCTGGTCAGTTTGTGTAAGGGAGGATGCACGTTCACTGCCTCTGACCCAAGGTTATGCCACACGTCCAAAACCTCATCCTCCCCCCTCGGCTTGGGGGTACTCTGTGCAAACCTGGCCTCTGTGGGCTGTGGTCTTTCCCACCCCAAACACAGCAAGGGATGATTCTCTGCTGTGTTTGGTTTTCTTGTGGATTCAAGCCTTTTCCCTCAGCCTCATTAGTTTCTCCAAAGACCTGAGATGATTGAAAAATAGTGTCCCCTTTATCTTATCTGGATGGCTTAACTCACAGAGCAAACTTCCAGTCAGGCATCTTCAAGGAGCTGTGGGCTTCTGTTGTTGTAGCTTCTTTATACAGTTTTTGATTTAATGGGCAAAACTTCTTCATAACAACGTTTCAGGCACGAACTATTTCAGTCCCTGGCAGGCAACCACTGTTTCTCTGGGAAACCTGTTCCAATGCCCCACCACTCTCACAGGGAAGAATTTCTCCCTAATTTTCCCAATTTACAGCTGATTGTTCCTGCTGAGAGATATAAAATGTCTCAGTAAATCTTGATATAATTAGTAACCTTTAGATGATGTTATCAAAAGAAAATACCATGTTTTTCTATAATCCTTATTTCCATTTTATGAAGTAGTTTTTTAGAATACATGGATGTGCATACACTGTAATATGAAGGACCTTGCAAGAATTTGAGACTTAAAAAAATGGACACAGGACTGAAAATAAAAACTTCCCATTCAAACAGATGTTCAGACACTCTCAGTAAATTGGAATTCGAATACATTTAATAAGTCTCAGTTTTACTACTATCAGAAAGAATACTTAGGTAGGAATTGAAGCTGAAGTCTCACCCACTGGGATTCCCACTGAGATCACACACATTCAATCAGAAAAATGCATATGCATTTCCAGATAAATTATACATGAATCTGAACAACCAATTAACATCTTGATTTCATTTGCTCAATTTAAGGATCAAAAATATTGGAGCACAAGTTACGACACAGGAAAATCAGTGTTGTGTTTCTAGAGAGGAAGAGAAAAGGGAAAGTCAGAAAAGATACAGAAGAATGGAAGTCCCTGCACCAGTTCCTTTGGTGAGGTGATTTTTCAAAGTCATCCTCTAATACAGGGAAATAAACATAATCTTTAAGACTTAAGATGCATTGTAAACTAACTAAACACTGATTGATATAAGGCATTTTAAAAACCAAATAAGTAAGTACAAAACATTTTCTCTGATATCTTTTCTCACATATGTTCTTCAGCCAAGTCAGACATTTCAGAAGAACAGAGAATTTATATTCCTTCATTTCATAGACACATTCATGTCATATAGACAAGCCTCTGAACATCAAGATTTCCAATCATATCCCTGGGCCAATTTACAGTTCTCTAGAATAAAATAAGGACCTTTACTTTAAAAAGAACTACCAAAAACAACCAAACTATTCAGATTACAAATTTTTGTTCTACATCTATTCTAACTAAACAAATTCTATTCTACTTCTATACAACTTCAGCTAATCTTTAAGGTTTTTGATTCTGTCTATACAGTGCAAAGCTTGATTTTTTTTCATGTGACTCTAACTACAAAGTGGCTGACAAAAGCATCCAAACCTCTCATATTTTCTCTCCATAATAAACTTGTGCTAATGAACAGCAAAATAGCATTTAGGATAGACAAATGTCACTATTTCTGGTCCAAAGAAGAGTCACACTAAACTCTGGGATTTAATGTATTAAACATTTTGTTTAAAAAATATTTGCCACACAAATTCATTAACCTTGGTGGTAAACATTTCCAAGATCTCTTCTGTTCTATAGTAGAATATAGAGATTTAAAAAAAATCACAGATGAAAAAAAACCTACATAACTCTTCTCCTCATGACATAGTCTTAATGTCCTGTTGAATTCCTTGCATGTTGTAAAATAATGGTAACCTATCTAGTTAGACAGGTGTTCTTTAGAGAAAAGAGAAGACAGTAAAATTGCTGTTTTAATTCAAAACTAAGTTCAAAGATGACATAATGAAATATATTTCAGCATTACATGGAGCTTTTCCTCTCTAACTTGTGTAGTCAGGCCCTGGAACAGGCTGTCCAGTGAAATGGCTGAGGGCACATCCCTGGAGGTATTTATAAGGTGTCTAGAGGTATCATTTATGGACATGGTTTAGTGGTGGACCTGACTGTGTTTCTGGTTAGACTCAATGATCTTAAAAGTTGCTTCCAACCTAAATGATTTTGCGACTCGTCTTGGGGTATTTCCATTCTCAGTGGGGCAAGAAGCAGGTCATTATCTCTGAACCTTTCTCCTCAACAAATACATCTTTCCCCTCTTTTTAAATAACATATCCATCCTTATTCCTTCTGATCACCTATGAAGTAGATAGAATATTAAAAAAAAATGTCTTGGCTTTGTATTAGTAACTAGGAAATTAGTAAACTAGAGAATCTTCAGTCACTTGAACATTAGTCTATATTCATTGATGACTGATACATCATTCAAATCACAGTTTCCTTCCTGTCAAGTGGCTGGTGTTATGTTGATCTTCATAAGAAATAAATTGTTACAAGTTTCATAATAGAGTGTCCAAAGCTGATGACCCTGGAGAGAAATCACTCTTAGAACAGTTTTATAAAGCTTTCAGAAAAAAAAAAAAAANAAAAAAAAAAAAAAAAAAAAAAAAAAAAAAGAAAGAAAGAGAAGAAACTGTAGTGAAAGGGCAGAATAACACTATATTTTGATTTAGCTGGCAGCTGGACTATATTGTAATAATGATTTTCTCATGTGAGAAACTATTCAGTTAAATTCCTTAGAAAATTATGAACAATGAAATTTTTAAGGAAAAGTATTTGGGGTATCTTTAGGCTTTTGTTTTGCCATTTATATTACTGCATTACAAATCAAGAAATTTGCTTTGAAAATAATATTAAAAGTACCTCTAGCCATTTCAATAAAACAGATAAAAGTAAGACTTCAGAAAAGTAATATATTCATACTAGGCTGAGGAGATCGGGTTTTCTTCCTGGTTTTTTTGGGTTTATTTTTTGTTGTTGTTGTTGTTGTTGTTGTTGTTGTTTTAATATCCACAACCTGTAATTTTTTTTAAATCATTCAGAAAAAATATTGAAAAGAAAATCTCTATAGAACTTAGAATTTTTAATCAGTCATTATTGGTGTATTACCTGCATAGTGTAAAAAGGAAATATGACAAAGCTGTTAGAACTTAACAGAATAAAAATCCTAGGAGTCCAAGTAATATTTATTTTAATGTCCATGGTACTTTTAAACAATATATTGAGAATGTAATATCACATTTTTAGCAAAAGGGTTCTTTATTTGCACTTTTCATAATTGGGAGCATATGATGCCTACTCATTATTCTGGAAAAATTCTAAAGCAGAATAGGAGAACTTCCAGCCAACTGTGACTACTTTGCAGTCACACTACCAGAAATCTGCTAGGCTACCTTCATAACATGCAACTAGACAAGAGAAATTCTATCGGATACTTGGATATACTATGGGATATCTATAGAGTAGGATCCAGTAAAGTATTCTGGTATCTTCAGGCTGTTGGATCTTTCATCTCTTCTAGGATGGAAGGGTTTGCAACCAGGAATATGTTCCCTGAGGCTGTGGAGAAAGTCTTTCAGGAAAGGAACAGTGGGAAATGTAATTTCCCAAAATTTCCAGTAATGGAAATCTTGGCTCACCAGCTCCCTGGTATGACAGGAACTGTCAATCACGTAGATAAGGAGAATCGGGCAGATACAAAACCCTTGACAAAGTTCCAGACTAAAAATCAGCAGGAAACTGAGCTACCATGAATTAGAGAAAAGTTGCTTGCTTTGTAGGACATGTATTTCTTTTGCATAGAGAGAAAATTCCTTGAAGAATGTGAGGAAAAGTCCTACACATTAAATATTATAATAGAGAAAAATCAGAAGTTGTGTTACTAGTGGTTCAGTTTTGAACCTGTTTTTATCCAATATCTTTATAAAAAGGCTTTTATACAGATTATTAGGGCATTCCAGGTAGTCAAGCACCAAATTAATGGCAAGAAATAGCAGAGGATCTCAGAGAATGGAACATGGGAGGAAAACATTAGCACATGGTATAGATGAAAGTAAGGCAACACATGTAACAAAAATAATCTAAACCATGTCTAAAAATTATGAACTTGGAACTGAGAGGCTCAGCTCTGAAAAATGTTCTGTCAGTTTTCTGAGATAATCTGCTCTGTGTTCAGTGGCAGGAAAAAGAGACAACAAAATGTTGTACCATCAAGAAGGGTATTGAAGATGAGACAGATGGTGTCACTTTTGTGCTATATAAAGCCTTGGTAGACTGATTTCTTGAACACTGCATACAGCTCTCGCCCTGTTACTCAAAGTCTTGTAATTACCAAAAGGGAACACACCTTGTATACAGAGCCAAGAATGCTTGTTCAAGTGTTGTTTTAACAGTCTAAATATTAATGCAGGAACACCTCAGTAGAAGCATAAAACTGTTAGATAAAAATCCTTTTCCCTGGTGTAATGCTTACTCTGTCAATGACTTTTGGGTGGTAATCTCAAGAGTTTCACTCTTCTTTTAGAAAAATGAGGTGAAGAATGTCTACATCAAGTCATCAGCTTCCTGAGATCTTCAGTGAAAGACATGATTTTCCTAGAGGATGGGTCTTTGTCCTCTGAATTGGATCTCCTTGGGGTGATTTGAATGTGAGGCCTGCTTCTTATCCCTGTGGATCTGGCCATGTACCTGATAAAGAGGAAGAGAGCCACCAAGAAAGCCATCTTTTCAATCCAGCAATCTGAAACACCTTTGTTTTCACAGGATACTTGGAAATAGGCAGCTCTCTTATATACTCATTTAATATGGTTGCAATTACTATAGCTAGGATTATATCTCAATATAATTTGAGACAGGAGGAGCAAAGCAACATTTATTTTGAATTATTTAATGAGTTTTTAGATTTGCTTGAAGGAAATAATTTCTTAATTTAAAGGTGTTATGACCCAAATAACCCTGACCATTAACTTAAAACATAAAATATTTTCAGCTGGGTATATGTAATTTATATGCCAATCTGATCACATATTTATTTTTCACTGTACTTTGGGAGGCTCCGTTTTTTGGATTTTCTTCATTTTCTTGGGCTAGTGACATTGGGATGGTTTTGCATTATGTAGCAGTGAATCCAAATTTAGATATATTTCCTAAGCTACTAAAAATAAAAGGAGATGCCTGGAAACTGAAAACTGAAAACATGGCACATCAAAAGACAGTAGTATTTGAATCTAACATAAGAGAACATAAATGTCCCAAACTGAGACCTTGATGCTTAGGGAAGTACTGTTACCCCTTTTTTTTAATTAGGAAATAAAAGGTTTAAAAAGGAGGAAAATGAGAAAATACAACCAAATAATATTTAATATGATGCTCCAGTTTCTGTACTTTCTGTGCCCAGAAATTACACTCAAATTCTGCATGCATATATGAGCTTTTAAAGACTATTCCAAGTATATATAAGCAGTGTCTTTAATGCTAGAGTGCAGTAGTCCCTGAGTAAACTGCACAACAGTATGTAGTTGGGGTAGCTCAAAGAAGATTAGAAAATGGCCTTGATCCTGCAGCTTACAGTTCTAGCTTGGAAGGATTAAGATCAATGGCACCTTGTTATAGTGCAACTTCAGCAGCCTCAGCACTGCTATTAAACATCGGTTTCATTTCAGACCATTTTTAGGGACTTACTTCACTCCCACCTTGATCACCTTTCTAAAGGGGAAGGGGTAAACCAGTTGGGACTGGCAGTATTTATTCAGTGTTTCATGCTCTATTTCATTAATTTGTTCCATAAAACACAAAATGAAACTTGTTCATCAGTAATTGGGATGGATCAAATGACAAGGAAAACAAATTGATCCAGGAATCTTATTCATCACTCTGCTATTGCAGAGGTTACAAGGTGCACTTACTCAACCAGCCAGTCTGTGAGAACATAAAACTTTCAAGGGAAAACCTTGGGGCTGGGTACAAACAGCAAACAACATGGTTACTTATTCAATCTTGTCAATGTCTTTTCTTCATCTTTTTTTTTTTAAGATGTAGCAAGCATTCTGTTTAAAACAAGTGCTGTGAATAAAATTTTCAGATTGCTAAGATTTGAAATAATGCCATCTTGTCTCAACATCACATAGTCACAATTAATTCATTTAAGCTCACAAGGACCTCAGTCTCTCAAAGACATTAGGATGCTTCCAATTTTTTGTATGTAAGAAGATATAAGTTTAACACTTTAATAAGCATATAAAGTGAAAAAGCTGTGGTCACAGTTCTTTTATGAGAAAAAGCCAGACTGTGATAAGGAGATTCAAGTTGTGTGACCTTTTAAAGGTAAAATGACACAAACCATATCATGGTGATAAATGGTTAAAATTATGCTTTTTATAACAATAACATATTGAATGTGGTCTGTCAACAGTTAGAATTCTTTTTGTTGTATGTTTATAAACATATACACACCCCAAAAGAAACTTCATTAAAAGACTGAAGATAGAAGTAAGGTTTATGAGAGTTCTTCTGCAAGTCAAGCAGTTTCATGAGCACCAGAACTAATGAAGCCTGGTTTTGTATAGATTTGTGTCTCAGGGTTGATATGTGAGCCCTGACTGATGAGTTCCTTGCAGCAGAAACACATTAAAGAGCTCTGCTGGAGTGGATTCTTTCCAGTATAAGAAAAAGTGAACTCCTGCCACCAGTTCTGCCTTAGTTGGGCAAATAAGTGAAAACATACATGAATCCATGGGCGATATATAGACCCAAAACTTGTGAAATATTAATATCAGTGAGGTCTCTACATTTTTCTGACAGCTTGCTTGAAATAAATTATGGTGTTTAAGAATTATGTGGTGGAGAATGGATAAAGATAGCTGCTTTTCCACACCTGAACATGAATATATTTTAACCAAACCAAGAAAAACAATTTCAATACCTTTCATTTTCTTTCAACATGTACTTATGCCAGATAAATTAATTAACAATATGCACACTTCTCCTAAGTTTAATGTGCTCCATTTTTCCAGTTAGACAAAACAAATATATTGGCTGTTCCTGTGGTGTAACCACATGAGATCATTTAGGTTTCATTGTATGTTATATTTCTCTAAAATTTTGAAATAGATATTCTTACTCATACATAAAGAAGAATCTAAACTGTTTTATCAGGTGGGGCAGGTATGTTTAATGCTGTTTGGCACTCACTAATTCTGTTTCTGAAAAATCACATCTTCAGGGGATGGTCTTCACCTATAGTAGTGGTGGGGGAAAGAGAAAATGTTGTGCAACTTTACATATTTGTGAAAGTAAGTGATTGTAGAATATGGAAAGGGTATGTTCGTTATTTATTACCCAAATGTTGAAATACAAAGGAAAACTAATATATTTTTTTCTTTACTGCTCAGTAGGGACAAAGAGTGCTAATGAAAGAGATGTTTATTCTTAGCTCAGAAATTAATTCATAAAACAAAGCAGAAATCCACCCGGAGAAAGATGTCCTGAAATCTTTATACCAAAGGTTCTATTTTCCCATTTTTCCTTAAAATTCTACAAACACTGTCATCTCCTGAGATGATCCTGTGTCTGAGGATGCCTGCCCATTCCCCACATCACTTCCCTGTACAGGTGACTTTGTAACTGATTTCTGTTTGGCTGTCATTCAGGCACTGATACCTGAGCTGCACAGATACCCAGTCACAGTTGCAGCTAAAAATAACTTGATTAAAAGGTGACTAGACACTTGAAGAATTCAAAAAATTAAATTTATTTGGTTTATTGTATATGTGACAAAAGTCGGACTATGTTCTATTCACGTTCTGTTTTCTTTGTAGAGATAATAGTGATTTTTCCAAACTGTACAAAATGCAACACTGATTTGCTGCATGAGAGACATTTTGGAATCCCACAAAAAGAAATTCAGAGAAAAGGTCTATAATTATCTGCGACACACTTCAGGAATAAGAAAAGATCACCCCATCACAAATTTAAGCAATGGCATTGTGTAATTCTACAAATAAAAATAACCCCTAGAAGTTATAAAATACAACTTCCAGAAAATCAATGTATCTTTGACCCTATGAAGGAAAATAGTGATTTTTAAAGGCTTTCTATACTTCCAAAATATTTTTCCATCCTAAAGTGCTGGTCAAATTAATGCAGATCTGCACAGATATGATAATGATTTTTTTTTCTTTTCCTCAGTGATATTCAATTGTTGAATAGTAATTTGTGATATATTTTCTTGTTTTTCTGGGTTTGATTAACTTACTTTATTCTAGAATGCAGTTTACTGAGAACAATTACATATTAACCACAGGGTATGTTTTAATTTTCATGCTCCAGACTTGTATAATGTTTTCATTATGATTTATTCTAATTGAATCAGAAACCATAAATCTACTCTTCAAAGGAATCACAGTCTTTGCAGATTGATAATTATAACTCTTGTCTGTCAGATTTATCTTAACATCTAAATGATACCATAAAAATGCAAACCAAATCATTTTGTAAGAAGCCTAGCCTTCATGTTTATAGCTCTGAAATGTTCAAAACCTTCACTTCAACTGAAGAAAGCAGTAAAGTTAGAAAAAAAAATCAACAGGTTTTTAAACACTGTAAACTCCTTTTATTATACAAGATATAACTACTACAGATATCAAACAAGTGTCACACAAAAAACAAAGTTAACTGTGACATTTTATATTAGTTTTAGCTCCAGATTTTTATATACAGTGGTTTGAGGTGGATTTTATTATACTAGTTTATATCCACTACAGTATGGGTAATCCTGTCTGTCCAAGCAGAGGTCAAATTAACTTTTAGCTTTTTTTTTTTTTNTTAAGAGATTCAATTACAGACTGATTGCTTTACAGAGTTTCATATTCAACAGACCTATTCATATCCAGGGTTTATTTCCATTCAAATTATTTCTGGAGGGCGTTTTCCTGCTATTTTTCAAGAGGAAGCATCAAAGGATCAGAGGATCAGTGAATTCAAACAACCTCTGGAATTCTTCCCATGCCCTGAGGAAATTCTATTTGAATATGAATCAGTACTGTTAATTAGATGAATAGGCAGATTGGTGAGTATTTTACTTCAGGCTGTTTGAATGTGTAAAACTGTTGTTTTTTTTTTTTATGCTTTGTTGTCCTCAGAGAAATTGTTTATTGGAATTATCATATTATGTTTGTAGGGAGATAGTGGAGTTAATTACAGCTTTCCTGTCTTATATTAATATTCTTTCCACTTCTTCACTTTACAAATTTTCTAGCTTGGATTTGTTTGGGTTTTTAAATGCATTAAACATGCGTATTACCTTTTCAAGTTAAAAATAGCAGAGGTATACTGCTATAAAACCTAGAATAGTTTCTAGAATAGGTTTTCTCAGACATTCAGGATATCTAAGCAAGCATACATGCATAGTATTATTGCACTAAGTTGATTTCTTTTCTCCCTTTCCAACTTTTTTGTGAATGAGACAACTCATGCAAATCTGCAGATAAGGGTTTTCAGAGGCAATAATAAAGCGAATCCACACATTCAGCAAGCAATGATTCCTTTTGCCAGAATTACTGATTGATCATCTGCATTAAGCCTGGAATTGCAGCACAGAAATTCCTGAGTTGTCCCCTAGCACACATCTACATTGTGTTCGCACAGCCAGACTTTCCATTACAGCACAGGCTCAAGGGATGTTAGGTTGGAAGCCACTGCTTCAGTGTTGAAGGAAACTCTGTACAGGAGAGAGAAAAAGTCTGCATATCTTCCCACTTTTGCATGTGTTGAGGGTTGAATTTGTTTTTCTTTACTGTGGGAATTTTGTCCCATCAAGTTGCTAAGTAACTAATTGCTGGGTGCTTATGGGTGCTCATGATGCTGGGCAGGAAAGGGGGCGGGGGAGAGGGAGAAGTTTTTTTTTAGTGTGGCTTCCTTGGCTTCGAGGAGGCAGGTCGTGTCATGGCTGCTGTTGCTGCTGCTGCTGCTACGGGACAAGAATCATCTTCTTCACTGGTTCCGATCCTGAGAAAAAATCTACCATTCTCAATACCTGAACCCCGGAACACACGCTGTGTCCCCCCTGCCGGGACATCCCTGCCGCTCCAGCTCCCACCGCAGAGCAGATCTAACCCCAACCCGGGATTGCTTCACCGTCTCCAGCCTGAGGTTTTTTTCCACAGTGAGACCGGACTGACTCGAGCTTTTGTGAGAGCAAAAACTCTTAAGGTCTCGCCTTTTTTTTTTTTTGTGTGTTTCGTATTATTTTCTGTAATAGTTAATGTTTTGTTTGCACTGTTATAATATTAGTAAAGAGATTGTTATCATTTCCATAATTTTGCCTGAAAGACCTTAATTGAAAAATTATGATACTTTGGAGGGAAGGGGGAGGGGTTACATTCTCTATTCCGGGAAAACTCCAGTTTTCCTGGACAGATACCTGTCTTCCCAAACCAAGACAGCATGACACAACTAGGAACAGTAACTGACCTTGGCAAGCCTAAAAGGGGTAAGGAAGAATAATTCTGCTAATCTCCTGAGAACCAGAGTGAATGTCTAGCGCTCTATTAGACATAAGACTGCCCTTATGTATCATTTCTCTTTTCACTTTACCAGAACACAAACCCTGACAATACTGAGAAGGTGAACACCAGTTAGTCTCATCTACTTTGCATCAAGAGGTATTGCTACTGACAGGAAAAGGAAATAAAAGTTAGGCAGGGAAAAAGGAAAAACAACACTGAACAAACCAAGTATGACACTTCAGATCCTAAATTGAACAGCAGCTTTGATCCTATTTCTATGACTTTTACCAAAGAAACAACATTTTCCCCTTGTTGAATAACCTAAAAAATTCCAATAGACTCACTACTGTTGAAACAACCATGAAGCACATTTTTAATATGGTGGAAGCATGACCATGAGTAACTATTATGGGGAAAGCTTTTGTACTATTTTTAGGAAAACAACACAACATTCCTAATATGCCTGTACGCTCACAAATGTAACACAGGGAACACACAGGAAAAATTAGAAGTCAGTGAAAACTGAAGGACCATAATCCCCTTGGTTTCACAGACACATAGTAGGCTAGTCCACACGATTAGGGTTGTGCCATGGATGGATAAAGGTTGTTTAGGAAGGCAGGCAAAGTGAGCAAGCTGCAAGTGAAAAAAGAGCAGGATCACAGAGAATTGTGCCTTGGGATGCGTGACAAGACATTTGAGAGGTGATGGATCAGGATTAGAGGTCAGATCCATGTGGGTGATGCCATGGTGGCTGTTTGCTACAAACTGCCTGCTATGCTCTGATTAATGAGAGATGCCTCTGCCCAAATTAAGGTGCAAATGAGAACATATGCCAAAGTCAATAATTCAGATTTTATTTAACAGTAAATGTGAGGTAGAGAGATTGAAAGAAGTTAGAAGAGCTGGGGTAGGGAAAGAGGAGACAGATGGAGAGATAAAGATAGTCACCACCTGTGGATCCAGAGGCTTCATGTTTATCCTTCTTCACCTGGGGATTCTCAGTGGTGGGGATCCCAGAGTTGTCCTTCTGAGGTTACCAACGTTATACAACCCAAGTTCTGGGTATCCACAGGGCAGTCACAGATGCCTTTCCAATAACTTGGGGTGATATTCATGAGTTCCTTCCTTTCCCACAGTTTGCCACAGTGGGAGTTTTTTCCAGATATATTAAGCAGGATGTGGTAATCCAAGTCTCACCTCACCAGTCTTGGAATTAGCACCTTCTACCTGAAATTTCTCATCTCAAGTTCCCATTGTGGTAGATCTTACAGCAAGTTCCTTCTGTAGCCTTGACAGTGTTTTGAGACAGGCAACTGTGCCCTTTATATCCTTACCCTGCCTGTTCAGGGGGAAACAGCAGATGAAGCCTCCTCAGACACCTGTAAGAAGCCACATAGGAGCAGGCTTTTTACCTCATAAGTGATTTGAATCACCCTGACATCTGCTAGCGAAGCAACACAAAAAGGAACAAGGAATTTGTGAGGTTTTGGGAGCACATTGACAAGAACTTCCTGTCAAAGGAAGCTAACACTTCCTGACAGAGAAGTTTGCAAGGGAAGATGCTCAGCTGGGCCTCATGGTTACAAAAAAAGGAAGGACTTGTTGGGACTGTGAAGGTCAAAGGCAGCCATGGTGGCAATTACCACAAGGTGGAGTATAAGGTTCCACATATTGGTGGTTCCTCAGATATATTGGTTTTACCATTAATCCTCAGGGTCCAGCCTGTTTGGATTTGTGGCTATAATAAATAGCGAGACAGCACATTCCAGAGTGTCTTGTAACTCAAAAAGGTTTAATAAATGAACAAAAATAATACAGAAACAAAATATTTAAGCCGTACACGGTGTGGGGGAGTCCCACACCTGCTACAACACCTAGAAAATGCCCCCAGTCCTATTGTTCAGTCCCTTTTTCTACTCAATGTTTGAGGATGGTCCTGTTTGAAAATTCCCAATAGGAAAGCTTGCAGGGATTGACTGACAGGTGAAAGGTCCAACAGGTGTTTTTCTCTTGGCACTCAGCCAACCACAGAGAGACATGTACAGAACTTTCCAGGCAAATCTCCTAATAAGTAAAGCAGTAAACTGAAACCTCCTCCTTATATAGAAACACCTTCCAAAGTATGGGAAGTGCACTACTACAGTGGAGGAATGCAAGATCCTGAAAGAAGGGAGCAAGGCGAAAAGCAAGATCATATCCTTGGACTTCATGAGACAGCTTTGGCCTCTTCCATGATCAGCTTGAAAAAGCCCCATCAAATAAAGCCCTAGAGGGAATAGAAGCCAAAGAAAAATGCTTAATATTCTGGGATCATTTCTTTCAAACTCAAGAATTGTCCATTCCAAAATGTAGGAAATGCAAAAATGCCAGGAGTCCTGCATGTATGAAGAACAAGCTCATGGCACATTTAATAGGTGAGAAGGAAGCATACAGAGTATGGAAAGTAGGGACAGCAACCGGGAATACACTGTCCAAGCATGCAAAGACACAATTAGGAAAGCCAAAGTTCACCTGGGATTGAATCTGGCAAAGGAAGTCAAAGGCAAAGGAAGAACTTGTATAAGCACTTAGGCAAGAAAAGGAAGACTAGGAAAATGCAAACCCACTGCTGAATGAGGCTGGGAAGCTGGTGACAGAGGCATGGAAAAGGCTGAGACATTGAATTACTTCACATCAACCTTTTCTAGCTGGATCAGCCTTTGAAAATCCCAGGCCAGAGGGAAAATGTGGAGCAAGGAAGATGTACTCTTTGTGGATGACAATCATGTCAGGAAATACTCAAGAACACTAGGCACACCTGCTTTAACATGGGGTGGGACTAGATGATGCCATGGTCAGCATATAAAACTGGGGGAAGAAGATGAAAGGGGCGGGGAGGGGGGGGACAGGACATTTTGAGTGATGATGTTTGTCTTCCTAAATCATGGTTACCTGTGCGGGACTCCTGTTCTCCTGGAGGTGGCAGAGCACCTGCCTGCCAGTGGAAAGCAGTAAATAAATTCTTTGTTCTGCTTTGTTCTGCTTTGTATGAACATGTAGTTTTGCTTTATCTATTAAATGACCTTTATGTCAGCGCATGAGCTTTCTCACATTTACCATTCCAGTTTTCTTTCCCATCCCACCAGGGAGAACATGAATGAATGAATGACTGTGTGGGGCTTAGTTGCCCTACCAGGTTAAACCATGACACCTCCCTATTTAAAGCACCATCACTGCTGGCACTTAGGATGTCCCACTACATTCTGTACTTACAAGTACAGTTTAACTAACAAAGTGAAACCACAAAGTTAAGTACTGTGCAAAAATTTAAAGGGTTTCTGATCACAGTCACAGAATAAAACAATGAAATAATAGAAACAAATTTAAATAATGCAGGACACTGATGTATGTTTCTGCTTAATAGGGTGCACAAAATAAGTAGGTGAAAACCAGTAGAAAGGCAAAAGCAAATAAGCCCAATTTCTGCACTGGTTGTGCCATGAAACTGTTGAAGAAGGCAGACAGGATAAGGGGGAAAAACAGGATTATGTTTCCCAGAATATGGGAAAACATCAGGCCAAATCCCTGAGAAGTTGTTATATCCTAAAGGTTAGTTGCATAGAAGAAGAAGCCTTTTCATGTGCAACAATAGATATAGATAACATTTATGAGTTAATTTCCTGATTTTTTGAGGGAAGTAAAAACTATTTCTGAAGTTACCTTTGATTTTATCACAATTTCATTGCATAGAAATGTTCTGTCCTGATTTGGTTTCATTCTGTTTAGGATTGCAAACATTTCAAAAATTAATCTTTTTTAAGTTGTATTGGTTTTGCACAGCCTGCTTTTTGGTAGTGGGGGTGGAGCCACAGAGGTGGCTCCTGTGAGAAGCTGCTGGACGCTTCCACCGTATTTGGCAGAGCCAGTCCTCGATGGTGCTGAAGATGAGCATGCTGCTGGCCAAAACTGGGTCTATTAGAGAGGTTGGTAATACCTCTGTAATAACCTATTTTAGAAGAAAATCAAAACACAGTTTTATTCTTCTAGTCAGAGAAGAGGAGGAGGTGAGAACATGTGAGGGGAAGCAACATGGAGACACCAAGGTCAGTGGGGAAGGAGGTGGAGGAGGTGCTCCAGGTGCTGGAGCTGAGTCTCCTCTGCTGGCCCTGGTGAGGACCATGGTGAAGCAGCTGTGCCCTGGGGATCCATGGAGGATGCAGAGATCCACTTGCAGCCTGTGGGGGAGGTGCTCATGCCAGAATGGGGGGATGCCTGGAGGAGGCTGTGATCCAGTGGGAGACCCAAAGGAGACAGGGGACCCCTTCTTGGCGGGCTGGAGCAGCCAGTCCTTGGAGGACTGTACCCCGTGGAGAGTGACCCATGCCATAGCAGTTTTTGGAGGAATGTTTGCCTGTGGGAGGGACTCAGATTGCAGCAATTTTGGGAGGACCGCTGCTCATGAGAGTGGACCCACACCAGAGAAATTCACAGAACTGTCTCCAATGGAAAGGACTCCATGGCACAGCAGAGGAAGGACTCCTCTCCCGAAGCAGCAGAAGAAAATCCTCAGGTGGCGAACTGACCAAAACCCCCGTGCCCTGTCCCTCTGCAGGTGGGAAGGAGGTTGGGGGAAAAAAGGTGCTTTAAGGGCTCACTTTACTTCTCATTATCCTCCTCTAACTCTGTTATTAATACATCTACATTTTACCTCTAAGTTGACCCTGTTTTGCCCTTGTAGTGATTTCTCCCAGTTCTTATCTCAACTCACCAACCCTTTGTTGATTTTTTCTCTCTGTCCAGCTGTGGCAGGGGAGAGTGAGCCTGGAATTCGGCCAGTGTCAAACCACAACAGATGTCTACAAGAAATCTTACAATAATTGCATCATAACAAAAAGGTATTTTACTTACCCGTTTAAATACTATGTTTAATAACCTGTTTAAAACTATGTAGGTTTTAGAGGTGATAACTTTGAAGTTTCTTTCAAGAATCCATCTGGACCAACAGTTTTACTCTCTGCTATGTCTTAAAAATCATTAATTATTTCTCCTACAGTTGCAATGTTGCTGTTTTAAACACCACATTGTTCTGACTTCAACTGAGCTAATTTTAGATTTAAGCTGTCCCTGTGCTTGTTATTAAGAAACTGATGGCTATGTAATGACTTGAATTACAAAATTAATTCCAATTAATTTCCTTTATATTCTCTAAAGTAGTATCACTAAATTGTTAACTGCATTTTTCCAATCTCCAGCAACAAAATATACACTTGTTTTTATTCCACATAGCAATAATAATTCTCATAGTAATAGATACAGGTCAATTCTCCATTGTTCCTTATAAGTCATGTATTCTGATTTACTTTCCCAATTCTACAGTTTTTTTAATAATGTTCCTCACCTGTTATTTTTAATAGCATTTCTATAAATTTTGAATTTTATTTTGAGAAAAAAGATGTGTTGTGATGCAATATGTTGTGTTTGTAGAGGTGTAAATTTACCTTTGGATGTTCTTTATATTTCAGAATTACAAACATTTCTGTAAATCAATGCTTTGTATGTAAAATTTGAAAAAATACAACTTCTGTAGGAGTGCAACCAACCTTTTCAATCACCATCTGGTGCATGAACTTTCAAAACTGACTGAAACCTAATTTAATGTGAGAATATGAGAAAAAAGTGATAACTAAAATTCTCTCTCACTATGACTTCTCCCAAGTTTATTCTTAGAAAGATCCTCTACGTTATTCTTCAGGTACCTGTTCACCAGTTATTTCTAATTTGTTGAAATAGAACTATTTTAGTGACATTTTTTCTGCAAGAAGGCTTGAACACTCAGCATCATCATGTTGCGTATCTGCTTTTAATTTTTTTTTTTGTCTGAAATAAGTATATTACTATGTCTATAAAGGTAACAGAGATATTTTGACTGTCATTATGCAAAAATTACACAGAAATGCATTTGAACATTTCCGGCAGGCAATTGAAGCCACCTGAAACAGTGAAGAATTGACAAATGGGTTGTAATTACTGATGCCTGTGATGTTGATAATGACAGTTGCAGACAGATTGCTGTAATGGCAAGAAGAAATATTTCTGTCTTCCACAACTACTCATCTGACTCTGATGTCAATTAAATCTTATACACATGAACAAGAGCAGTGCTGTAAAAGTTATATCAACCTCAATGTGTTGAGAGGCACAGGCTGTTTCCTGAGGGGCACTCCTTCCATGAAAATACTGCTGTTTTCCAATGGAACATGAAAGTTCACTTTGCATAGGGGAGCCAGCAGCTTGCTTCTACACAATTCACTTTGCAGAGATGAACCTTCCTCTGAAACATTTTTTAAAAAGGTTATCAGCAACAAACCTTTAGGATCACCAAACTACAGTGAAAGTTTGAGACAACAACTTACCCAATGAGGAGACTATCCTTGCTACCTTTGGTTTATGGACACTAAAGCATTTGGGTAGAAAATGTAGCCTTAAAAAATAAAATAGGCATGGTTCATCCAAGGTAAATGTCCTAGCTACAGAAAATTGTGCTAGGAAATAATAATAGTCTTTTAAAAAGTCCAGAATTTAAAACTCTTGGTGGATTCAGAAAAAGATCTTAAAATATATATAGCTCTTATTTTACTTGTCCAAGAGTATTTTAAACAAAGATATCAGGCTATATTTGTTATTCATTAAAATATTTTTCCCAAAATATTAATCTCAGACAAATTATACAAGAAAATCATCAGATGATAAAAATAATTCTTCTAGACACACTAATTTGAAAGTTTTGGTGATGCAGTTATATGGAGAGTCAAGAGAAGATTTTTATATTTAAACCCGAGGAAACTGATTGGACTTGATCACACTTGATACTGTGGGTCTGTGCAGAGGGTGCTCAGAACCTAAATGACATTACCAGCCTAGAGAGTTAACATGCTGACTGGTCACCTTTCAGCTGTCCTTGCTGCAACATGCCCTTGGATTACCAAATAGCCAAATTTACCTCACAACATTTTTCTGTGTTTTTTTTTCTTATATAGCTTGGAGAAATGTTAAGGATAGTTGTGATTTTTTTTCTCCTGGCATTTAACACTTTAACCACTGGCTAGTGGTGGACTTATTGCACTTATACTCAAAGCTTCTTATTAAATGGTCAGCTAAAAGTTTCTCTAAAGCCAGATAAGATAAAATTCTCCTTGATGAAGAGCGGGGAACATTTTCCAGAGCATGCTGAAGCACTGAACCACAGAAATGGGGGTACTTGTTTTGGCAGGGAGAACTTTCCCAGTTCTCAGAAACAATTTGAATAAGAGGGTTTTCACCACCCAACTAAATAACACTGACAGGAACCAGTCTTGACAGTAGCGAGAAATATCATTTCCTATTCCCGATAAATTGTGTGATGCCTCCTGCCTTTGCATGCTCAGTGGAGAAGAGCATAACCCATGCAACCGTAACTTGGTCTCAAACTCTGAGTCAGTTATTTTAGCATTTTCTTCTCTTAGAAGTGGTACAGTGGTATTAATCTTGTTGAATTCAGTAGGGCTTAAACACATTCTGAATTGTTTTTCTACATTAGGGCTTTAGGTGAATTGTATGAAGAAAAATCAAAAATCCTCACAATCCCTTGATAATTATCGTCCTGCCCTAGATGGGACTGCATTGTAGAAAAGATAAAATACAACTTAAAGGTTCAGAAAAATAACTGTTATTTCTAACTATATATATATATATATATACTTTCCACAAAACTAATAATATTTTCTGAATACGTTCATTCTCTGCTAACTTTCTATTTTCTTATAGTAGTCATTAGAAGGAACAGATGGAGGTTTATTTCCGGGTCTTTACATAATAAAGTAACTATAGAGACATTTAATTTCCAGACCAGTCTTCTTAACATGTTGACTGATACAAATTGTCAGGATTTACTTTTTTCTCCTAGTCTTCATACCCACATGATGTGCTTTGAGTGTGGCTTTTATAAAAGTAGATGTTCAAGGTATATTGTACTGTGGGAAATAAAACAATGTCTGTAAAAGATTTTGTGTCTGGTGTGATAACCTATGTGCAAATATTTAGACTATTAACTATTGTCACCTGTCAAATAAAAAATAGGACAGAAATGCTACTCCCTTTCAAACCAATTTAGAGCAAAACTTACTCCAAAACTGCAAACACCATCAAAATACTAAAGAATTGCAATTTTTTCTTTGTATTAAGTTAGTATATGGAATGAAATTTCATTTGAATTCTGAGAAATGTGCTCATATTTTATCCATCAGGTAGATGGCCTTTGTACTTGTTAGGGATTTGATTTGTTTCTTTTTACTTATAGAATTTTTTTCCCATAAGTTGCTAGGAAACTAACTACTGGGCAGTTGTGGGTGCTTAAGCAAAAAGGAAAAAAAGAAGTGGCTGGAGGAGAGGAGTCTAGCACCCGGCTACACTTCTTTTGTCTCTGGGAGTTTTCTCTGAAGGGGAAAGATACCGCGAGTTTTGGGGGCAGGTAAAGGATGGGGCTGGGGGCAGCTGCTCACTCTTGCTCTCAGCATCAGGAGAATGGCCAAGCTGTTGTTTACTGTGGGCAGAATTCACTGTCACTACTGGAGCCCAGTCCTAGGGACCTACCACCATCTGCTCGTGTGTCCAGGAATCCTGAGCTCATTTTTTCCTGCCCTGCTGGAGGCGCTGTCCTACCTCACCACTTCTTCAGCCCTGCTCTGAGCCTTTTCTACGCTGTAACCTTGCACTTCCCTGCCGGGACATCCCGCAGTTCCAGCTACCACCGCAGAGCTTCTGGTATATCTCATCTACCAGCCCAGGATTCCTGCTCATTCCTGCCATTCCAGCTTGGTGCTCCTCAAACTCCTGCAAGGGCACCGGGATCAGACTGCCCCAGGGTTTTATGAAGCAAAGCCTCTCCTCCATCCCTTCCCGTCTCGGCCGAGAAGGCTGAAGTTCCTGGTTCTGTTTTGTTGTTAATGCCGTAGTTATTGTTTGCATTGTTATACATACCAGTAAAGAGCTGTTATTCCTATCCTCAAATCTTTGCCTGAGAGCTCCTTAATTTCAAAATTTTAATAATATAGAGGGAGGGGGTTTACATTCTCCATTCCAGGGGGGCTCCAGCTTTCCCTGGCAGACACCTGTCTTTCAAATTAAGAAAGTACTATAATCCTCTGACTCGTAAAAATGGATTGAGTAACTGCAACAGTAGAGAGTTTGATGCACATGAAAATGGGCACAACTTAAACATTACAGGCCAAACAAAAAAAAAAAACCATAGTGCCAAAATGAGGTTAAATCAGAGGATATATGACTTGTAGCAGCAAGTGTAATATTTTTGATGTGGATGAAAGAGGGCAGGTGCATTGAAATTTAAGATACAGCAGAGTACTCACTAAGATAGTAAATTCAGGGTTGGAAGGCAACAAAAATGAGAAGACAGTAAATGAACACATTTAAAAAGGACAAAATTTTTAAAGGTAGCATAAATTTGCCAGTATTCTTCCTGAAGTTGGATAATACTAAGAATATATTATGGCTTACACTGAGTTTGGAGGAAGAGATATCATTTAATCTCCTAAAGTAGACCTAATAATTTAAATAGATCCAAGGATGCAAATCAAGGCATTGCCTATGTTTGCATGAAACCCAGTATCAGGTGAGGTCAATTATACGGGACTTCAGCAGGGCAATTACTATACATTTTATATCCTGTATGTACATGATGATGTAGATGTAAACAAAAACTTTAGAGCAAAACCACCCTTCCTGATCAGCAAATTATATTTGCTGGAAATGACATACTACACATGAAAACATTAACAATGAAGTTGGAGGACTGGGGTTTTGTCTTTTTCCTTGAAATTAGGTATTGAAAAAATTGGTTTTTTAGAAATCAAAAAAGCATTTGTTGGTTTGAGTAGTGGGCCTGAGTTTGGGTTTTTCCTGTAGATCAACCCTGTATCTCAGTCCCATGGAAGATGTCCTAACTATAAAATTAACAAGACATCAGAAATAAATAATTCCTTACAGAGTGGGCAGCAGAAAGCACATAAAAACTGCACAGCTCTGTAACCCAGTAATTACACTCCTGTGAGTAATCATAAACCTGGATCCAGAAATGGCTTTTATTCTGTGACTTCTTGATGCAAAGTACAAAAATAACCATTATTCTACCTAACACCCTGTAACTTAGTTTCCACATATGAAATGAAGATGATTAGTGCTTCCTAGTGTTACAGAGTTGTTTGGAAAATAAACTATAAACTATAAATATTTGTCTAAATTAATACAGTTTCTTTATATTAAGCTCTAGCACTTACATTCAAGTCTGTCAAACCCCATTTTCACAGTACTGAATAAACCATGTTCTTTATTGACTACTCTAAGAAATATATGATAAATGTCATAGAAAGGGCAGGGTAAGTAAATAAATATCTAAAAGGAAGAAAATAATAGGTTTTACTGCAAACTTCCTTATCCTAAACATCTTAGAATGATAAATACATTTTCTCAGAGTATCTGCAAAGGTGTATTCAGACCACTATCTTACCTCTCCCGTGATGAAGCTGTTCACAAACTTTTCATAGTGATGCATGTAAGAATTATCAAAAACTACTTTCCTGACAACATCATTATCAGATTTACCCTACATAGAGTATTTTGTTATAATTGAACTATGAAAATGTTATAGTCTGCTTGTTTCAGGAGTTTGCATGACATTTTGAAGACAAATGCTTGGCACACTGACAAATAACATGTAATGACCATTTAAAATTTACTCAACATATGGATATAGAATTAACATGAGTTGTAAGACACTTGCTCACCAACTTACTCAGGTTAAACTACTTAGCTGCATGAAAAACTTTGAATATCCTGTCAGAGTGCAGAAATGGTGAGCAGAACCTTAGACACATAGTCTTGACTCCGATGAAGACAGACTTTCTCTTCTCCAGTGTAAAGCATCCTCAGGTCAGGCATGTTTTATCTCACTTTCACCAACAAGAGCAGTGCTGAACCTGCACCGGCAAAATGTTTCAAATATATTGTGTCTGCAGACACCACAGCTGCTCCTACATCAGCTCATTTCCTTTGTGTCTCTCTGGTGGAAAATTGTGGCTGTGTGTCATAGTGCCTTAAAAATTACCTATCACTGTAAGAATACTTCCTTCTCTGCATTTAGAGGAAATCTCTCAAGTATTTATTATGCAATAGATATGTACAGAGACAAGTATGCCATAAGGAATTCAAAAATTGTCTGTAATGTAATCACATTTGTCTGTAATGTAATCACATTTATGTAGAGAAAGTGCATGAAAATATTAATTAATACACCATCTCACAACTGCAGGGGAATGTGGTTTGTAGAATTATAAAATCATAGAATCATTAAAGTTGGATAAGACCTCCAAGTTCATTGAGTCCCCCCTTTGACCAAACACCAATTTGTCAACTAGAGCATGGCACTAAGTATAAGTCATTTCTTGAACATCACCAGGGATGGTGATTCCACCACTTCCCTGGGCAGTGCTTTACAATGCTTAACCACCCTTTCAGTGAAGAAATTCCCCCTGATATCCAACCTGGACCTCCTCTGGTGCAATTTGAGGCTGTGTCCTCTTGTCCTGTCACTTGTTAACTGGGAGAAGATCCTGACCCCCACCTGGCCACATCCTCCTTTCAGGGAGTTGCAGAGAGTGAGACGGTTTCCCCTGAGCCTCCTTTTCTCCACACTGAACCCACAGAGCTCCCTCATTGTGGTGGTGCAGAATTATTTTGTTTTACCACAGTTGAAGTTATTTTCACCTCTTGGTTTATGTAAGTTGTTATGTGTTACATGTACCTTGATGGTTTGTTCCGTGTACCCCTTTCTCATTCCCACAGTTGGTTTCTCCCAAACTTTTCCCCTGTCAGTCCTGTCAACCCCTACCCCATTCTCCCTGTCAGTCTGGGTCAGGCCTCTCCCTGTGTTCTGGAAAGATCCAGGGAGAGCTTCAAGTGATTGGCAGAAGTCCAAGAACTCCCCCTCCCCTTGTCCCCTGTTGGTTGACAAGTTGTCAGTTCTCTGTAGAGCCATCCCTAACCCTTTTCTCATTGGATCTGTGTAACCCCCACCCCTGTGATCCTCCCCTGTTTATAAGCTGTGTGCACCCAGGTTCTCTGCTCTGTCTGGGGCAGTTTCTCCTGGGAATAAACCTCCAGCCTGCTTCACCTAGACAGAGTCCTCCTTTCTTCCTTTGCCACAACCACACTTCGCCTCTGCCTCACTGGTGAAAGAATCCACTGTGCAGACAGTGGCTCCAGTGCCAGTCTGTGACTGTGGTCTGCTGTGGCGGGGCTAGCCAGTGGACAGCCACGGGCAGCTACACCTCATCTCTGCTCCTAATCAGATTTGTGCTTCAGACCCTTCCCCAGCTTCATTGCTCTTATCTGGACATGTTCCAGCCCCTCACTGTCTTTCCTTAAATGAAGTGCCCAGAGCTGGACATAGGATTTGAGGTGTGGCCTCACCAGTGCCCAGTGCAAGGGGACAATCACTGCCCTGGTACTGCTGCCCACTGTTGCTGATACAGGCCAGGTGCCATTGCACTCCTTGCCCCCCTGGGCACTGCTGGCTCATGTTTACATGCTGTTGACCAGCACCCCCTGATCTTTTTACACTGGGCCTCTCTCCACCCAAAATAGAGGCCCCTAACCAGACATGACCTGTAGGTACCTGAGAAAAAAATTACACTGGAATTAATTAGGAACACAGAAAACAGTCTTCTATTACTTGAAGGAATATGCCTCAGCTACAATCTACAAAAAGCACCCCTTGACATCACTGTCCCTTGGTCCAGCTAAATCTTATTTTAACACACATGGGTGGATTCATAAGAGAAATGAGATAGGAAGACTGTCATATTCCACTGTGGGGAACTACGAGGTCCTCTTTTAAAAATTGATGGTGCAGGACGAAATTAAGTCAAACAAGACAACATTGTACCTGAGAACTGATTATTGGTAATAAAAAAATTTAAAAAAAAAAGAAGTGGGCCTACTAAAGAGGACTAGAAACGATGGAAAAGGAGGAAGGAAAATGGAAAAGGACAGGGGAGAGAGAAAGAGAGAGGGGGGAAAGAGAAAGAAAAGTAGGTATTAGCACCAGCAGGCTGGGGAGTGCTGTTGACATCCATGCAGTGGGGGGAATGTGCACTATACCTGCTAGGGAGCCTGTGCAGCTCTCAGGGAGATGCAGCTCCACAGGCACAGCTCCCACAGTGATGGGTGGCCGGACACGAGGTGAGTGAGTGGGTGCTCAGGAAGAAGCTCCAGAACTTTGGACAGGGAATTGTGGTAATGGGCTAGATCACAGAAGCAGGGTAAGCAGGCAGGGCATCGGGCAGGAACACGGGGAATCAGGACAGGTGAAGGGCAGCCAGTGTCTAGCCAAGTGCCCAAAGGGAGAGAGAGGAGTGAGTGAAGGCAAGCAAGGGCCAGTGAGGACAGAAGAACCAAAAGGCAGGCTGGAGCCAGGGCAAAAAGGACATAAAACAGGCTAAGGCCAGGGCAAGTAGCAGACCTCAGCAGGCTGGAACTAAAGCAAAAACACAAAGACACAAGGAGTCAAAAAAGCCCCCAGATTCAAAGAGCCCCAAAAAGACAAGTCTCAAAAAGCCCAAGCCAAAAAGCCTAAAGCCAAAATGCCAAAAGCCAAAAAGCCAAAAGCCAAAAGCCAAAAGCCAAAAAGCCCAACTGGCTAGCCAAAGCAAAAAACACAAGACGCAAAAGCCCCAGAGCTTGTGTCCCAGTTACTTCTGGAGTAACTGGCCTCTCCCAAAGTCTGCCTGCTGACAGGAGGCCATTGGCCCAGTCCAACCTTCCAAAGCAGTCTTGGCTGGAGACCGTTCACCTTCTGATAGAAGAAACCTCTCTGGGGAGTACAATGTCCTTGGTGGTGTGCTGCTGTAAGGTGTGAAATGTGCAGTGGTGTCCCATGTAAGGTGTGAAATGATTACCAGGCAAAGTCTCCCCAGAGACAAAGAGACTTTCAGCCGTCTTCTCCTAGCTGCCCCTGGAAAGTGATACATGTGCAGCCCCTCCCCTACATGCCTCTGATAACCAGAATTGAGACAGAAATCAAAACTAAATTGGCTCCTCACCAAGACCAATCCATTTTCAGTTTCTTCAGACATCACAGTATATCCTTAGTTGCAAGAGGAAATCTTGTTGCCATAAGCATGTCTTGATATCTCTATAGAGAAAATTTGTAAATCAGAAGATTTTCTGGTCTTCAAAGGCAGGCAGTTTCATCCTACCTCCACATTCTGTGGGCTCCTGACCATCAGGTTGATGAGTAAATGAAATGGTTTGGGGCTTTTCACAATTAAAAAGATAAACAGACAAACACAACAATAACAAACAAAGAAACAAGACACCACACACAAAATAAAACCCCAAAAAACCCAAACAATAAACCAAAATGAAAATAGAACAATTGGTGAGGAAATCACCACTCTCCTAATTTTAGGGATAGCCATATATATCCCTTTAACATTTCCAGTGATGCAACAAACTCGAAAAAGAACAAGTCGGAAGTACTCTGCTAATATATCCCTTTTAATTAACAGATTTGGGACAGAGTTGTTGCTATCTGTTCTGTATGTCTGTCTATATTCTGGTCATTTTTTATCAGCAAATTGTTAGCTAATGTCTCAAAACAAAATTGTTCAGGAGAAACTATAAATGGTGGGAGGGAGGTAATTTTTCATCCATGCAGCTTCAGTATTAAGAAGGTTGGCATAAAAGTGATAGCATGAATTAACAGAAGTAGAAATGTGGCCAAGAACATAGAGGGCACCAAAAACCAGTTAATGTAGCTGAAAATATACTCTTCTATCATGATAGCTATTAGAGTATTTGCCTTTTGACATCCCCTTAAAATATCTTTTTTATACTATTCACCCAGAGAAGATGGCATTCCAAAATATTCAGCCAGGTGCTGTGCAAAATTCTTTCAAAATACTTGGCTGATACGAAGATTAAGAAAGCAAACTCTAGTGTGGATTCAAAACTTTAATGTCAGGAGTTATATGTACATGCTCAATTCTTTTTTAGAAATAAAATCTAGATTAAAATATGTTTGACCCTAGATAAAACTCCTGGAGCAAGAATTCTGGATCATTAATAAACCAGATTTATACTTGCAAATGTTACTTATAAAATACTTAACACTTATTTACGTGGTACATACATGTCCCAGGAGATGTAATTAATACTAAATCCAACTTTCACTATTTAGATGATTCCGTTTTTTACCTTTACCCTCTTCTTACCGTCATCCTCAAACATGCTTTCAAATAAATAAATAAAGAGGGTCAACCTTAATTTCTGAGTAAATTTTAAATGAGACTGTGAAGCTCAAAGCCAGGAATAATGTGTAAATTTCTTTTCCAGCTTCCCCTCAACAAAAATGTAAAAGTAGAGATTCAATATTTTTCATTAGATAACAGTTTTATATCTTTTCAAATGTTTGGACTTACTAAAGTCAGTTATAACAAGCTAAACACATACTATTGATAATTGCAAATATTTTTTTTTCATTAATTTCATAGAAGAAAGATATTGCTAAGTCTAATTAGGTGAAGTCACATCAGCTTTGACAATTGTGGCCCAGTAAATATGACTGCATTTGCTACAGCTGGGGCAAGGTGTTGGGCTGTATCAGATCTCAGGGGGGACTGAGAAACCTATTGCCTATTGAGCAAGGCTGAGCTGGATTCACCAGGGCATCCCAAATTAGGACTGGTCTCTAACAGTGATGCACAACAAAATGGAACTTCACTTCTAAACCTTTAAGAGGTGAAAACTAAAAGTAAACCAAAAAAATTAGTAAGACTCAGAAGAAAACTTTCAGAACACTTCTCTCCCCACAAGCTACTTTTCTTTCTTACTGACAACATAGAGAGAAAAACCTGGCACTTCGTTTATTACCTCTAAAATAATCTTTTATCTGTTCTCTTAGGGAGAGGAGTCTCTTTTGCAATATCATGGAGAATTTTCCACAACAAAAGAGTGCTCTTATGGCTTCAATTCTCATGAACAGCAGCCACCTAGAAATTTGCATTCAGGAAGTCCCTCCCATCACATGCAGCTTTCTTACAGCTGCGATCATAGGCCATGTCAAACTTACGGGGTACTATTTTAAGGATGAGCTGTTCAAAGCAAAGGTTCTCTTCATCTGTCTCTGAGATCATCTTCATCTTTAGGAATAGAGGTCTTCTTTTTCTCTGCTGGCAGAAGGTTTTTATCATCATCTCTCTGTTCAAGTTTCTCATGAGATCACAGCTACTTCAACATTTACTTGCTTCAGCACAAATGCTTTTGCTCATATCTGCAATTTGAACACTCCATCTCCCCATACTGTTTTCATGAATTAAAGGGATATTCTAGTGAATCAGCAATCCATCACCATGGCCTTGCAAAAGAATTTTAGCTTAAGACTTAAGGCATTTCTTCCTTCTCTTCCCATCTGGGACTTAACTCCTTTTTTAGTGACCGTGGTGTCTTCATGTTGTCTCTCTACATGTTTTCATTCTGTCCTTTTCTCTCACTTGAGAGAGGATTAGCACTTTTTAAGTTTCATCTGTGCAATAGGAGTCAATGTCTCACCCAGGCCTGCAGAGGTCCCGATGGTTTCTGCTGGCTGGTGGCCGAAACAGTTACAGTGATGGATTTCAGGCCGCTGGGGCTGTGCCAGGATCTCAGGGCCCTGTGTTCTATTCCAGCCGCAGGGCTACTCCCTGCATGAGCTGCAGAGCTGCCCCGGGTGTCAGCCGCACGATCTCTCGCGGTGCCAGGACAGCCCCTCGGCAAGATGACTCAGTAGAGGCGGCTGGAGCTGTTTACGGTAGAGGATTCTTCGGAGGCCACGTGGGCGGGCAGGGGGAAGCACCGCGGGGGGCCGGGCTGCCCTTCCCCTCCCGGCAGCCGCTGGGGCCGGGCCCAGCCCCGCCAGGGACAGAGCGGGCCCTGGCCTGGCCTCACGGGACTGCGCCAGTCTTACCTATTACCAAGCCAAAAGAAAAGACAGCTTTCCCAGGCTCTGTTCGATTTTTAACATGTGTGTTCACAGAGGCATGTTTAGCTTCCTAGTGGTTTTAACAAGGTGTTGGTATTCAAAACTAGTCACTAGTTGGCTTTGTCAGTCACAGAAGAGACTCTTTGCAGCCTCTGAAAAATCATTTCTGTGGGTGGCTTTTTCCCTCCTCACTAAATGTCGATCCATGTACAACCAGCACAAGCAGAAAAAAAATCTACCTTTATCTGTGAAAATGCTTCAGGGGAACACTCCTCCTATATGTCTCATGAAAATATATTTGTTTATTAAAACTATCATATTAATTACCTAGATCATTATCAAGCTTCTGTGAAAAGTTGTAAAGTTATTTCAATTTACAAAATATCCTGTCAAAAAAAGAAAGGCTTAAAAAGGTATTGATTTGCAAGAAGAAGAATGTAAGAGCCGCTTGACAAAGTAACCCCTTTAGATTGGCAGTCATATCCATAACTGCTCTTATCTGATGAGACTTTCCAAAGCAAAATTCCTGAAGATTCTGTATAAGGATAGATTTAGTGAGTTTTGTCAGTAAAAATGCAGTTAGAGTCTGAAATAATGATGAGAGGAAGAATAAAATTTGTCTTTACAAAGAAGCAGTGGGTCTGCTGGTAGATAAAAACTAGCACTGAGACATAAGAGAAACAACGGGAAAGATTCTACTGGTTCATGAATGGAAAAGAAGATATTTGCCTTTATGAACAAACCGTAGTTTTGCTGATAAATTAAATTATTGAAAGGTAAAAGAAACAATGGGGAAAACCCATAAGAACTTAAAATTAGGGGGTTATACAATGAAAGTGGACTCTTAAGTCTTAGGCATTCCAGGAAGTCTGTACCTCTCAAGTACCTCAGCCAATGGGGAAAGAGAGAGGGAATGTGGCAGGGAAATTATGATAAAGAGGAGGCTGCATCCTCAAAAAAATTGAGACCCCAGGGGAGATGCCCCATGGCCTCTCCCTTTATTTGATTAAAGAAAAAGGACTCGTCTTTCTCCTTTTTGGACATAAAACTCTGGCATTTACGAATTAATTTTCCTAACAATTATTAAAAAATTAGGCCTACTTGAAATTTGCACCAATGAACATGTTTACTGATACATAATGTGTCAGACAGACAACTTTTCCTAACTCTTTTCTAAATCAAGGATCTGAACCTTTCTCATCATTATAAATCTAACTTGTGTGTATTTCTTTTTACTTTTTGCAATACATCCACTTGCTATTAAGTTAGAAAAAGCCATGCATGATTTTATGTTAAAATATGGATACAAAATCAACAAAAATTTGGGAAATAACAGCTTTTCTAATTTTGATGAATTAGATCATCTCTTGCAGGTATACACAGACAGACTGACACAGAGGTTCGTATCTCTCCTGCAGCTCAGCTTTGTGGAATTTTTTAGCAATGATGCACTATAAAATCTATTCCTAGAGACACCCTTAGCATGTGGGTCGAACACACAGTCTCACAAAGAGTTACAAAACCAGAATCCATCTTACCTAGAATATTTGAGAATTATTCTTATGAGGTGATTTTTGGTGAGATATGAAGAGAAAATGACTTGTGCGGTAGGTGTTTGTCTCCACTTTATTCTTGAATTTGGCCTTCTCATCTTCACCACTCATAACATTCATCAGGAGGCCTCCTGCCCTCCAGTGAATAACAATGACTTGTTCTTCCCAGACAACAGTTAGGGTACCTAGGAAATAGATGATCCTTTACTCAAAGGTTAGAGGAATCAAACTGCCACAGACCAAAGTGCTTTACAGTGAAAAGAAGCTAAAAGTTGAGTTTAAAAAATTTCCTCAGGCTGTGGATTAGAACATTTTCTGATCTGCATGCTGCCATGGATGGAGACAACTTTAACTAGATCAGGTTGTTCAAAGCTCCATCCAGCCTGGCCTTGAACACTTCCTAGGATGGGGCACCCACAACTTCTCTGGGCAGCCTGTTCCAGTGCCTCATTATCCTCACCCTAAAAAATTTCTCCCTAATGTTCAATCTTAATTTACCTTTTACAAATTTGAAAACATTGACCCTTGCCACTACAGTCCTGGTAAAAAGTCTCTTTCTGTTTTTCTTATAATCCCCGCTTTAAATAGTGAAAGGGCACAATAAGGTATCCCCAAGGCCTTTTCTTCTCAAGTCTAAATAATTCTAAATTTTCCAGCATTTCTTCATAGGAGATATATTCCTACACTCTGACTTTTTTTATATCCATCTTCTCTATCCACTGTAATATGGCCAGGTCTTCTTTCTTGTGCTGAGGATCTAGAGCTAGACTCCAGGCAGGCTCTTATGAGATCAGAGTAGAGAGGAAGAATCACCTCCCTCAACCTGCTGGCCAGATTTCTTTTTGTGCAGGTCAGGATACAGATGACTTTCTGAGATGCAAGTATACATTGTCAGCTCTTGTCTAGATTTTTAACCACAAGAAGTTCTAAGTTCTTTTTTTTTTTTTGCAGGTCTGCTCTCAATCTATTCATTACACAGCCTGTATTACTGCTGGGTATTCCCCTGATCCTGGTGCAGCACTTTACACTTTTCCTTGTTAAATTTCATGAGTTTTGTACAGGCCCACTCTTCAAGCCTGTCCAGGTCCCTCTGGATGCCATGCCTCCAGAACATCGATCACACAACTCAGCTTGGGGTCATCAGCAAATTTGCTAAGGGTTCCTTCATCCCACTATATCACCACTGAAAATATTAACTAGTATTGATCCTAGTGTGTGCCCTTGAGGGATTCCACTTGTTACTTGTTTCCACTTAGATATTGATACAGTTTGGATGTGGGGCTTTCCAGCCAATTTCTAATACATCTAAGAGTTCCTTTCTCAAACCCATATACTTGCAATGTATTATCAAGAGTGTTGTGTGGGACTGTGTCCATGGCCTTACAGAAGTCAAGATAGTTGATAAGTACAGCTCTTGTCTTGTCCTTTCCATTGTAGGGCCAAAAGTTTAGTCAGGCACAAATTGATCTTGTTGAAGCCATGTTGGCTGTGTCTAATCACCTCCCTCTCTTCCATATGCTTGGACATGTGTTCCAGGAGGATTTGTTCCATGGTCTTAAAGGTGTTGCTGGGTGGTCAGTACTTCATACCCTAGGATTAATACCAATATCCTCAAATATTTCAACAGAAGAGAACATTATGATAATATAATGAAGACTTGAAGTAAAGGATCTCCTCTGAGTCATTGCAAATCACAAGGCCAGCAGAGACTTTACAAGCTCAGCCACTCTTTCTATATCTGTACTACCCTGATTAAGAAGAATATTTGCCTCTGACAACAGAAAAGCCTCTTTTAAGTCTGCTATTTTTTGTACCTGTACCAATCTGTCATTACTGCCTTTAGTGTTCAGTGGAAGGGTTTAAATTCCTGTCTTTCTTGTCCAATGAGAAAATGACTTAGAACCCTGCTGTGTGCTTTATAGATGTGCTGTAGTGCAAAATGTATACATACAAGATATTCAACACATATCTTGAAGATAAATAAAACCTCACAAAGGCAATCATTGAGGTCTATCAATTCTAATGCCAGGCAGGTTAGGTAATTTCACTGAAATAGGATTACTGAACTTTAAAACCTAGTTTTAAAAGGTACTGCTGAAGGATTTTACTCCTTACAGCCTTTAGTTAGAATGTTGGTTGTTCAATATCTCATGTTCTCTGGCTCTAAAAGAATGCAACAAGAAAATGAATTAGGGTTTTCTTTATGTTTTAGAGATGGGTAATGGATTACTATGACTTGGAAGGATATTTCAGGACTGTACAGTCCACCTAAACCTAGACAATTTTAGAGAAATAAAAAATCCCAAATTTGCTCCTCTAGCAGCAAATAAAACATTTTAACTTAAACAATTTCAGTAATCAATATCTAATCTGCACTCACAGCATTTCTTTTTTAGTTAGAAACTAAAATGTGAGAAGTTGGAATGTTTTGTAGCGAACGAGGGAGCTTCAGCTTCATTACTGTGTGTCTAATTTGCCACAAAAAAAATCTACTTTCATGTTTCCAGTACTGACAAAATAAGGCAATCCATCATTTCTCTGTGTTACTTCTTGCTTTCTAAACACCAGTCTTATTTTGTCAGGCAATTTTTTCTTTAATTTCAACTGACCCCACTGACCGTGTCCTAGAGTATAATCTTCGTTTCAATGACTTTTTTTCCTGATGTGTCTCAGATATTCAGAAACACTTGCTGGTCTCAGCCACACTTGATTCACTGTATTGCCACAAAAATTCATATAGTTGGCATATGGTATCTGTCATTTGACAATTGGTACAGAAAGACCTGTCTGTACTGCTGCATTAAAGCACAACAAACTGCAGATAGGCAACCCTATTTAAAATGATAAGGCACTTTATAAAGGTTGTAGTTTGTCTGTGGAGGTAGGATGCTTCCCACTGAGCACATGTTTTTCTTGCTGTTTTAAGAGACCTAAATTACATGAAAAGGGGAAAGGCATTTTTTCAATCAACAAAATAATTGCAAATTGAGCCCTGTAATTAGGAAATAGTATTTTGGGGCTTACTTAATGTGCTATATTGATATTTGAGGCAGTTTTGTAGTTCAGAGTCTGCATATAGAAATGAGACCATATGAAAACTCATCTCTAGAGATCTGAGCATCATTATTTTTATTTGTTTACATTTATGCATTTTTTTACAGAATAAAATAATTTGCCTTTATTTTGCTTGACCGAAAACTGTTATTAGGCTATTGTTTAAATAGAATATACACATACACCAAATAGAACCTTTCCTTGCAGGTAAATATACTAGAAAATATTTTTCTCATGTTTAGCTGGCACGGCCCATTTACAAATAAGAAACTGAAGTTTATAACACCTTACAGCAATAAAGGTGTATTAAGGAACATGAAAAATGCACAGTATGCATTACTGCTACCTACTTATAATTTAAGCTTTTGCCTGTTGTCTCATCTGAGAGCTATAAGTGCAATTTAAACTCAAGGACTTTACTTGGAGATTAACTATTAGAAAGGTTGTCTAAAACAAATGCTGAAAAGAGAATTCAACCCTGATGTGAGGCCCCACAAAAACAAGAGAATAATTCTCAATATAATATAAAGATTATATATTTGTATATATAAGTATTTGTAGTTGCCCGTGGCTGTCCACTGGCTAGCCCCGCCACAGCAGACCACAGTCACAGACTGGCACTGGAGCCACTGTCTGCACAGTGGATTCTTTTACCAGTGAGGCAGAGGCGAAGTGTGGTTGTGGCAAAGGAAGAAAGGAGGTCTCTGTCAAGGTGAACAAGACTGGAGGTTTATTTCCAGGCGAAACTGCCCCAGACAGAGCAGAGAACTTGGGCGCACACAGCTTATGAACAGGGGAGGATCACAGGGGTGGGGGTTACACAGGTCCAATGAGAGAGGGGTTAGGGATGGCTCTACTGAGAACTGATAACGTGTCATCCAACAGGGGACAAGGGGAGGGGGAATTCTTGATCTCCTGCCAATCACTTGGTGCTCTCCCTGGATCTTTCTAGAACACAGGGGGAGGCCTGACCCTGAGTGTCAGGGAGAATGGGGTGGGGGTTGACAGGGCTGACAGGGGGAGGGTTTTGGAGAAACCAACTGTGGGAATAAGAAAGGGGTACATGGAACAAACCATCAGGATACATGTACATAAACCAAGAAGTAATAATAAACTTGAACTGTGGCAAAATAGTTCTGCACCACCACAAGTATCCATACATATGTAACTCCTGCAGTAGAACAGTGATGCCAACATGTGGAAATACCTATATTTTGTAAGTTATCTTATACAACAGAAGATAATATTTTTGGAGGGAATACTTAGACCTGAAGATTTCTATCTGTGTTTTGGAATATTCCATGTCTGTTCATGGATAAATATTTTTGTTGAAAGCATTAGCTTATTTTTAATAGTCTTTAGACACTACAGAAGAGTTATTGCATTTGTACAATTTTTGAACAAAGCAAAAGTTGTTCCTTGTTATTAGGACTGTGGATTTTAAACAAAAAGTCTCTACTTTCTTTAGATCTGCACAGATTGTTTTACAATAAGAGACGTTACCTCTGATAGCCATTTTTATACCACTATTTGGTAAACACTTCATATTTGGGTTCTTTCTTTAAAGTACATTTTTAAAGGTTTAAGCGTCAATATTAAGAATTTTGAATTTCACATTAAAAAGTTTAAATATTCTGTGAACATTAATCATACCCAAAATTTAAGGCACATGGATTTATCAAAGATGACAACTACTCTTGGCACATTTGCTGGGTTTTATATTTCCTAATATTAAGGTTTGCCATTCTCATCCCATTTCCAATTTTTTTAAATTTTCATTTGTGTTGACCTTGATGTAGAGTTTTCTGGAGCAGAGTGGATTGATTATGGTTTTTTAAACAGTCTTAATGGTTCTATATAACAAATTCAGAGATCGCTGTAAGATCAGAGTCACAGATGCAACCTCAAGAAGAGTAACAAACATTAGACAATAACACATTTTAATATCTTTTTGATATTAATATCAATCATAATATAGCTTAGGATAAGATATCTGAGCATTTTATACACTTGGAATCACCTATGGAATTTCCAGCAGAAAAGCAACTCAATCTAATAGTATTCCTAGAGTAGAATCTCTATATAGCTCAAATTTGTCTAAGCTGCAATCTTACTATATAGTCACTGAACAAGTAATTATACTCTCTATTATTATAATTAATTTGTCCTATGAAGACATCTGAAAATAATTAATAAACTGTGGAAAACTGTACTTTAAAAACTCTTGTATGGTACATCAAGAGAAGGAAATTCTTCCTTTTTAATCTGCATACAATAATCCTGCCTTCACACTTTTAGTACAGGGAATGCTGTGATCCTGTTAGTAGGGTATTGGAAAATATTTCTAAGACGCTTTTAACTGCATCTAAACAAAATACCTGTTGCAAAATGGTTCATATTTGATGTTTTTGATAAAGAACTGTCAATCTCACCAGTTTTATTGCTGCAAATCACAATGGACTTTTATTGGGCTGATCTTAAAAAGCACTTGAGACACTAGATTCCGTCTTCATCCTGGCTGTGATACATTCATTTTTATTTTCAAGTATCTATTCCTACTGCTGGGGAATCCTACAGGATTCAATTTGAATCAACAATGGGAATAAAATCTAATTTTTTACCCTCATATTTTTCAGTGCTTGTTCCATTTGAGTTCTTTCCCCATGACCAGTAAAATCTTTCCAGGACTTTGTGAGATCATTATTTTCCCACAACTATGTGTCATTTCCCTATAAAATAAACCTCATTCTTACACCCAGCTTTTCAAATCTGCACACTTGGCTATTAAAATTATTTTAGATCTTTTCAGAGACAAGGTGAAAACTTCAAGATTGCATTACCAACCAGATTTTTACTTGTGGCCCTTTTTTTTTTTTCCAGAGGAAATTTGCATTTCAGTAAAAAGCCTCAAAAACTTTTACTTCCAACAGCCAATATTAAAATATTGCCTTAATGTTTTCATTTTTTAACTAACATTGTGAACTATTAGGGTATCTCAAAGTCCTATTCTTTCAGCTATATCTTGCCCATCTCCCTCTACTGAGTGTGTGGAATATGCTCAAGGATTGCAATATGCAAAGGCACAGAACATGAAAAATAACACTAAAGGAACCCTGCCAAATATTGCTGTGGTAGGTGGCACTGAAATGCCACAGGTTTCTACCAATGCTTAAATTCTTCTATTCATTTTGTTATATGGTGCAATAACACTACCATTAACCAAGATGAGAGATAGTTTGTGCACAATTTATGTTCCAATAGTTGTAATAAAATAGGCACATATGTTTTCATCCAAAGCACTTATATCTCATACATATGCCAAACAATTACAATAATATATATCACTGATGGTCTCCACATAAATATAAATTTAGCTGCAACTTTCCTGTATCATTAGCCATAAAAATTTCAGGAGCACTGAGGCAGTATGACATACCAATGGGCCAGCAATACAACACTGTACCTTCAGGGGGTAATTTCAGAAAATCATTATCAGCCTTACTTTCATTAACTCACTCAAGCAAAGATCAACAATCATCTTGGTTTCACTTTACTGACAAGCATTATAATCCAGGATAAAATAACTTAGTTCATTCTAACACAATACAAGTAATGCATGTGTTAGACTGATTGTGAGCTTATGAAGTTTTTCCTAGTGTATCAATGCCACTCATTTGTACTTGAAGCAGGTTTTACTTCAGAAGTTCAAAATAAACCTCCTAAAAATGGCCCACAAATTGCTCTGTTATTATGAGCTCATATGGATCTTACTGTCACCATCATATGGACTGTTAGTGGTATGCAATAAGAAAATGTGTGAGTTCATACTTGCTATCCGTATCATCTATCAAGTGAGGAAAAAACCTGCACACTGAAGAAGACGATGGAGATTTTACTCCACTTATGTGTAATATTTTAATGGTATTCTAGTGGCATTATTCAGGTATGTCCTTTTGTGAGCTGGAGTGTCCCAATAGCCAAAGAAACTTTACTATTTCATTTGGTCTGATGTGTCAAAACAGTTATATATATATATATACAAGACAATTATAAATTTATTTATGCTAAAATATTTCATTAAATTTAGGGGCATGCATCTTGTAATCACATCAAACAGTCAGCTTTCAGACCACACAATGTAAGCAATATTACTTTTGGTACAGAGTTGTGTTGGACCTTTCTGTAATTCCTTGACTAGGAACTCTATTCTGCATAGGCTGTTGGAGGAGCATCAATAAACTAATAGTTGGTGCTTGATTAGGGATTTATTCATTTGGAATAATTCAAGTCAAGGTGGATAAAAGAAATCAAGATCTAATTTAGAAGTCTGAAAAGAAAAAGAGTAGACAAACTACATAGCAAAGGGAAACAGGCAAAAGTGGAGAATCTTGAGCTTGAATTATGATAAGTTATCATGTGCTGAATTTTGCGGATTGAAAGTCTCTAACTTTCTCATTTTGTATGAACACTAAAATTTAGTTTGTGGTTGATGGTGGTCATCAGATGTTTCTATATCTTTTTTTCTACCTGCAACTTCATCAATTTCATGTAAAGCCTACATCTACTGCACAGTGTAATTCTGTTAAGTTAAATAGCTATGAAGACCTACTCCTTTAATTCTTAGAAAAATATCAACATTACTGACAAGATACTGTGCCTGTAGTGATGCTCTTTCAAATATGTATTTTGCAATTTGTAAGTAGGAAAATAGTTTACTCTCAGGATGAACCTTGTAACAAGACATGTTAATTTGTGGCAAGGGCAATGAGCCGGTGATAGCAGCATCTTGTAGCTTCATGGGTGGCAGTGTCCATCACCAAGGTGTGAGAAGGAACTTTCCTGGAAGTCACAGGGTTTGGAAACTCATCAAGCAGATGCATATTACTCAGTGGCATGCAGATTACATGACCTCTTAAGGCTACCTTTTCACTCCTCTGTGTATAATTTTTAACATGGGCCAACATCTTTGAACTAGTAAGTTGCTCAGTAATTTCTCTGGAATATACTTCTGACTGAAAACTTTTCAAATGGTAGAGTCAGAACAACTTTTGATTCTTTTCAATTTCCCAGAAAAAAAAACCCTGAATTAGAAAATTATACTGCTGGACAGATGATTGGTAACATAACACCAGACTCTTACGACTTGTTAATTCACTGTCAGACTAAAAACTGGGAAAGAATCATGTTCACCTCAGGTCCTCTTCCAATTCTGTGTACCACTTAGACTTAACTGCCTTAAGTGGTGAAACTGCCTTTCTCCTGATTTTATTTTAACAGCATAAAATACTACATATGCTGTTTTTTTTTAATTTATCATGTTATTTCATGCAGAGACCTGGCAGATGGCCCCTGTGTGGATGGGCTGCCTTGTGTGGGACAGAGCTGGTTCCACCAGCTCCAACAAATCCACCACAGGGCATGGCTGAGACCCAGAGCCAATGACAGTGCCTTCGGAACAGCAGGGATAAGGGAGAGCAGAATGGTGAAGGGAACAGTGAGAGACACAGGCCTGAGAGCCCCGAGGGGAGAGAAAGAGGAGGGAGAGGAGGGACTCCAGGTGTTGCAGCAGGGATTCCCTGGGAGCCACTGGAGGAAAGCATGGCAAAGAAAGTGGTCCCCTTGCTTCCAATGGAAGACTGCCCACAAGATCCAAGGGATAAATCATTATGGAACTGAATGGAGAGATGACCCTGAAGTAGGTTTATCCTAAAGGACCGCAGCCTGTGGACTGAAGATCTGAGGGTCCCACACTGGAACAAGGGACAGTGTGAGAAGGATGAAAAGGTAGAGAGGAACAACCACGGATTGACTACAACCTCACATTCCCCATCCCATTGCACTGCTCAGGGGTGGAGAGAGACATGGGTTCAGAATGAGCTGACATTGAGCCTGGGAATAGGAAGAATAAAGGAAGGTGCTGCTTTAATTTGTCTTTGTTTCTTACCACATAAATCTATTTTAGTTCTCAATAAATGATTTTTTTTTTTTTTTTTTGCCCAAAACTGTTTTGCCTTTTAGTAATGGCAAGGTCTGAGCAGCCATATTAGGAGCATTGCCATAACAATGTTTTTCTAATTGGCTTTGGTTCATGATTGCTGACGGAGCATAATAGTTTGTAAAGGTATCAGTGGACCAAGTTCACAGTTACAAAACCCAGGACTCTGAGAAGATGGAACAACTCAGATTTTCCACTCTATAGATGTCTCTGACTTCATCAGAGATTTGCTTGGAAGTATTCTCTGGGATAAGATCTCTGAGGGAAGGCTGTTACAAAAATGGGTTTGCTTACATTTTTCTTCTCTGTTCATGCACTAAAACAATGAAAGCAGAATTACACAACACAGCTTGGTTTGGTTTGGTTTGGTTTGGTTTGGTTTGGTTTGGTTTGGTTTGGTTTGGTTTGGTTTGGTTTGGTTTGGTTTGGTTTGGTTTGGTTTGGTTTGGCTTTGTTTGGTTTCTTCTCACAGCAACCTACTTTTACAGACAAAGTCACACTTGAAAAAGCTTTTGTTACATTGGTCATTGAAGCCATCTTTATCTTGTAGGTTTTTCCTGTGTAATAAAGAGACGATCAAGAACAAGTGGTGATGTCCACAGATGACTTCCAAGTGTGCCCAACTGGTCAAGAAATCTAATGGCATCTTGACCTATATCAGAAATAGTATGACCATCAGGACCAGGCCAGTTACCCTCCCCTGTGCTAGGCACTGGTGAGGCCTCACCTCACACCCTGTGTTCAGTTTTGAGCCCTTCATGACTAGAAAAACACTGAGGTCCTGGATCATGTCCAGGGAACAACAAGAGAGCTGGGGAAGGCTCTAGAGCACAAGTCTGATGAGGAAGAGTTGAGGGAGCTGGGGGTATTTAGCCTGGAGAAAGGAGGCTCAGGGGAGACTTTCTCTACATGTTTCTGAAAGGAGGGTGTAGTGAGGTGGGGGTCTATCTCCCAAGTAAAAACTGTTAATACAAGACAAAATTGTCTCAGATTGTGCTTGTACATTTAGATTGAAACTGGGAAAATTTCCTTCACCAAAAGGGCTGTCAAGCCCTGGAACATGTTGTCTTGGAGAAGGGTTAAGTCACAATCCCTGGAGGTATTTAAAAGATGTGTAGATGTGGCACTTGGTTTATGGGTGGACTTGGCAGTGCTGGTTTGAGAGTTGGGCTTGATTATCTTAAAGTTTTTTTTCCAAACTAAACAATTTCATGGTCTGTGATTAAACATAGTGGAATCCCAGATGATGATTGAGTGGATCTGACTATTACTGACCCCATGGGATATGCTGGAGAGCACAGTACAGAGCACAATCTCAAGTCCATAACTTGAGGGTAACTAGAGGGGCAACTTTTGCTGTTGCAACTTGTGCCTCTCTAGCTGGATGAAGCCCTACTCCTGTGAGTCTCATCAGTGTTCATGATTCCTGCTCTCCAGAGCTTGCTTCCAAGGGTCTGTCTTTGATTGGGCATATTGAATCAAAGCATCCAGATCAATGGACACAGTATGAATACAACTCAAAACTGATGCCCAAATGTAATCTCTGAAGTGAGAACCCTAGAAAATCTAGGACAGAGACAATATTCCTGGAGGCATCTGAAGACCAGGAACATCATCACTTCTAATTGCAGCTGGAAAGTGGCAGGATTGTTGTGCTGGTCCTCAAAAGACACATGCAAGAGATAACAGCCATTCAGAATTAGAGCTGTTTCAAAGTTGTCCTGGTTTGAAAAGATAGTTATCTTCTAAGAAGGGTGGAAACCCCCCTACAAACTGGAGAATTCAGATTCCCTCCTTCCAAATTATTATAATTTAGAAAATTAAGTGGACTTTCAGACAGAGATATGGGGATAGGAATAACAGTTCTTTACTAATATATATATATATAACAAGGCAAGCAAACAACAATCACTACAGCATTAATGGTAAATACAGCTAGGAGAAATTATAAACCTCAAGGGACTTTGTTTTCACAAAGGTCGGGATAGTCTTGTCTCTTGAGAGCAACAAAGCCGGAACAGTTGAAAAAGAGTCAAGGGCTGGAGAGCCTGGGTGAGATCAGAAGCTCCGCTGGCGGTAGCAGGAATGGTAGAGATGTCCCAGCAGGGCAGGGCAGAGCAGTGCCGAAGAAAAAACAGCAGTGACAGTGGCATAGACAGGGCTGGAGGCAGCTCAGAATTCTGTCCTCTTCAAATGCCAGGAGCAAGAGAGCCAACTGTTCTCCCACCCTGTCCTTTCCCTGCCTTAAGCGCTCTAAGCACCGAGCAATTAGTTCCCTGGCAACCTCCCCACCCCGGGAAAAAAAAAAAAAAATTCCACAAGCCAAAAAAAAAAAGGGAACAAATCCATCCAACCCCCACCAAAACTACACCTGACTGCATGTCATCTTGGATAAACCATCCGGACAGGAGTGCTTTAGAAATTTGTATGTTAATTTATTTCTATTTAAATGTAACTCTTATCATCATGTTAATGAATAGACACTGATTGTCTCCAAAGTGCTCAGCAGTCACTACCATTTCTCTACCTTAGTAGTAAACTCTGTCTCAAAGACACTCCAGATACTTGGCATAAAGGAGACAACAAATACTATGTGATATTCAGACATGGTCTGAGACAGTCACAGTGCCTGAGTGAGGAGGAATCCAAATGCAGGTGGACACTAAATGAAAGATGGGAAGAAAGTAAAATGGAAAGTGCAAAGGAAAATGTGTCAAGTTCATAAAATGTATATATTTGAGTAAGAACTGTCTTCTCTATCTGAATCAAATACAAAGGAGTTCAGTCTTGACTAATTTTCTCCTCCAGATAAACTATGCAGTGATTACCTATATGTTTAGAGCCAGGTAATTTACAAAATAATAAGAGTCTGATACATCAGTAAAGGAGTTTTCTTAATACCAGAATGTATGAGGTCAAAAAAAGCAGACGGAGAGCTTGCAAGTGTTTTAATAGGAGGTATGTATTTATTGATCTGTTGAATTACATGGACCTTGGACACTTGCTATGATTCTCATAAATCTTAATAGATTACCGGGATAGACTATTTACAAGGACATGGAGTGACAGGACAAGGAAGAATGACTTCCAACTGACAGAGAGTAGGTTTAGATCACTTATTAGGAAAAAATTCTTGCCTTTGAGGCTGTTGAGGCACTGATACAGATTGCTCAGAGTTGTGGATGCCCCGTCCCTGGGACTGTTCAAGGTTAGGTTTGATGGAACTCTGAACAACCTGGTCTAGTGGAAGATGTCCCTGCCCATGGCAGGTGGTTGGAAATGGATGAGCTTTAAGGCCCTTTCCAACTCAAACCATTCATTTATTTGTGAACGTGGACAGACTTGTAGCTGATCGAAATCACTAGAACACTATGGCTGCTAGTGGACTAATTAGCCAAATGGAGCATAAAAAAGTTTCGAAGGCAACATTCTAGGCATAAAAGTTTTGAAGGCATACATCTTAGAAACAGTAAGTGGCAGGTTATAGACTAGAAACCTTCATCATACTGATTGTGCAGATCTCGAGAACCTGCATATATTATATTGCTTTCACCTTTTCAGCATATTTGAAATGCAGCCTTGTCTTCTGGCTGCTGAGAGTAAATTCATTTAGAAAAGTACTAAAGGCAAAAAATAACTTAGAAAAATATAAATATACATATGTTTGACAAAATAACTGCTTATTCTGGTGATCAACATTTCTATAGTTTATAAATAAATCATTTCAGCTTCTGAACATTCTCTGATTGAAGTAGCTCAGAAGCTACTCCAGAATTTGACATTTGGATTTTAAGCTAAAGTGCAGAAAAATAAACCATGTGTGAAGGTCACCAACAATTCATTAACATTAAAAGTTATAAACTCTCTTGCAATGTTTCAGATGTTCATTCATTTATGAAAAGACATTATACACCTTGTAAGGATTTAAAATGGTTTCTGAATAAATGAAGAAGGGACTTAAATATTGGATAAAGTATCAGCTAAATTATGTAGCCAGCTAGATAATAGGTGCAAAGACATTACTGTCACCATTTTTAGAAACAAGTAAGTTGCATACCAATCTTTGTATGTACATTTTTTGTCAACGTGCAGTCAGCAATTTATCAGTATTCCCTATGCAGAGTTCATCTAAATTTTTAATGGAAGCTGAATTTTTAATGTAATGTAAGTTTGTTCCTCAAGAATTACACGAAATATTTTATTAAAAAAAACCCCACCCCAAATAATAGGTTTTTATTTTACAATTACAGTGATTAAAATCACTATGTATTACAAAACAAATAAAGAGCTTCCATTTTTGGTTGCCTATTTTTAAATGTGCAAATATGTAGTATGACTTCCAGAATACCATACTCATATATGATGTCCTAATACTGTGTATTTTGGAGCTCTCTGATAAGATCAGGTATTTGTCACACAAAGAATAAGTGAAGATCAGCATATGTCCCTTTGGGTACACCATTAAGAGAAAATGAAATTCTGCCACAGGACCTGTCAGAAATCTCTTCTAAGGAATCTTGATATGCCCCACTTCTTGTGCTAAAGACATGGCATTAAGTTGCAGCACTTTGGAAAGCTCTGCTGTGTCAGAATAAGCTTTCTGAACAGAGACAAAAAGTAGAATAACTCATCTTTGCTTATAAATCTAAACTCTCCTGAATACCTTAAGGTTCATGGGATTTACTCTTGGAAGTAAGACCTGTGGCTCTTAATGCCAGGTTAACAGCACAGGCATTTCTTTTTAACAAGTTCCATGGCAATATGGTATATAAAAGTAATTTAAATGAAAGTAATGGGAGTGGGGAAATTTATTTCTAGAATTAGTATCGATTTCTTCAAACTAAGCTATATATGTTACAAAATTTTAGTGAAAAGTAAAGCAAAGATCATAATTAAACCTTGAAGAACCCTGTTTTCCCTTATCTCAAGAATTTCTGACAAGAAAGAGGATAGATCTCTTGCTCAGTTTTAATAATCTGAAAGTTTGATGGCTACAGTTAATATTGCAAAAAATTACACCAGCTAACATGAGCACATATTTTAAAATGGGATGAGGTTGTGTTCTTGTACAATAACCACTGAAGTAACCTGAAAACCAGCTAAAGCCAAAATCAGGTTCCTGACTTGGCCCTAATTTAATCTATCAACCTAATTTAATCTTAATTTCCCTGAAATTAAGTCCTCTCAAACCATAATAAACAGGCTTATCTATGACAAACACAGTCTTTACACACCTGTGGTCTCCTTGGGTACATAAAGAGAAAAACATATCTTATTTTTAAAAAATCATATTATATTTCTGTAGCTGATTGTGCAAACTCAAATAATACTCAGGAACAAGGAATGAAAATCAAAGTCTGTTGTGTTTCTATAAATTCCATTGCACTGGTTTAGGATACTTGGGATATGGGATTCAGAGTTATTTTATACAACTTATCTCTTAAAAATACTAAATTAATCTACATATAACTAAAATATTTTCATTTTCTATATTACCGTATGATGATATAAAATTAAAGAAAAAATGTGACATTATGAATGTACAGATTTACACTATTCAACTTCATAAATATGACAGGACAGCTACATTCTATAAAGTAGAATATCCAATCCCATGAATTTTAGAGCTGTCAGTTACTGGAGAAAAGAAAGAAAAACTTTAACATAACAAAGTACCTCTAATTTCCATATTTGCAATATGGAATATGCATACACAGTATGCTTGGAAGTTACTAATTAGAATTCATTCTGTAACATAAAACATTATATTTAAAACAGTGAATACAGGCTTTCCTCATAGCAGAATTGTCCATTTTCTATTCTTGGTATGCAGGTGAGTGTGCTGGTTTTGCATTAATTGACATTTAGTGAGCAGGAAGAAACCAGTCACGGAAATGATTTTTTAATAGAAGCTGCTACCAGTTTCCTCCAGGCCTGATGAAACAAATCAGTGGCTAGTTTGAATACTGACACCTTGTTAAACCACTAGAAAACTGAATACGCCTCTGTGAATACACGTTAAAAACGCACAAGCCCAGGAAAAGCATCTTCTGCTTTCAACCTGGGAACAAGTAACAGGACAGCCCAGCTACCTTTGTGCAGCCGGGCCAGGCAGGCCCTGCCGAGGGGCCGGGCCCCTTCCCAGGAAGCCTGCTAGGCCCTGTCCAGGCCGGGCTGGGCCCCGGCAAATCCCAGGCAAGGTGAGAGGAGGCTGAGGGGCCCCAGCCCAGCCGGGCAGGGCCTCAGCAGCTGTTAACATCTGGCCGCCAGACTGGTTCTCCCCCCACTCCCAGTGTGGCCAGGCCAACCCACAGCTGAAATTAAATGCAGTATGGGCTTGAGACCAGCCATGCCGGCCGGGCCTCCTGAGATCCTGGCACAGCCCATCATGGCTGTTTCAGTCACCACTGACCATAATGACCCAGGCCTCAGGTAAGATATGAACTCTTTCCTTGCACAGATGAAACTTGCGGAACCTTGGTCCTCTCTCAAGTGAGAGAAAAGGACAGAATGAAAACATGTAGAGAGACAACATGAAGACACCAAGGTCAGTATAAAGAAGGAATTAAGTCCCAGATGGGAAGAGAAGGAAGAAATGCCTTAGTCTTAAGCTACAATTCTTTTTCAAGGCCATGGTGATGGACTGTTGATTCACTAGAATATCCCCTTAATTCATGAAAACAGTATGGGGAGATGGAGTGTTCAAATTGCAGATATGAGCAAAAGCATTTGTGCTGAAGCAAGTAAATGTTGAAGTAGCTGTGATCTCATGAGAAGCTTGAACAGAGAGAAGATGAGGATGATAAAAACCCTCTGCCTGCAGATAAAAAGAAAACCTCTATTCCTAGAGATGAAGATGATCTCAGAGACAGATAAGAGAACCTTTGCTTTGAACAGCTCATCCTTAAAATAGTACTCCATAAGTTTAACATGGCCAAAGAAAGCAGCTGTAAGAAGGCTGCATGAGATGGGAGGGATTTCATGAATTTCCAGATTTCCAAGCAGCTGCTATTCATGAGAATTGAAGCCAAATTGAAACACACTGTATTCTTGTGGGGAAGTCTCTATGACATGGCAAAAGAGACTCCTCTCCCTAAGTGAACTGGTAAAAAACTATTTTTAGAGGTGGTAAACGGACGTAAATCCAAAAGTTTTTTCTCTGTACACTGTCAGTGGAAAAGAAAAGAAGTTTGTAGGGGGAGGAAAAGTGTTCTGAAGGTTTTATTCTGATTCTTATTATAGTTTTTTCATTTCTTTCTAGTCTGTTTAAATAAAATTTTCTTTATACCCTTTAAAGTTTTGAGCCTGCTTTGCTCTTCTCCTAATCCTATCTCACAGCAGAAAAGGAGTAAATAATTCTAGTGGTTGCACTGGTGTTTAGCCTGTGCTCAACCCACCAAAGCAAGTTAATACATTATTGAAAAATAAATCTAGTCTGATTTTTATTCCATAAATAATTAAATGTTCTGATTCAAAATTCCATCACTGTACTTATAAACTGTGGTTGACATGTTTTTTATGTAATGTAAACCCTTATATAGTTTACTTGTTAATTTTGCTTTTATTTCTAAATATCTGTAAATTTCTTGAAGTTCTTTATAATTCTTTGTCAGATTAGTGCCTTGGGCATTTCATTTGGGCTGAAGAGCATAGAGATGTTGCTATAGAGGCCACTGGGATTACCAAGACTTCCAGTTCTGAGATTTTCAAATTAACTACAGAACAGTAGAGTTTTGTATATTGAGTTTAAAAATCGCAAGGCTAAAGATTCTCCTCAGCATATGGAAACAGGCTTCAGACCTTAGAGATGCAGTTAGGTCAACAGAATGATCAATTGATAAAGTTTGTCAAAAGATTTTCTAGTTTTGCTTCTCCTTTCAAAATTAAAATAAAAGATCAAATTTTAAAAATAGTTATTAATAAGTGGCCAAGGTCACTAGCATAACTCTTACCCCATCTGTCACTTACATGTCCGTGATCAATACGTCAAAATAATAATGTCAACAGAAATTAGTCTGGTTTCTGATTCTAACTGCAACATTACTATGCACTCCCAAATTGAAAATTAAAAAACCAAATACTAAAAACCCCTAATAACTTAGGGGAAAAATGTTAAGCAATATAAAAAATGTATGTCCTTTTGTTACAATAACTACGAGGAGCTGGATATTTTTCATTATGTTAGGGAGCATGTAAACAATATGCCCTAAACTTTGTTTTAATCTAATCAGCAAGATTTTTTATTTGAAAAACAATTTTCTGCTCAGCAGCTGAAGTGCCATGGCTATTTGTAAACTTGATAGCCTAACATTCTTCTTGATTGCTGATTTTCTCCATAATTTCTTTGAAAGTTTCCTCCAAAAGATGCCCTCCATATATTTTAGGACTGCGAACTTGGCTGAAAATTTCATTGGAATTGCACTTTGATAGGTTTTGGCTCCCTGTCTTGGTGTTCAACCATGAGCAAGAGAGACAGGATCTTACAGAAATGTGAAGTCTAACATTCTAAAGAACATGTCCTTCCTTCCTTCCTTCCTTCCTTCCTTCCTTCCTTCCTTCCTTCCTTCCGCCCTTCCGCCCTTCTGCCCTTCCGCCCTTCCTTCCTTCCTTCCTTTTGTTGAAAACCAACAAGTTAGGGATACTTTGTAGGTTGTTGCTGATAGGTTTTACTGAAAGAAAAAACCCAAACCCAACACTAATAAACAATTCCTCTCTACTTCCACCTGCCCCCCAAAAAACCAAACAAACCTAATCAGAAAAAAAGCCCACATCCACAATGTTGGATACTGAATGACCGAATTACAAAAACTAGTAGATAGATTCTAAATTAATGGAAAAGGTCTTCTCTTCATGAAATCTCTTTGTGGTAAAACACTGTTTTCCCAGCTATTTCAATTAATATATTAATCTGCTTCCTCTCTCTTGTCCCTCCCTGGCCTCTTGGACTCTTCTTGGCAGTAAAGCTAAAACACACCATAGTTTTCTGCCACTCAATACGCCCCTGAAAATACTTACCAAGAAATGGAAAATAGTGCATTTATGATTAAACTGTTGAAACACTCTGGTTTTGTTCACAATTCTCCCAAGGCCAACAGCAAAACAGGACTGAAAGACCAAAATGAGGGACATGTTCATACTGTTAACACTGACTTTTTTTCACTGACTTTTTTTTTATGTTATTGTGTAGCATATCTTCCATCACAATATAGCAGGCAAATAATGTCTGTTAAAGCTTCTTAAAACTCTCAAAATGAAAGACCCAATGAACTAATGATGGCAATTACCCAAATATTTTCCAATTTTCTTTAATTTTTCTAATAAAATATAATGTGAGGTAGTACACAGCTTTCTAAAGAATATCTCCAGAAAAGAATATTTGAAAACACTTTTGAAATGCACTTTAATGACTCAACACTCAGCTAGCTGCTTCAAATATTTCCAGTTTTAACTGCTATGAAAATTAAAATGTCATTTGAAGGGAGTATGATTTAATGGAACTTCAGAAAATTTAATTTTAATCTAAATAGGTACAGTATTGCCAGACTGTACATATTTAGATTAGTGCATAACTGAACAGATTTAAAACAACTTTTTGATTAAAAGCAACTCTTTCAGAACAGTAAAACACTTGATGGTATCACTGAAATAAGCTGTGGGAAGATAGAGAGAAAGTAAAAGAGAAACAGAACAGAGTTTAAAGATGTATATAAACTGAAGAGAGATAATTCTGGTTTTTTGGTTTGGTTTTTTTGGGTTTTTTTTTTTTTTTTTTGGGTTTTTTTTGTTTTTTTTTGTTTTTTGTTTGTTTGTTTTTTTGGTTTTTTTTAACTTATGCAAATATTAAGACTTCAAAGACAAAGAGAGAAAAGAGATTTCTTAATATTGATCAGTGGGTACAAAAAGAATAGTCATCTATAAACTTTCCTGATGAGAAATATCCAGTAGTCATTAACTGAGACATAAAACAATTAAATTGTAAATGAAGTTAGGGGAAAGGAGCACACCTGTCTCCAGTGTTAATGTCACACGGAGAAAGGGGAAAAAGAACAATGTCCTATTCTAAAAATGTCCCCTAATAAATCTGCCAGGCATTTACCAGGAGAAATCTTTTTGAGTTAATACACAACAAAACTTCTCTGTACCAAAATATTGTATTTAGGTGGTCAGAAAAACACAAAGTCATGAAACCTCAAGGATTTCTTGCACTTGACACAGATAAAATTCTTGCATTCAACACAGAGAAGCAAATCATTTGTTCTACTTCTAGAGCTGTCTGAACCACCTGTAGTGATGTCCCAGGAAAACAGTCCTCTGTTATTCACAAAATGTGTCAAAATCAACAAATATAGCTAACAGTATCATTATCAATAACATGAATACAAATACATATTCTTGTTGAGATTTAAACATATACCTATGAATATAGAAGAGTCTTGACAAATCTAACCTAAATGTTATCCTCAGATTAGGAGGTGATTTTTTTTGTGCTCTTTTCAGAAATTTACATGAGGAATTTAGTAAAAAATATTCATTAAAGACATTTACCATAACTCTGATATTACTGTGAGACAAGAAAATTTATTTAGAACTAGAAATAACAAAGAAAATAGGTTCTCCTTATGCATTCACAGTTCCACCTGCATCAGCAACTATCAAAAGATGGGAGAAGAAGGACTGGTATGAGGAAGTGTTACGTCCAAATGATCTTTTGTTGTTGCTAGGAAAAGCTCTCTGAAATCTTTTTCACCATAGTAAAACGTCACAAAACCCTTTAAAGAGAGTAGAGAACATCCACAATAAAATCAGTCACACCTCTGTAGGGCACATTTTTAAAAACCCAGGTTGGATTTATTAGTACACACAATTTTAGCGTATTTCTTAATCTTTTGTTAGATATTTACCATTTTGTCCTATCCAAATTTATAGAAGTGCTCTACACAATATTTTAATGATTATTTTTTCTGAATAGAACTCAGAAATTAAAGCTAGGGCCTCATTGTACTAAGGCCTGCACACATCTGGGATGAAAAGATTGTCTCTTCACCAGAGAGCTTATATCTAAATTGTTAGAAGGAGTGTGCTGTTAGGATGGTGATTCAAGGTATTTGATCAAAATGCCAGGATTTATCAAAGGCAGATAAGAAAATTGAGTCTGCACTCAACAGAATTAAGTATTCATAAGATTTCTTGCATTGCTCTCATTTTATCACTCATCTAAACCACTACCATATGTTTATTCTAGACAGACTGGAATATTCCACTTTCCATCAATTAATAAGTATTAAAGAAAACTTTCAAAGAGCCAGTGTTCATTCAGCCAGTCTTCTGACAATAAATTCTAAATGTTAATGCTGAAACTGAAAAATTTTTAGTTTTGTGGTTCTACAAACCCTATTGCATAAGAGGATGATAGAACATATCTAGGGACCCTTCCAAAGCATTTTTCACTTTGGAGTATTTTCCTGGCTTCATAGAAATCCACAGGAAGTCCACAATTAACTCCTGAAACTCAGCTAAAACTGTATTTATAGCTACTCTGGCTATAACAGTTTGTACTGTGTTTTCTGATAAAATGTTACCTGAAATGGCTCATGTTGCACCCCTCTGAGGAATGTTGTTTGGATTGACTTGATTTTTTTCCTGGACTTCTTACTGTGATATAAATTCTTACTTCAAATCAGCTGTTAAATGTCCTTTAGAATCAGTGTGTAGATTTACTCTAGAATACACTCTGAAAAAATGGGAAGTAAGCATGGAATTGGAATTGTGAGATAAGGAGTGTGAGAGGAAGAGAGTGGGAAACAAGGAGAAAAGCACCAGTGATTAGAAAACCAAAAATGTCACCAAAAAATGAGCTATTAAACATAGACTGAAACACATTGGAATAAAGGATTTACTTAAGAATTTTAAAAAATAATTTTAAAAAAGACAATAACAATAAGAACAAATTTAAGATCAGAAAAGGACTTAATGAGAGAACAGGAATTTGCATACCTTCAAATAAATAGTATGAAATTAAACAAATGAAGATTTAGGGAATAACTCTTATTTTTATTTGAATGTACAGAATTGAAGTAGAACTTGGGTTTGGAGGTGACCTGCAAGCCATATTTTTAAATTTTGTCATTGGTTGCACTTTGCTTTTCTAGTTGGCAATATTCCTTGTTATGGCTTAAGGTTCATGAAAGTCAAAAGAAATACAGTAACTATTATGTTCAAATTTTGTGCAATGGAAATTCTTCTGTACTCCTTATTTTATTTATATCAATTTATATTTCTTTTTTGTGAGACGCAACTCTGTTTCAGGATCTAAATTTTCTATAGAAATTATCTTGCAATTTTAGAATTCTCCAGCCCTTCTTTTTCTGACATTTTACATGGTCCCTCAGCCAACTCCTCTCTGTTCCAGGTCACTTGAAAAGTATGTATTAAAAATATATGTTTGGCAACCAGGTTTTCCAAAGTCACTCAAACCTTGAATGATTTGGATTTCATGCATAATTTTATTTTAAAACTCTCTCTTTAAGCAAGAGCCATCCACACGTTCCATGTTCCCATGCAGTCACCACGTCACCAAGGGTTACCTCCCTAGAATTCCCTAGGAAAATACCATTGCAAGCATTGCCCAGGGCCTTCAAGATCTGCTGTTACAAATTTAGATGTGTTATACTGTTTATCTACTTGCCTCACCATGTTTAAATATTTATGTACAGTTCCTCTTCTTGTTCCTTCAGGCTCCAAACAATCCATGAAACTGCCCTTGAGGGGCCACCTCATCATGCCTGTTTTAGTCATGTAGGAGGTTAACACTTTGCTGTCAGATTAGCAGTGCTTTTGGGGTTAAACAATGTAGCTGATCACATCCTTCCCTTTTAAAGCAGGATTTAAACAAGTCTGTTGAATCTTGGTGGGTTTTTGGGGTTGGTGTTTTTTTNNNTTTTTTTTTTTTTTTTTTTTTTTTTTTTTTTAACAGAAAAAGAAGGAAAACATGGAAGACAGGGTAAGACTTTCTCCTGAAGAAATGTAACTGCAAAAGATGTGGATATCTGCATTTTGAAAGAGAACAGCAGCTGATAGAAACATGCACAGTAAAGTTCATGTGGAGATGTGATCTTGTCTCCTCCTTTGTGCTTATTTCTTGGAAATAAAAGTGAAGTACTTATACTTTTCAGCTTTATATAGCAAATATGATTTTCTTCAATTTAAGGATGTGTTTTGCGTACTTTTTCCATTAATTTAAATGTTTATCCTCACTCTTTTATTTTCCCAAAAGTGAAATGGGTTCCCAAAATGTCAAATGCTCCAGAAACTCTACTGGAGAACAAGTTGTTAATTTTGGCAGGAAAAGGCTTAGAAATGCTGGAATAAATGACAAAATTGATGAGGGGATGAATGAAGAGATGGAAGGACAGAAAGAATAGTAAAATAGTAATATTTTCTTTAGATTCGGAAGAGTCTAGACAAGATGAATATATGTTCCAGAGTATTTTTATTTGTTGGTTTTTAGGTTGTTGGGGTTTTTTTCTGCATGAATTTCTTATATGTTAAAACTATTGTGCATATATTAATCATATATAAGTAAATAGAAAGGAAGAGGGAGCTCTGACCTTGTATAGGTGCAGAAGGAGGATGACTTTAGCAAAACAGATGAAACAAGTGTAACAATTCCCACTTGCTTCTACTGCAGACCTCTTGACTGAGGGCTGACACTGGGGCTAATACCCAAACGCTACCAAAGAGAACATATTGTAGGACAATTTAAAGCATTTCTGTACTATTTCTGACTCTATTCTCCTCAATGGTGTAATTAGTTTGTAATCTTCAGCTCCTGCACTCAGCAGTGGTATCATTTTCAACAGCTGCTTCTGCTATTGACTGATGAAACTAAAATACATTTAAAAGCATTACAAAGAACAGACTTGCAGATTGTTCAGTGAAGATTGTTATTGCCTTGAGAAAAAGTATTGATTTGCCATATTTATTTATCGGACTACTTCCACAACAAATTTTTATGGATATTTGAAGGAGGTGAAAAGAAATCCTCACAGCTATGGTTTACTTCAAAGACTCCAAACCCTCCAACATTTTTTGTCTGTTTCTGAGTAGCAAAACCTGCTACCCTATTAAGAATTTTGAGCCTCAAATTTACACAGACAAAGCTTATTCTATGAATAAATTGAGTGTATGAAAATGGCTATTTCTCAGCCTTCCTGAACATACATAGAGTTGGCATTCATACCCTTTTCTGTTACTTTTTACCTGTCTCTACTTTGTGCCAGAGACCTTCCTTCTACATTTCTCTACCTCTTCCTCATCTGGCAGGTAGAATAGCAAATGGAGCTAAATGGGCTCGCAGAACAAACCCACTATTATGTCATTAATGTTTAAACTCCTATTAACTTTCAAGTTAAAGAAAGTTCAGCATGAAATTACTCAAAGTAGGCTGTCAAAAATTTCATTTGCAAAAGTCATTTTTTCATAATTCTGCCATAGTGTTATTGCTACTATTACATAAACAAATAAATATATTTTAAAGGCTGCTTAGATGTTGGTGTAAAGGTTGTTTTAATAGCACAGTGGCAGAGAAAAATACATATACATGTTTATAAATAGTAACCATTTGCAATGGTGACAGTACGTGCAATGCAGACAGTATTACCTTGATGTTAAATAGGATCTTTATGAGTTCAGTCTCATTATCTTAACAATTTCAGAGAGAACAAGAATATTGATGAGACAAGATAAGTCTTCTGGTCCCTTACAGCTGAAAGAGTGAAGATATTTCATCACTAAAATAGTCTCCCTGAATGTATCTCAATCTATGAAAAATATTATTGTTTAATAGTTAAGCATATTAAAAAGTTTATTCATTGAAGTCATGGCTCTAAACATTCCTAACCACAACAGCTTAAGACTTTTCTTCCCCACTCTGGTGACACCCCCACCTGCAGGGCTGCATGCAGCTCTGGGCTCCCAGCCTAGGAAGCACAGGGACCTGCTGGAGCCAGGCCAGAGGAGGCACCAAGATGATCAGAGGGATGGAGCAGCTCTGCTGTTAGGAAAGGCTGGGAGAACTGGGATTGTTCAGCCTGGAAAAGAGAAGGTTTGGGGGCACCCTAATTTTGTCCTTCAGGCACCTGAGGCAAGCCCACAGGAAAGATGGGAGAGAAGCTATTCATAAGTGACAGGACAAGGGAGAATGGCTTCAAAATGAGACAGGTTTATATTCTTAAATTCTTTCCTGTAAGGGTGATGAGGCACTGGAACAGCTTTCCAAGAGGAGCTGTGTTTGCCTCATCCCTGGAAGTGTTCAAGACCAGATTGGATGGAGCCCTGAGCAACTTGGTCTAGCAGGAGTTGACCCTGCCTAAGGCAGGTGGTTTAGAACAAGATGATCTTTAGGGTCCCTTCTAATTGAAACCATTCTACTGTAACTCATCATATTTCTACCAAACAATAGATAGATGAGACAAATACCATAAAAATCAACCTATGTTTTTCAAGAATATGAAACATCTCTTTCCAGGGAGAATATAAGAGGAATACTATCTTTTTATCAAATATGCTATTGCACATCAATGCAAGGATTGAAAGACATCCACAAATAAGTAACAGCTTAGAACTTTTGTACATGGAATTTAATCCTTGGAAGTGTAGCTCTACCATGACTGTTTTCAGGAATATAGGATTTATATCAGTTGGTGCTATAATACAGAATTTGGAGTTACATATTTTCATAGAAAAATTATACATTATTAAAAAAAAATCTTTTAAAATGTCAATGCTTTATGTTATCAGGTTATTTCATTTTTCTAAACCTTTCCTCTTGTAAATTAATCTTTGCTAAGAAAACATACAATTCTGTTGACCGCAATTTGGATTTGATTTCTTGCTTACTTTGTCTTTCTATGATATCTTCTTCACATTTCTTCTTATGCTGTCATGAACAAAATGGTCTGAGTATCTCAGAGCAATATTTGGATAGTTCCAAAAACTTAGAGTCTATAAAACAGAATTAGCTTTATTTTCGCACATCATCAGGAGTGGTGTTGATCCTTTAGGTAGAAAAAAAGAGCTGCACTGAAAATACAACTTTAAAAATCCATGAAATTCAACCAGCTTATAGATCTGAATGTTCTTTCTTCTCCTTTTATGGTTTAAGAAACAGCACCTAAGCTGGTAAAATGCTGTAAATATCTAATGTATAAAAGATATCTTGGAAATAAGACTGAGAATAAACTGAAAAATTTTATTTAGAAAAGATTAATTTTTTCTGTGTTATTGAAAAAGATATTTGTATATGTTATCTCAAGATACTGAAGAATTTCAAAGGCTGTTCAAGCAAAAGATTTAAATGTATCTTATTTCATTACAGACCTTGAAATGTGACCACATCTTTTAATATCACCACTTTTAATAAATGCAATATATACATCAGCTTCTCAGTAAGCCAATAGATATTTTGGAAGTATAATAAATGAATACATTGTGAAGGGGTATTGTTCTATTTATCTTGATAAGAGGATTAAATTCACGTGCACCAAATTAAGGCAAAATGTGCCAGAAAAATGTTGATCACATAGCTGAATTTTCTGCTTCAAACAACAAACTAGAATCAGTAGAAAGGAAAGTAAGATAAAAAATGGTCCAACAGTGCATGAATATCGAGCCAAAAAACCCCTCATATAGCTAACATCTCCAGCAATGTCCTATATTTGTAGTCATAACACTTCAAGCTAAGTTAAATGTTGCTTCTCCTTTCCTTTACTCAGCTCAGCATTGCACAATGATTGGACAAACAGAGGTTAAGTGAAAGACATCCGGTGTTCGAATAACTGTCTGTTCTTTAATTGCCATGCCTTGCATTGCTTTAGAAGTAGCGAGTGATCACACTGATAAAGACTATAGTTATGTAGATACCAAGGTAAGCATTGAAGAGCTGGGATTAGGGAGGCTGAGTAGACTCATTTTGTGTTTGTTAAACATAAAAAACCATATGCAAGTACTTGTACACATAGATTAATTATTCCTTTTCATAACATTAGCAGATTTCCACATATCCACATCATGTAGAAATATTGATCCAAACACTGTGTGTTGGCTGCAAATTTATGTGTTGGCTCCAAATTGGTCTCAGTTATTTTAAATTAACAAAATACCCAATGACTTAATTTTTGTCTTTTGGATTTTTATTTGGATACCTGTAGAAAAATAATCAAGGTAAAATGTTCCTTATTTTGAAAAACATGGAGGGAGGGTATGTGGTGTTCAGCAGTTTTCCCAAAATTTATTTAGTACCGAATTGTAGTAAATAACACTATTTTTAAATATGTGTTTAGTTTTTTTGATTGGTTCATTTTGGTTTGCTCCAGGAATGCCACATCCTAGATTGTTTGAGGAGATTTCTTTATAGTGTGACTCACTTCCATAGTAGTCCACATCATGTAATAGGAGAACTAGTGATATATAGACCTTGCAGCTACAAAGTGTTAGTATTTAACACCAAGGAGTAAGGGGTCAAACAAACAAGCAAAAATAATTTAACCATACTGTCTTAGGTTACAATGTAAGATGCAACCAGAAGTATGCATTCTATCACCATCTCTATAAGCTCTTAAAAGGAGGTGAGACAGTGTTTTTTTATCTCATCCATGACACATCCCTGTTAACTTCCTCCGAGGAGTATCTTCTGCTAATGGGCCATCAAGTCTCACTGAAAGTCTCCTGAAATCACATCATTCAATTGTGAGATGCTCCACCCACAGGGAGGACCAAGCATTCCTACCTGGATAAAATCTGAGTTTGGAAGACCACAAGCAGGCTTATCCACTGGATTCCCAGAGGACAAGAGCTACATCACCACCATAGGACCCTCAGAGCAAGACCAGACCCTTGCATAGGATCACTGCTTCAACAGAACCACATCTATTATTCCAATAGGAATGCAACCACCGTTTAATCGGACTTCTATCATCACCCTGCCTGACAGGGTGTCAGGTTGTATCCTGACTGTCAGATTAGGCAGTATTTTCTGCCTTTATTTTATTTAATCCTATTAAATTATAGTTTTGATTTCAAATCTCTCACTGCTTTGCTCTCAAACTAGTAAACATACAAAGATGTAATAGCCAGAAAACAAGCTGCAAAAGGAAATTGGTAGCAAACTTCTGCTCTGTTTCTGCAGTGGGAATCTAGAAATCCTCTTAAGATAAGGGGTATTTCTCCATTTTATTTTGTCTAAGAACACATATTTTTGCCATATTCTCAGAGGCACTGAAGAGGTTTTTGGTGTAGTTTGGGGTTTTTTTTTAAGTGGAAAAGAATAACTTTTCATGTGGATAATTTTCACAGAATTACTACCTTAAAAAGACAATTCATTGGGTAACTCAGTTTCTGGAACTCGTCATTAAAAGGTCAAGTTGACATAGCATTAGGGTGCATATTTGGTTATTTGAATTGCCTGTTTCTTGACACAATTATGTAGCTGATTAAATGCTTACTAGGACAGAGTGACACCATGGGTAAGCATATCAGTGATCTTCAAAGTGTCTGGAAAACATAGCTGTATGTCATATTTTCGAATGGAGTTCAATGATTTCTAGAGTAGAAAACTCCCTCAACTAAGACATAATGGAAACGTGGCTCTGGTAGGAACTAGGAATGTGAAGAATTGGCAGCATCCAGATTTATGTGCACAAATATCCCTCTTTTAGCTTTGTACCCCACTTTCAGAAAGAAGTCTGGCCAACTTAACACTGCCCCTCTTTGCCTTCACTAACCTTGTCAAGACACAAAAACCTTCTATAAACAACCACATTAAAAAGCAACTTTCAGTTTCCCCACAGTGCATCAGAAGAAAGAGTTTAAAATACTGAGAAGACAGATTAATTGGAAAAATTGTTTCTTAACTTTTACACTAAGATCTAGAACGCTTCCTGCTGGATTAGGCAAGGCAAGTTCCCATTTGCATCCCACCAAATGATGCCTAAATGTAGTGCATGGACAAGAATTGGGTCACCTACCTGAAAAGAAATCTCAGTGCCTTGACAATCGCGTCTGTTTTGAAAGAAAAACAGTATTTTCATTGCTATGGTCTTAGCAACAGCACATTTGAAATATATAAGGTGCAAGACAATATAAGCATTGAATGGGAGAATTGTGGACTTCCTGTAGCTGCTACACAATTGTGCTTAATCCTCTAAATCAAGTTATAAACAACTCTGGGGGAAAAAAAAAAGTGAAATAAATTCTGAAAATAAAAGCAATCAAATATGATATAGTGGCAGGTAATTTCAAAGCTACTTTCATTGGAACAAGCTAAAATCTGTAAATATTTTTTCAAACTATTGCAATGAGTACAGAATTCTTTTGTCACAAATACAAGACAAATTGTATGCTAGTCCATTGACCTTCCTTTCCCTATATATTATATCTTACTGGTATTACTAATATTACTTAGACCTTGACTTTTTTTTTCTGCTGAATATGGACACAATCTCTGCCCATCTCCTGCTTGTAATTTCACTACTGTTTTCACTCAATCTTTTGATCAAACATGGAAGCAAGGCAGGCACTGGTACTGCAGAAAATCATTAACTTGCGAAGAGTTTCAGGAAGTCCCTCACCTGTGCACTGCGTGTCTGTGTGAGCTCTGTAGATAAATGTCATAATGAGGATTAGTACTGGACTTCTAAGACCAGGTAGTCTCAAATAAGGACATACCTGCAAAATATCTTGCAAGAATTGCAAAGACATTTCTTCCACAGATGCTTAAGAAAAGCTGTGCTGGCCCTCTATCTGTTTGCACAGTCATCTCATATTTAACACTGGAGGCATACACTTAAACAAAAAAATTCCTTCTCAAATAAGGAATTGAGTTGAGTGAGATTTTAAAAATCAGTGTCTCTAAAACCAAGTGTAAATTTATGAAAAATATCTACTAAAAGAAAGTCAGAAATAATTGCAACAGCACTTCCATGAAACATTCTTGTAGTTTATAAAAAACATGGGTCTTGCTGGACGATATTAGCTCAGTTATGTGGCATATGGAGTTATAATTGTTAAAGTTAAGGCCTATGTCTACCAGAAGACCCTGTGGGAAGGCACAGCTGCAGGTTGGATGGTTAGAAGCCGGTTGTGGGGTAAGAGATAGTTATGACTCGTGGACAGAAAACTGCATCTGAGCCAGCCAATGGGTTCTCTTCTTCTGTTAAGCTTGGGTTTTGTCTGGTTGAGACTAAAGGTATAAAATGGGAGTGACTTCTACAATAAAGTGATTTCCTTTGCATGCACAAGGGTGTCTGTGTTCCTCCATTGCTACAAATAGCAGCCTGAATCAGGACTTATTAAGGTGGAACAGGATTGGTACCACTCTGGTAGCAACTTCCACTGGGTCAAGGAATCTGCCAGGAAGAATCCAGGAGGAGTCTGGGAAAAGGATCTGGGAAGAGTTTGAGAAGGAACTCGGGAATCAAAAGTGTGCACACCTCATCTACCAGGTGAGTAACCAGTGGGAGCAATAATGGGAGGTGGAATATCCCTGTAACAAAGGAGGAGCTTGGGCCAGGTACAGCTGCTGCTTCAACAACAATCTATTAATACTGCTGATGTGAAATTGGGCACCCTTCTGGACTGGGTGTCTAATCCTGTTAAATCCTATATTTTTCCTTTAATGGACTCCTCCAGTGTCAAGTCTGGCAAGTGGTGGGGAAGAGACTTTTTGATACCCCCAGGGATGGCTGTGCTGTAGCCTGCAGGCATCTCGCCACGTGGGGGAAAACCATGGTGGCCATTAAAGAAAACGGCATTAATGTCGACCATTATGTGGCATCAGAAGCTGGTACCCCCAAACCCTCAGCACCACCAGAACCCATATATGACCCCAAAATTAACCCATATTCCACAGAATTGCCTTACCCGAAGATTAACCCAAGCCTTGCGGACTTGTCTTACCCCAATGGTTCCCTGCACTGTCACTCCCTTCGGTGCAGTTCCAGTACTGCAAGCAGGCAGCAGGCTTCACTCCCTGACCAAAACGGTGAAACAGTAATCAAACAATGGCAAAAGATCCAAGAAGTCCCCATGAAAGAGGGTGACCTGGCGGTTGTTACTGCTTGCCCAGTAATATATGCACCAAATCAGCGCCCAGCATACAGAGAGCTATACTATCAAGTAATCAAAGAGCTGAGGACACTAGTAAGAGAAAGCAGCATATCCTCCCATCGCGTCCTAAGCTATCTAGAGTCCATCAGTACTGTGTATGTCCTCATACCTCATGACTGGAAAAGCATAATGAAAAATATTCTAACAGTGTGGCAGTTTGCAGTCTGACTGTGACAGATGTAACTGGACTATATCTGCACAGCTGATTTGGCTTAACAGATACCAGCTTGACCAGCCTAGCTCAAAGTAAACAAGTCTAGACATGACAATGACAGGTTAGATTCAAACCCAGACAGAGGACTCAACCAACCCCTTTGAAGCATGGATACACCCCTATCATTGACTGGTGAGCTAGGTGGAGTTGAGACCCTTGACCAATCATGTCCGTAAGCGTGGGAAATTTGAAAACCCTATAAAAGGAGCTGCCGGCAATAAATGGTAGACGTTGCACAAACTCAGTGTATTAATGGCAGGTCCTTGTCTCTGACTCTGCAGTGACAGCTAACCAATTACCGAGAACTCTGTATGACCCAGGTGGAAGTGCTGCAGGAATTCTGCAATCACCATTGCGCAGCTGACCGGAGAGGATGCTTTCACAATCCCTACAGCACAGGCAGGCTACCTGTGTGATGTATCACTCATCATCACTCGCCTAGCTTTGCAAGCACTGTGCTGACTCCCGGGGACAGGTATTTATAGTAACATGTCATTCACTAAGATTTTACAGGGTCCAGCAGAGTTGTTTGTGAAGTCAGTTCCCGGACAGACTACAAACTGTGCTCCCGCAGCAAGTTGATAATGATGAAGCCAGAGCTATTCTGTTGTGGGAGCTTGCTTTCACAAATGTCAACAAAGATGGTGGAAAAGCATTGCTAACTGTTTGTAACCCACATATTTGTGACATAACAGATATGGTTAGAGCATGCCAGAATGTGGGAATTGCTGCTCATGTACTAACTCTCTGGCTGCAGCTTTAGCCGTGCACTTCCAGCTTTTGGACACAGGGATGAGGGGATATTTTAAATGCAGTTCTACTGATTATTTTAAAAAGGATTTCCCCCAACTAAGAGACAGATAAAAATACCACGTAAAAATTGTCCCCAGTGTGGAAAAGCAAGGCACTGGGCTGCTGATTGCGGCTCCCAGTACCCTGTAAAGGGGAAGGCTACAGACCCAGGAAACTTCTGGCAAGGGGTGGATTGGTGGAGACCCGGAGAACAAAAAAAATGTGAGACAAAACATTTGGCAAGTGAGCTCCTGCCTGTAACCACAAGCAGTGAAGGGCTGGACCTTTCCTCTAGAGAATCAGTAACTCTTATGACATCTTCAGTGCACCTGGCTCCTACTACAGTGAGGGGACGCCTTGGTGATAATATACATGCTTTGCTAATAAGGCATTCCTCTGCTACTAAATTGAGGCTTTTTGTGCTACCTGGAGTCATTGACTTGGATTATGAAGGTGAAATACAAATTATGCTATGGACTTGTGTACCACCCTGTTTTATACCTGCAGGTCAACGTATTGCACAACTTGTTCCTTTTTCCAGCAAAACCCCTAGTGGCAAGGGTAAAAGTGGCACAAATAACTTTGGTAGCACAGGTCAGTCACAGGTTTTCTGGAGGAGCTGTATTACAACAGCTCAGCCAATTTTGACATGCAGTGTAGATGGCAAAAGATTGGCTTGTTGATACTGGAGCTGATGTCTCTATTAAAAGCAGTGAATGGCCTAGCAATTGGCCTACAATCAGCCTTACAACAACCCTAATTGGGATGGGAGGAATGCAGCGCCCTAGACAGAGTGCTCACCTCCAGCTTGTCCATGTCCCTGATGGGCAAGCTGCCTGGATTGCTCCATTATGTTGTGTCTATACCATGTACATTATGGGGAAGAAATGTTCTAGGACAATTTGGAACAACCATACAATAGGTTCAACCTTATCAGAAAGCCTTTTTCATAGGGGCCATTGATCAGCAGTTCCAAAACCAAATCCTGGACATATGTAAACTCACACAGAGGACTGAAGACCTTGTGTGGGTCAACCAATGGCCCCTACAAAAGGAATGGCTACTAAATTTAAAACAGCTTTTAGAAGAGCAGTTGTCCATTAGGCCCTGTCTGTCTATCTTCTAGCCCCTAGAACACCCCTATATTCTGTATACCTAAGCAAAATGGCAAATGGCCATTTTGGATTTATGGGCAATAAATGCAGCTATTTAATTTATGGGCAATTTGCAGCCTGGACTTCCATCACCTACAATGATTCTCCTCAATTGGCCTTTAATAATTTAAACCTACAAGACTGCTGTTTCACCATCCCTCTACATCCTGATGATGCACCTCAGTTTGCCTTTTCTTTGCCTACCTTGAATCATGCAGAACCAATGAAGAAATTCCACTGAACAATGTTGCCAACTATATGGCAACAGCCCAACTATATGCCAAAGGGTAGTTGATCTCGCTCTACAGCCTGTCTGTAATAAATTTCCTACTGCAACCATATATCATTGTATGGATGACATTTTCTCACAGCTTATTATCAATTTTATGTTCTATTCAGGTAGCTGTCATGCCAGCAATTCAAAATGCAGGACTAATTGTGGCACCTGAAGAAGTGCAACGTGAGTCCCCATGGCATTATCTGGGGTGAAGAATTACTCAACAGACTGTCAGCCCTCAGCCTTTAAGGCTTTGGGGCTAAAGACACCCTAAATTTAATCGAGTGACAGAAATTGCTAGGTTCTTTAAATTGGCTGCATCCTGTTTCGGGTTTATCCACAGAACTTTTACACCCCTTATTTGACCTACTCAGAGGAAACCTCCATTTGCATTTGCTTCAACAGCTTATCCCAGAAGCTAAAATTGCCCTTGCACACTGTGCTCAAGCACTAGAAAAGTGACAAAATTGGAGATGGGATCCCAATAAATCTGTGTACCTTGCCATTGTTGCTAATAAGTTTCAGCCTTTTGCTGTTCTATTTCAATGGCTTGAAAAAGGTCCTTTACATGAGTTGGAATGGTTATTCTTATCTCACACAGCAACAAAGACTGTGTGGACTGTTAATGATATGTTTTCATAATTATTTAAGAAAGGCAGAGCATGATTATAAACTCTCAATGGCCAAGATCCACATACCATCTACATACCTGCAAGTAAAGACAATTTGGCATGGTTGTTATCAGAGTCACTAACTTTCAATTTGTACTTGCAGATTTTTCTGGGCAATTATCTATCCATTATCCCTCACATTGTTCATGGCCAGAGATGGGGAACCTCCCCTTGTATGCAAAATGCAGCTGCAGCACGACCCCTGTCAACAGACCTACTGTTTTTACGATGCATCCAGCAAAACCAACAAAGCTGCAGTGATTTGGTGTGGAGGTGACTGTCCAGTGGCATAGGAGGGTATTAATGTTAGAAGATTCTTTCATGCAAATTTTTAAAATTGGCTGCTCTTTGATATGCCTTTCAGTTTTCACAGGAACCCCTTAACATCATAACAGATTCCTCATATGCTGCAAATGTTGTATTCTGCTTAGAATCTTCCTGTTTTTTTAAAACATATTTTGTTTACAGAGTTGAGAACATTGTGGACCTTAATCAGCAGCCGGCAGTTGTTTTTTATGTTTTACATGATTTTTATGTGTTACATGTTCACTCCCACATACCTTTACCTGGCCCTATTGCAGAAGGTAACAATCATGCAGATATCACTGTAATGACAGGTGTGGTACCAAATGCTTCTGCACAGGCCAAGTTATCTCATGATTTCTTTCACCAGAATGCTTGTTGTCTTCACAAACAATTTCATTTAACCTCCTCACAGGCTCGTGATATCCTCTTGTCTTGTCCCTCCTGTTGTCGGGTTGCTTTTGCTCCCTTATCAGAAGGCACTAACCCCCAAGATTTACCTGCTAATTCCATTTGGCAAACTCATGTCATCCATGTACCAGAGTTTGGTCATTTAAAATACGTTCATGTTTCTATCGACACCCATTCTCATTTTCTAATGGCAACTGCTCACACTGGAGAGAAGGCCCGTGATGCTATCTGGCATTGGGTCACCTGTTTTGCCATTCTAGACCTTTCCAACACCATCAAAACAGACAGACAATGTACCTGGACACCTTGGAGTGACTCCATAACTTCTTGCAGCAATGGGGTGTCTCTCACAAAATGGGCATTCCCCACTCTTCCACAAGGAAAGCTGTTGTCAAGCATGCCCATAGAACTTTAAAGACCATGCTACTAAAACAAAAAGAGGGGGAGTTAAGATGCCCTCAGGACAAACTAGCCAAAACCCTATATGTCCTCAATTTTTTAAATCGGGATGAGATGGGACAAACTGCATGCAGGAGACAATATTCCTTCAATACAAAGGCTAATCCAAGACTTCCAGTAATGGTAAAGGATTTACTAACCAGACAATGGAAAAGACCCCTGGATTTATTAACATGGGGAGTAGATTATGCCTGCATCTCTGCAGGCCAACATGTGGACTGGGTTCCATCACGATGTGTGCAACCTTTTGTCACACCATCCTGATGTGGCTGCTATGTTATAGGCATATGTTACAGTTTTTGAAAAACTGGTATGGCTATTATTGTTATTGTTGTTATTAGGAGGTTTTTGTTGCTTAATTTAAAAAGTGGGGGGAGATGTGGGATAGGGAGGTATAATTGTTTAAGCTGTTAAGGCCTATGTCTGCCAGAAGACCTTGTGGGAAGGCACAGATTCAGGTTGGACAGTTGGAGATCAGTTGGAAGGTGAGAAATAGTTATGACTCATGGACAGAAAACTGCATCTGAGCCAGCCAATGGGTTCTCTTCTTCTGTTAAGCTTGGGTTTTGTCTGGTTGAGACTAAAGATATAAAATGGGAGTAGAATAAAGTGATTTTCTTTGCTTGCACAAGGGTATCCATGTGTTTGTTCCTCCATTGCTACATGGTTATACCCTTTCATAAAAATCAACTATGATTTCTTCTTCTGTGAATTACATGGACAAGTAAAATTTCACTTTTCACTATGCAAAAATGACACCAGTTCCTCTGCACAGTTTCCATCTCAACTTACTCAGTGGGCTTAAGTAACACGGAAGGTGTCAGAGTCCTTGGCAGACTAGTCTTTCAGCTCAGTTTCAGTGAGAAAAATAACTGGTATTCTCTAAAATTAAACTTCTGTACTTTGGCATTCTTTGAAATTAGACAAAAGTATTTTGCAGGGACTACGAAGAAGTTTCAAAGGATAAATTAATAATTCAAAGTAATTAATAGCTGTATAATTCATATCTTCCAAACACCTACAACACCCCTAAACAAAAACAATTACATTAATAGAGTGTCACCAGAATAAAGCTTAAGCAATGAACTGTTAAATCAATGTCTCTAATCTCAGATGACTTACAGTGTTTATGCACTGTTTATCAATATGGCACCAGACTACTTGATCAGGAAAATCTAGGGTTCGATTTTTTTTCTTTTAATAGAAAACTTTCTGTTTCCAATAAAACAGACAAATTAAAGTAAATATTATACATAAATATACATGTTCCAATGTATTTTTTTCTTTATGATAGTAATTTTCTGGTTAAAAATGTTACCTGCTACATCTTGTGTTTCACTGCTAAATGATCAGAAATAGATTTCTATAAAGTGATAAAATAATATTTGCATGACCAGGAATAAAGTTCCTTTGGGTTTTGATTTGACTTGGTTTTGGGATTTATCTTTAATTGGAGGGATGGAAAAAGTAAAATTAGTAAATAATATTGCTACCGAATTTTATACAAGTGGGACACTAACTCTCTTTGAACAGAGAGTTAGGCATGATGTTGATATTAAGCCTTAACAGAATTATCAAGCAAGTATTGCTTTCCTAACTTCAAATTTGCTCAAAACTAAAGTTACTACCTTTCTAGCTTCCTTTGCCAAGCAAATATAAAAGTGTTTAAGAACCACAGAGCTATTATTAGTTATCACAGCTACTTTTAATAATGAAAATGTTACAGTAAGATATACTTGTTCATTTTCTCAAAATTTGACATAAAAAAGCCTCTTAAAATTAAATATTAAACTGATTCATAAAAACCAACCAGCTTGTAACATCTGACATCTGGGATTTTGGGTTGATTTAAATTTATGTGCCTCTGCTAAAGTCAACAGACCTGAATTTCAACAGGTATTCATCTGATACATTATTTCTAAATTGCAAATTGGAGACGGTAAGCTTAAGATGCTCTTCTAGCCTATTTAACTTAGCACATAAGAAATCTTCATGTGTTTAAAGCTTAGTTCTTAAGCTATATCTTGAAGTCTTGATATAAATGATGTTGCAAATTAGAAATATTGCTATTTGAGTCATATTAATTGAGACCAGAATCAACAACATTTTAAAATTTAGAGCTTTTTAAACCTAAGTTTAAATGATTGGATGCCAGGAATGAATACAAACCCAAGAGTTTTTCTGAATACTCTCTAATTGCCTTTTTATAGTCAATAATGAGAAAATAAAACATTCTGTATGATGGATAGAAAGAATGATAGTTGAGACTAAAATGCTTTAATAAAAGAGCTGAAAAACAACTGTTTTCAGGAGGACATGTCACTGACAGGTGAGGCACAAGAGCGAAGGACCAAAGTTGAATGTGACGTGGTTCATGGTGATCTACAGGGCTCCACATCCACACTGCATCTGACTAGCAGTGAAGCTTGTATGGATGGCCCAGGCACTAAGAATCACAGAATATGCTGGGCTGGAAGAGACCTACATGGACCACTAGTCCAGCTCCCAGCCCTGCACAGCTGTTCCCAAAAGTCACACCATGTGCCTGAGAGCATTGTCCAAACACTCCTTGAACTCTGTCAGAACTGGGGCTGTGACCACTCCCTAGGGAGCCCACTCCAATGGCCAACCACCCTCTGTGTGAAGAACTTTTTCCTAATATCCAACCTAAACCTCCCCTGACACAGGTCCAGCCATTCCTTTGGTTCTTGTCACTGGTCACCAGAGAGCAATGTCCATTCCCCCTCAAGAGGAAGCTGCAAACAGCAATGGGGTCTCCTCTCACCCTTCTCTTCTCCAGGCTGAACACTGAAATTACCTCAGCTGCACTTCAAACATCTTGTCCTTCAGGCTCTTCACCATCTTTACTGCTCTACTTTGGATGATCTCTAATAGTTTAATATCTTTCTTATACCGTTGTGACTGGAACTGCATATGATAATCAAGATGAGGCCAAATCAGTGCAGATAACTGCCTCTGTAAATTCTTCGCTTTTGTCATGGTTTTGGTTCGAAACCAGGTGGAACCACCAAATTACGTAAAGGTTGCATATTCGCCAATTTTTGGTTCATTTCCTGGACAACGCACCAATTAACATGATAGTTTAGTGTTTGCTATTTTTATATTTGACTAGGAGAACTCAAAAAGCTAAACAGGTTTACCTTAAAATTACAAAAGAGGGTTTATTCACACAAATTAAGAATAAGAAAATAAGAAAGAAGTATAAAAAATGAAACTTTCAAAACATCCTTCCCTCCCCGCACAAGTATTCACTTTCCTACACACAACATAAAATGACAAAACCTGTAATTTCAGTCAGTTTTACCACTTAAACATAATCTTTCATCAGTTCTTTTAGGAAAGGAGTCTTTCTGAGTCCTACAGAGACACCGTTGCAAGAGGAACAGTCCTCTGGTGGCTTCCATGTCACACATCTGCGGTGGCCTGAAAGGAGCCTCTGCAGACTGTGATATCCTACCCATTAGCAGCTTTTCCAACACTGCGTATGGACCATATCTGCTGATTAGGGGTACTGTTTAAGGATGCCTCATCTAGTATAAAACAAAGATTCTCTTTTTCTGTTTCCAAAATTATCATCTCAAAACTAAAAATCTCCTTTTCCTTAGGAGCAAAAAAAGTCATATCACTTTTAACTAGAACTTTACATCTCCTCCAAACAGCATTTATATGTTCAGCAATAAATAGTCCATTCTCTATAGTTTACTAGAAACATCCAGCCAAATGAGGCCACTCCTTTTCCTTTGCCCAAATAGTCTTTTCACTCTCTCTTCACTGACATCACTCATGCCGTGTCTTCTTATAATTCAATCATCTTGTTTGTTTTCACTCTGGGAAGGGCCAGTGCCTTGGAAGTTCACCTGCTGGCGAGAAAGAGTGAAATGTGCCCAGGCCTGCGGTGGTCACGGGATCTCTGCTGGCGGGACCTGCAAAGATCTCAAAGCCATGCTGCTGGGGCGGTGGTGGATGCCTTCTTTTCCACCTCTTGATCCCAGGGCGTGGGCCACTCAGAGCTGCTTCCTGAGGCCAGAGGAAGCGAAGGGTGGGGGGGAGCATCCCCTTCTAGCCCTGGCCAGCGACACCAGCAGTGTCGGGGCTTTTCCTCCCCTCCCCTGATGCCAGCTGTTATCGGGCCCACCATTCCCTGCAAGGGCAGTGGCTCCCGAAGGTCTGACCAGGCCCATCCTGGCCACCTAGGGGCAGTGGGGCCTGGCCCGGCCCGGCCCNAAAGAGCTGAAAAACAACTGTTTTCAGGAGGACATGTCACTGACAGGTGAGGCACAAGAGCGAAGGACCAAAGTTGAATGTGACGTGGTTCATGGTGATCTACAGGGCTCCACATCCACACTGCATCTGACTAGCAGTGAAGCTTGTATGGATGGCCCAGGCACTAAGAATCACAGAATATGCTGGGCTGGAAGAGACCTACATGGACCACTAGTCCAGCTCCCAGCCCTGCACAGCTGTTCCCAAAAGTCACACCATGTGCCTGAGAGCATTGTCCAAACACTCCTTGAACTCTGTCAGAACTGGGGCTGTGACCACTCCCTAGGGAGCCCACTCCAATGGCCAACCACCCTCTGTGTGAAGAACTTTTTCCTAATATCCAACCTAAACCTCCCCTGACACAGGTCCAGCCATTCCTTTGGTTCTTGTCACTGGTCACCAGAGAGCAATGTCCATTCCCCCTCAAGAGGAAGCTGCAAACAGCAATGGGGTCTCCTCTCACCCTTCTCTTCTCCAGGCTGAACACTGAAATTACCTCAGCTGCACTTCAAACATCTTGTCCTTCAGGCTCTTCACCATCTTTACTGCTCTACTTTGGATGATCTCTAATAGTTTAATATCTTTCTTATACCGTTGTGACTGGAACTGCATATGATAATCAAGATGAGGCCAAATCAGTGCAGATAACTGCCTCTGTAAATTCTTCGCTTTTGTCATGGTTTTGGTTCGAAACCAGGTGGAACCACCAAATTACGTAAAGGTTGCATATTCGCCAATTTTTGGTTCATTTCCTGGACAACGCACCAATTAACATGATAGTTTAGTGTTTGCTATTTTTATATTTGACTAGGAGAACTCAAAAAGCTAAACAGGTTTACCTTAAAATTACAAAAGAGGGTTTATTCACACAAATTAAGAATAAGAAAATAAGAAAGAAGTATAAAAAATGAAACTTTCAAAACATCCTTCCCTCCCCGCACAAGTATTCACTTTCCTACACACAACATAAAATGACAAAACCTGTAATTTCAGTCAGTTTTACCACTTAAACATAATCTTTCATCAGTTCTTTTAGGAAAGGAGTCTTTCTGAGTCCTACAGAGACACCGTTGCAAGAGGAACAGTCCTCTGGTGGCTTCCATGTCACACATCTGCGGTGGCCTGAAAGGAGCCTCTGCAGACTGTGATATCCTACCCATTAGCAGCTTTTCCAACACTGCGTATGGACCATATCTGCTGATTAGGGGTACTGTTTAAGGATGCCTCATCTAGTATAAAACAAAGATTCTCTTTTTCTGTTTCCAAAATTATCATCTCAAAACTAAAAATCTCCTTTTCCTTAGGAGCAAAAAAAGTCATATCACTTTTAACTAGAACTTTACATCTCCTCCAAACAGCATTTATATGTTCAGCAATAAATAGTCCATTCTCTATAGTTTACTAGAAACATCCAGCCAAATGAGGCCACTCCTTTTCCTTTGCCCAAATAGTCTTTTCACTCTCTCTTCACTGACATCACTCATGCCGTGTCTTCTTATAATTCAATCATCTTGTTTGTTTTCACTCTGGGAAGGGCCAGTGCCTTGGAAGTTCACCTGCTGGCGAGAAAGAGTGAAATGTGCCCAGGCCTGCGGTGGTCACGGGATCTCTGCTGGCGGGACCTGCAAAGATCTCAAAGCCATGCTGCTGGGGCGGTGGTGGATGCCTTCTTTTCCACCTCTTGATCCCAGGGCGTGGGCCACTCAGAGCTGCTTCCTGAGGCCAGAGGAAGCGAAGGGTGGGGGGGAGCATCCCCTTCTAGCCCTGGCCAGCGACACCAGCAGTGTCGGGGCTTTTCCTCCCCTCCCCTGATGCCAGCTGTTATCGGGCCCACCATTCCCTGCAAGGGCAGTGGCTCCCGAAGGTCTGACCAGGCCCATCCTGGCCACCTAGGGGCAGTGGGGCCTGGCCCGGCCCGGCCCAGCCCGGCCTGGCCCGGCCCATGCGGCAGCTGCCACCCGGTGTTACCTGGCGGCTCACCAGGTGAAAAAAAGGGAGGCTCCAATACATTTTCAGCTTTATATGGGTATNAGCTGTTATCGGGCCCACCATTCCCTGCAAGGGCAGTGGCTCCCGAAGGTCTGACCAGGCCCATCCTGGCCACCTAGGGGCAGTGGGGCCTGGCCCGGCCCGGCCCAGCCCGGCCTGGCCCGGCCCATGCGGCAGCTGCCACCCGGTGTTACCTGGCGGCTCACCAGGTGAAAAAAAGGGAGGCTCCAATACATTTTCAGCTTTATATGGGTATAACCAAAAGTCGCGTTCAGTTTTCTCAGTGGTCAAACCACATGGCAATAGCCAAGAACTGGCTCCTGATAGGTCTGTCCTTTTTAAAGGAATTCAAAGGTCATTACACGGTGGTATTCCATATTTGTCTTAAACTAAAAACCAAACCATGTTTACCCGTAACAGCTTTCCTGCTATAAGTAGGTGTTTCTGACATGTCCCTTCTGCGTCTGATGAAATCAAGCATCCCTCCAACCTTGGTTCCCCCAGGAAGGAACATGTTTAAAGCCCATCCATGATGCTTTTGAAGGGGTGCTGTAAGATTCCTAGTACACACACAAAATTAATTTGTGACCAAAAGGAAACCTCCAACACTAAATCACTCGTGTTGGCAAACAATGTCTCTTGTAAGGGCCTTACATAGGTCCCCAGTGTTGAAATTCTTAGTCCTTTCATGAAAAATGAAGGGGTTATTTACATATACCTGACAAAGGCTTGCTAGAATGGTAAGAGGAAACATTGGGCTGCAGCAGACTGATAGTCATGACACTCACCAATATACAAGACATCCAAATTCTAGTCCCTTCCCAATTACATAGTTTTAATTACAGGAGAGACTATCAACTATTCAAGAACAGGGTACACCTTGCTGTCTGCTGCGTTTTGGCTGGAGCAGAGATAATTTTGTTCATAGTGTGAGTACAGGGCTGTGTTTTGATTTGGTTAAACCATGACAGCTGCCAAGAAAGCATTCAAAATTTTTGTGCCAGAAGGAGGCTGGAAAATTACTCTCTCTGTATGTCCTACTGGATAAGGTATTTGGATGGTAGGGTAATTTCTCTCTTTCCAAAGATTATTGCAAGGAATTCATGTATTTTGTTTTATCACAGTAAGAATTTTCTAAATTAATTTTCTAAATTTTTGCTTTCATGTGAGAAGAGACCAGAACAAAAATTCCTACTGATGATGGAGTGCCTTTACCATCAGGGCTAGAACTGCTTTCACTTCCTTGCTTTGCAACCAGACACAGGTAAGGTAAAAGCTCAGTTTCCCTTCATGTCAGGAAGACTTCAGTATAAATTTGCACATTGGTATGTCCTGGTCAATAGGATACAATGGGCAATACAGACCCTATCGTACATACCAGGAATGTTCAACATTTACCTGTTGGATCAAGCCTTCAGGGAATAGTGACCCATTTCTGTCTAATTCCTGGATCCCTGCATGGCTTGAAAATGTATTACCTTTTTTACTATTTATTTGAGGAGACCTTTGACCTGGACAGAAGCAGAATGCAATTGGATCCTGGGGTTTAGATGCCTCCAGGTGTACAGTTACTGAGCAGCCTCTGTCTCTTCTCTTTTTGGACACATCTGTCTGTGCTCACCTATGCCATTTTTAAGCCATCTTAATAGTGTTCAAAGCATTTTTACACTAAAAAATGCTTTTCTTAATCTGTTTGGAGTAATGAATATAAACAAATATTTTGATTGCCATCAACACGAATGATTTCTGAGAAAAAATAAAGAGCTAACATTTTTTTCATTATCAAGATGCACTTGAAATTAAATTTTAACAACTAAAAATAAACAGAGAGATGCATATTCATTATATTCTTCACTTCTCAGGTGTTACTAGAATTAGCTATGCATCAATTTCAACAGTGAGCAAAGACTGCCATCTTCTGACTTCCACAATATAGCTGCACAACTGAATATACATCTTAGTTTTCCCTGTTATGGTTTATCACAGTGCTCCTAACTGGAAAAAATCCTTGGTCACATCTTGATCCTGTTGTATGAAATATTGTGGCCCAGTGAGGGCCTTTACAATACACTGTTCCACATCTGAAAGAGGAACATTTACCCGTGACAATTAAAACTTGTTCATTTCTTTGTTTCCTTGCAGAGTTCTTTCTTACATAAATTTGTCATCTCATCCACACCTCCAAAGAATTATTTTCTACTGCCATCAGTTAATAGAACAGTTGATAATTTTCTTAATAACTTTCATTCTAAATGGTTAATGCTGTGACAACACAGAGCAAATGTGTATCTACCTCCCATTAGAGGTCAATGGTATCTCAGCAGCTAATGCTAGTACCTTTAGAATTCCCACCCAAAGATTCAGCTATCTGGCCTGTGAACCTAAAAGTAAATATCAGGCAGTTAATCAGATGCATCAAGCTGTTTACTATATTCTAAGTGATATTACAGGAAATCTGTAGCACATGGAATTCTACGTACATTGTGCCCAATTTCCATGCATTTGTTGCTCAAAAAACAAACTGAGATAAATGCACAGGCCTCTTTTAGTGAAAGGAAAGCATAGCTAGCAACAAGTAACTGTTGTTTTCCATAACTTTTTTTCAGACTTAAGCCCCTGGCATGATGCTGACAGAAAGCACAGACAGATCACAAGCTCGAGGTGTGAGAACCCTGTCTCTGAAGCCCACTATATGTGGATATCATACAAGGAAATGAAGTCTCCCATACCATGCCTTTGGTGGACATGCCACTGGCACAGGAGACCAGCAGGCATATGCTCTGCAGGGATTCATGTTCTTCTCTGATGAAGACACTGTTAATCCAGCAGGCTTCCCTAGCAAGAAGGAAATCTCTTGGCTACCAAAGGTCATCTAAAGTTTAGATCACTTGCTATCTGACCTAGAGCACTTGCATTCTCTATGTGTATCATGCCATACAGCACAACTAACACAGCACATTCAGAATACATCATACAGCCAGATAAATTTCAATACTTCACAGTTTGATCAGTATGGAAGAGTAAAAGAGTGGAATATTAACTGATCTGGATGAAGAAAGCAGACACCTGTACTTGCATTTGCTCTATTACTTTCATCCTTATTTTAAGGAAATTCCTTCTTCATATTCCCTTTCATGACTCTCAGAGTATTTTTAGCTCTTTTAAATAATCCTTTCAGCTCTTTTCTGAGGGGAAAACCTACTACTTAATAGTATTTTATGTCATACTATGCAAGATCCCCTTTTCTGATAATTCATTTCAGTGTATTAAAGTGCTAACCTAAAATTTATTCAAATATAGAAGTGACTGGATCTGAATGCTTCTGTGTATTTATGGAAGAATAGATAAATATCCTTCATTCAAAATGCTCAGTCATCCAAAAAAATTCCTACTACTTAACCACTGTAAGTAGAATCCTCGTCTCTTCCTTTCCCAGCTTTTTGGCATCACTAGTTCAACCATGAAGCCATAGTTATCTATTTGGTCCCTTAATGGGAAAACCAAAACAATAGCTGGGTCTTTGAGACCTTACTTGTGGTCTCATTATATCCAGCTCTTCCCAATACAGACCCTAAAACACAAACTGAAATACAGGAAATTGGGATTAAAGTTAAAGATTTTTTTTTTTTAATCTCACTATCTCAATGTGCATTGGTTTTGCATTTTGTTAGAAGAATATCTGCAACTAACTGGGGTAACAAGTTCTTCTATGCAAATTCTTTTCTTTCCATTTAGCAGTCAAGCTAAAGAAAACAGGCAAAAGGCCCCTCTGACTTGGAGCAAGAGAAGTGACACTTCTGTAAATCCCATAAAAGAAATAAGGACACTTTCCCCAAGGCAGCTAAAGAAACAGACTGGTCAGTACAAAAACCAAAAGAGAAGAAAAATATTTATCTGGAGGTTGCAGTGTAACACCAGTGTGTACTGGTTCACACTTCACTCTCATGTTTTTCTTTTCATCTTGTATTGAAGAAAAAATAATTATATCCAACAAGGCTTTTTAATTTTTTGAATATGACATTGTTTATTTTAGAGAAAAATGTTGAGAACAAAAATTACCATGAATGATGAAGGTAAGAGTCCTGATATCATTTCAGAGAATGATTAATGATTTACACAAGATAAAATAATGTTATACAGTAAACCCAGCACAGAGTATGTAGATTCAGCTTCAAATGGCACCAGACAGATAATCACTTTGTTTCCAATTTTTGAGTGCAGGAAGACATAATTGTGAAATAAACTGTTTGTTTTGACTGGCTGAGAGATAGATCAGTACACATTTTAGGCTTTCTAAACCAAAGTTCTCCATTGCTGCGGTGCGCAGCTCTGTCTCTGGGGTCAGCCCTGCTTGGCTGACCATCCAGCAGCCCTGGCTGCGCCCCAACAGAACCTTTGTGTGGGTTCTTGGCTCTGCAGCACCGTTACCCTCGCTGTCACGGCCGTGGTCAGAAAGAGGGGACTCTCTCGAGGCTTTGGGAGCAGATTTTTTATTCGGGGAACACAGGGGAAGCCCCTGGCCCCAGGCTCAGAGCTTCTGAAGAGAGAGACCCCGAACCTGAGCCGCAGGGGGTTTTTTCCAGTACAATTCCAGGGATGGGTACAAGTTGTAAACCAGTAACACAAAGCAAGGTGGCAAATGCCAACAGAATTACCTAAACAAGAACAAATCAAGCTAAATTGGGGTGGGGTGCTCTGGGTGTCCACCAACCACTGGCCGAACCTCTAGACCTTTAGGATGATTGATGGACAGAGGGGGAAAGATACATTAAAAAGGATGGGTAGGGAATAATCTTAGGGAGGGACCAATAGAAAACAGTGTCTGGGCAAAGGCCTGGGTTGTCTTGGAAACTCTTATTAACTTCTGATAAGGACAGGGGGCCCTTTACAGTGGCAACTAAAAGTTTACAATGGAAGCCATTATAGAACTTATGAAATAAATCCAAACAATGCTTCACTTCATCTAAGGAAGAAATGAATAAACTTCATTTCAACAGAACTTAATAGACAGCCTAGACTTATTTTCATGGACTTAATTTCACATGACACACATGCTACTTCAGTACAATAGAATTATAAAACTAGATTTTAAAAATTATTATTTTTATTCTTTTTTCTGGCCTAAGTATCATTATGATCTCAGCTGTGATCTATTCATCACTGAACAAGTATATTTTCTTGCTTGACTTCCATTTCCATCTTAGAGACAAGAATGACCAGCATTCACAGTCCTTCTGAGCATTGTGTATCTGACAATTAGAACAAAACCAGATGCTGAATATTCAAATTTCTTCTCATCCAAGGTAACAAAAATAGCACCTTCTCCTTTCTCATACCCTGCACAAAAAATGCATTTGGATTTAAAGAATTTTGCAGGACATCTTGGATAATTTCACTCTCAAAGAGTGAATTAAACAAGCTGTAACATTATATCCTTAATGCTATGGATCTGTGTTTAAGTATTTCAGAGTCCAGGAGATATTTTAACAGCTGTAAATATTTCATAAGTTGGTTTCCTACTTAAAGCATTACTTTTTTGCATCAAGGGATATATTTATGATAATCAGTACAGATAATGCCTTGAACTAAAAGGATGATCAGGATGAAATAAGAAACAAACCCCCTGCATTATCTATCCAGAAAATAATCAAGTCCTAAATTCCCACATTACATGTGTTTATGTGAGTACCTAAACGTGACACCATTCAAATACATTCACCTATTCTGACTTCACTTCAAATGTTCACTTGCATACTAACAGAAATATTATGAAAGGAACGAACAAAGTGATCATGATTTGCCTACAGATATTAGGCTGCAGCAACATGAAGTATACTCAAAATATTTAAAATTCAAACTGTACATTTTTCCAGTGCTTGCATCTTGGTGTTGGGAGTCTTGCCACTCATTTGCCCATGTTGAATGCTAATACTCTGAAGGAAATTAGCATTAATGAATATTGACATAGGAACAAGCAGTTGAAAAGTACCTGAGTCACTTTACAGTTCATATAACATCCTGGACATAGTCCTTCTTTTTCATAACCTTTAGAATCACATCTTGCTGTGTTGAAAAATATATTCTGGAAGAGTAAAAAAGAGTAAAAAGGTTTTTGCCATAGTCACATACTTACCATACTGCTCATTGTTTTTCCAATTGTGTAATACTCAATTTTTCTAGCAAGTATGTTATAGCAGTGAGAAAAAGCCTTTGGGAATGAAAGAATGAGGTAAAGCAAATATAAACAGAGTTTATTTTTGTACAGTTACCATATCAATGGATTGAATTTTTTAATTTCTTTTTTTTTTTTTTTCTCTCCTTTTTCTAAAAGTACCTTTAAAGCTACACAATAAGACTGAAAATTTTAGTAAGCAATTTGAACTCTCTGCAATACTCAGAACTTTGGTGAATGCAATAAGTTAACTGTCAAGTATCTTAGCATGAGATGAATTTCATATAACTTGGTCTTCAAATACCTGTTGGATGCTGATAAGGAAAACTGTTTCAGAAAATGTTGCTAAATGTTGCAAAAACAAAACTGTTGCAAAATCTGCAAAATGTTGCAAATTATTGCATTGTTAGTAAGTCTGGACAAATCCTTCAACAGAAAACAGATTAGGATCCATGAGATAATATGTCTTTATACTCTTCTACAGCTATAATAGCTTTTTCAGAATTCCAGTCAACTAGATATTTGGCAACATTTCAATCAGTTTTTCTTATTTAAATTTTAATTATATGGCATTTTGCAAAAAGTAAAGTGTAAGTAAAAAAATCCCCAAAGCACAGATGCTATATGAAACCCAGAGAAATCTTTGGATTTTGTCTTCTGGTGACTTACTATCCTTCTAGTTTAGTACTGCAACCTACTCTACCAATATATAGGGATTTTTTCAGTTTCATCTTTTTTTCTTCATATTTGACCAGCATAATTGTGATAGCTTTTGGTGCAATAGGTTTAGGCTACTATTCTCACATTATTGTAAGGGCTAGCTGAAAATGAGCATAATTTTTGTTCTTTCCTGCATCTCTATTTCAAGAATGTTCTGAAAAGGGGAAATTAGCACGCACTAAAGCATTCAAGTCCTCTAATTTTAAGACATTTCCATCTTGTATTTTATTGAAAAACGTGTCAATAATAAGAGGAGAGACACTGTAGCTGCAGAGACTAAAACTACAGAGTAAATCATGTAGATTACTCCTTGTTGGAAACAATGTCTTTCTAGAATTCCTTTTATATGATTTAGAATGTGTGTGAAGGAGTACAAAATGTGTGTGAAGAAGAAAGAATCTTTCTCAAATTCACCTCATTTTGCATGGAGTGTTATGTACGCAGTTTCAACACAATTATAATTAAATTTAACTAAATTGAAATGGCATTCTCCTAAATAGAACCACCTAATCTGAGGAGTCCTTTTCATCTTATGTGCAGGGTCTGAATGCAATGCTTGTAGAGTTTTCTTTTATTAAAACTTAATGTACATTCACTAATGTAGGTTTAAATGTGGCCTAATTATTAATCAAATATACTTCAGCAGCAGGAAGGCCAACATTCAAAAAATGATTAATTGAAAACTTAATTAAATACTTCAAGACATCACATGAAAGTGATTTCAGGTCATGCAGTTTGCATCTGAATATGGGTAATGAAAATGAAGAATTTGATCCAGAAGCCTTTGTAGTCAGTGACTGAAATTACCCCAAAGCCGATGAAGAAAATATATCTTTGAATATTTGCAATTAAATTTTCTGGGAGAGCTTTGCAATATGTGGACTGTAAAAACAAAGATTTGGCTTCACCTGACCATTCCAAATTGTTGAGCTTCTGTGTTTCCTGTGCTGTACAACAGCACTTTACAAAACTTTATCCAAGACTCCCAGAAAAGAAATATTTTCACACTCTAATTGGAACTGAGGCTAAAAGATGTGAAGATTGTTGGTTTTAAATAAATTAAATTTTATGTCTTACATACTTTATTCTGCATGGTTAGTCACAGCATACTGATGGGCAGCAACTCACACACCTTCTAAACCCTTCCAGATTGTAAAACCAGTCTGATCTATTCAAAAAAGAAAATATTTGTTTAATTATTTTCAGTTTATGCAACATTTTTCCTGACCCACAGATGGTACATATCATATATGATGTAACTCTGATTTAGCACTGCTCCTAGTCATTCTAGATGAAGGATCCTGCTGATGGTTTGTTTTAAAATCAGTTAAGGAGAGTTGAATTAACATTGAGAGTCCTGTATGCAATTTTGTTGATGTGTGACCTTCCTACATGAAATCTTCAGGACAAAGATTCATTTAATTAATAGAAAATAAATCCAGAGGCAGAGAAGACAAAAACGAAAGATGTCGTTTCTTGAAAGAAGAAAGAAGATTTTACCAAAAGGCTTCCCAACATGTAAAACAAATAAATAAATTAGACTGCAGATGTATTTTTCATGGAGATAAGCTGGCATGGGAGGTGGAGGTGGGATTGTAAGTGTGCTTTTACACACATACCTGAACACATGGCCATATATGGACAGCACAAAGCTCATAGTCTCAAGCTGCATCAGGAAGGTTCAAGTTAGACATCAGGAAGAATTTCTTCATGGAAAGGATAATTCCCCAGTTTAGTGTTCCCACAGAGATCACTCCAAACCATGCACCTCTCCTTCACTTCCCCATCTTCCCATCCCTCCCCTGCAGCTGAATGGAGAGGAGAGCTGGAGGCACAAAAAGTAAAGGATCATGGGTGGAGATAAGAACATTTTGCTGGAAACCACAATGAAATAAGACAACAAACTGTAACAGAAACAATACTGACAGAGCATACAAGAAAAAAGTGAATTATTTCAATGTGATACCTCAACCTGCCATAGAAAACTCCTGATACCTGACCACTCCCCCTTGCCTTCCTGTCCTGGAAGGGAGCCTTTCCCTGCACCACCATGCCCAGTAATGATGTATATACACACCCAGAATAACCTCTGGGCCCTGCTCAGGCCCCCTGCCAGCTACTGCAAAAATTAACTCTGTCCTGGCTGGAACCAGGACAACAGCCCAGCTCTCTTGCCTTTTCTAAAGTAATGCTGTGGCCCGGGTATTATGTCATATTTGTTGGCACAGATCCATCAGCTCTGGCAGTACAAAACCATACATCACACAGGGTTTGAAGAACGTGCTTTACCAGACTGTTGGAGCTGTGTGTATTCTGTGCCATAGTGGGCTTCAAGTGGCTTATTAATGTTCATGTAAAGGTGGGATATATCTCCCTGCTGGCTGTTATTAAGGTCAATTTCATAAACATCTATGGATTTTACCTTTCCAGTTCCACTAAGCAGTTCATTAAATTGTTTGATTGATTTCCCACTTTAGCCTGATTCTTTCTCCCATATGCCTTGATGTCTTTCTCTGAAGTATAGAAAGGAAATTACGTGATAAAATAAGGAAAAGAGGAATACCGTAGCTTGATTTCCACTGCCAGCAGCAGCATATTATACAGCTGCATACATCTGAGCCACATTTATGAAAACAGAGAAATCTATACCTAATACAGAGAAAAGCTCCTCAACTATATAACCTGTCATTCAAGAGAGATAACTCACATTCTTATTATCAAGAAAAGCCAAAATGAAAGAGTGTTTTGTAAATAGATTTTTGATGTAAAACTTATAAGGAGATGATATCACAGTATCTTTCAGTCATATACAAGGGTGCATTAACAACTGAGAAAATGTTGCCTACCTTGCTTCTTATATCTTTAGCTGCACTGAAGCTCTAATTTAACCTTCTCTGTTTCATTTAAAACAAAACCAAGCACATCACCAATCAAAGAAAAAACAATAACCAATAAAACCCCAAACTAACGCACCTGGAGATTGTGTGTGATTATCAGCTTTGTCTATTCATTGAAACTATTCTGCTTTCTGTACTCATTGCTATTTTTCAGGGCTTTTCACCAACATATAGATTTCTTTCTATTTCTGGTCTCCTAATGGCACAATTATCTCTCTGAAATTAATGTCTCCAAAGTTTGCCCTAATCATAGTTTGTATCCTTAGAAGCATAGAGTAGGTACTGACGTTCAGCTATAAAGCAGATAAAAAAGGACCCTCATGTTAAATTGGACTCTGCCTGGAGAGAGTCCCATTCCAACAATTCTACTTCTCTTTAAAAACACAGTTTTAGAGAACAGAGTGACACCATCTTGATAAGCATCCAACCTCTCCCCTGTGGAGCTGTTCTTCATCATTTCCTCTTTGAAGCATTCTATTACTCAGATCTCTGCAGCAGAGATCTAACAGGCTGTGCCTACACTTTTTTCTCTTCTTAACTGGAATAAATGAAGAATTTATAATACATAAATGATTGTTATGATGGATTAGGAAATGATAATTTGTAATTAGGTCTCATCCAGATTTTGTATTGTCTCCATTTGTGTCCTCTCCAGTAAACCAATGAAAAGTGTGGAAAACAGGTGTGTAAAATTATCTATTTGTGTCTGTTCCCGAGCATAAATTCTGACTGCCCAAACAGTTCCGTGTGTGTGCAGACCAGCCTCTTGTTGTTTGCTTCCTCCTAAATCAGAGCAGAGAGCACATATGACCCTTAGACGCTCCCATCAGTAGCTCAGTAAATTGTCCTGAGCACTCGACTCTGTAGTTTTGGCTCTGGCTGATGGCAGTAGGAGCAGCATCACTGGACTGGCATCCACACAAGCAGCCCTGCAACCACCGCCCCCTTCAGCCTAATCAGCCTGACAGTTGTTCAGAGTCTATGTACCTACCTGAGATTGCTGGTAGGTGGAGCACGGTAGGACTCTCAAACATCAAGGAACTTCGATCACTGACTTTCCTGACCCCCCCAGGGAGCTTCAGGAAACATTTGCTTCACATGCACTTGTCAGGTACATAATCTCACATGAATTTTGCTCTGAATATTCTCCCATCTCCTTTGGTCTGTCATGCTGTCAATTGATGCATGTGAGTGTACAAAACAGAAACATGGTATTTTTCTTAAGTAATATTCCCTTTTCTTAGTGACACATTTATACATGATACTCAATGCATGGTAGAGTCAGTCATCTACAGTTGTTTTCTTTTTCTTTTTTTTTTTCCTTTTCCTTCTTTTCACAATAAACTACTTTTTGTCTTATAAGGTTTTCATTTTGTGAAGTTCTGGGATGATATGCAAAAGGCAGGAAACTGCATAGGTAACAAAAATGGCAAACAGAAAGGAAGTCTATATGTTTCTACTCTTGCTTTACTTATGCATTTTATTAACCCTCTCACGAACATCCACCTGGTCTTGTACCTCTTGTGGCCTACAAATCATTTTTGCACTCGATCTCTTTTAGAAAATTCTTTGCCTTAATCTGGAAATGCTTTTCAAAGTACCTGATTCAGTATCTTAATCACTAAAATCCAGTCACTTTACTAGCTTCATTCTTTTCAGAGTGGTTTCTATCTTCTCCAAACCGAGTCAATCCAAACTGATTTCAGAAAAAGTCAAAAAGGAGCTGCACCCATGTTCCAACATTTCCATTTAAAGTTTTCTAACCACTTTGCATGTGCCTTGTTTAGTTTGTCATTGGATATCTGAACACTGTCATAAATTTCATTTTCTTCAAGTTCTTTTTTTACATCACTCACTGTTGTAATTCTAATGAACATGTCCTTAGGCTAAACACCTTGCTGCTACACCTTGCCTTTCAAACAAATAATTTTCAAACTTCTTGCTTTCCCTTTCTGAGCAGTGTGCAATGTCACAGCACTTACTTTCTTCTCTATTTTCCATCCCACTCCCCTTCTCTACTGTCAGTCTTTTACTGTCAGCTTTGACCTGAAAACTGTGGCTATCAGGACAGAGAAATTAGAATTCATCCACCTGCATAGGGAGGTAGAGCAGAAGGAGGAGCATAGGGGCTGTATTTCCACTGAGACCAGGATTCCCAATTCAAGCAGGTTATTAGGTTTTACATTTAATTGCTTCTTTTATTTTTCACACTTTCAGTTTCTCTTTTACCTCTCTTGCTTCATCTTTGACCTTTATAAAGCAAAGAATCAGAGGTCAAGAGTTTTCTCTGTGTGTTTTATTGGCATCCAATTAAAAACTATTATAATAAATTGTACAGTTTTCACAGCAGTGCTGCCACCAAATTTTGGTTTAATTCACAGAATGACAGTCTTCTGTAGGTTAGCTTGGGTTTCAATTTTTTTTTTTTTCTTTTTTCTTTTTTTTTTATAAATAGTTCATTTTCAAACTCTGGAACAATTTTATTTCCTTATTCTTTCAACCCTCTAGGGTAAAGAACAAAGCTGGCATCTTCCCAGTGAATGTAGCTGATACAGAGTGCTCTTTGTAATTTTTAATAGAGAAAAAATGCAATCCTTAAAGGAAAGTTTTAATTTACTACTTTCTCTAAAGTGATGTTTAAGTAGTAGGAGTTATTCTCATTTATGGACAACTCCTTGACTCTCCAATCAACAAAGTTCCCATCAAGTTTTAAGTTCAGATCAGAGCAATTTTTCTGTGCTCTAGAATATGCTTATTTAATGCTTGTTTCTGTGTTGGTTTTTCTCTGATGGAAGGAATGCATTTTTGCTATGTAGCCATTATTGAAGAAAAATTAAGCAAAAAAACTCCAAAAAACAGTGAGGTACAGTGGATGAGGTTAAGATAATGAAGTTTTATTGCATCCAGCTCTGGGTTCTCAGCATGGGAAGGACATTGACCTGTTGAATGAGTCCAGAGAAAGCCAAAATTATTAGAGTGCTGGAGCACCTCTCCAACAAAGACAGGCTGAGAACTGGGATTGTTCAGCCTGGAAAAGAGAAGACTTTGGGGTGACCTAACTGTGGGAAAAGCAAGCCTATCTAGGTTCATCTGAACTTGTGTTTGCTCTTCTTTTAGATATGGAAGTACATTCTAATTAAATTGCTGGTAGAATTAATTTAAATAAACTCTTAATTCTTGATTTTGATTTTTTTCTTTTATCCAAAGTAGTTTGCCCCAAATTTTACTTGATTTCCTTACAAGCCGGTGGGTTCCATTTTAAAAGGTATACTTCTTTTTTATAGTGCTTAATTGTTTATCTTAGATTGATTTCCCTGTAGTGGTCAAGACATTAAAGGACACAGTACTGAAGTGGTTTATTTATCTTAGCTTTAAAATTTATTCCCTGTTATATATAACTTTCTTTCTGCTTCCTTTTAAATATTTAAATTAATTTCCTTTTAAGAACACACATAATGTTTGTGGTTTTTTTCCCTCCAGTGCTACCACTTTATTCCTCTGTATGTGCCTATTAGATTTCAAAGGGAACTAATCTAGAATAACTTCCCTCAGAATAATTTGGAATTCTTTTAGTGTGAACATTAACCAGTTTCGTTCTCTTAATATGCTGCACACATAACAGCAAAAATGCAAACAGCTCTCACCTCTGACTCATATTTACGCGTACCCTTTATTAGTATTTTTAATGCAAAATGGCTTAAACACCATGTTACCAGAGAAATCAAACATTAAGTATGATTAATAAATCCTTTTTAAATGTAATTGCTACAGTACTAAGAAGACAAAGATATGGATAATGGCTACAGTAACTTGTTTGTTTGTATAATGGATTTGCAGTGAATTATGACTGGACAATCACTGCTTCATGCTTAGGAAATGATCACCAATGGAGCTTATGCCAAGATATTCCTGGCAGCCCTTAATATTTAAGATGTAGTTAAGAAAATATATCATGTGCATTTAATTGTAATCAATCCCTCATATATAGAAACAGGAACATTACATGCCCTTGTATCTCACTACAAAGCTAAATATTTACAAAAATAATGCATGTTTATATTTAGAGCTAAAGTCAAGCCAGCAGTCTTCTCCAAATGTGACTATATTCAATCAATGTACATGTCTTATTTAATATTCACCATTAAATGCACATATGAATTTCCCTGGTGCAATGTATATTACAGGTTACACAAAGACCTTAATTGTAACAACTTACCTTTACACACATGCAAGCCTATATTAGCAAACAGGCCCTTTTTTGTTACTTAAGACTAATGGTGTTGTGAGCATTTTGCTATTGAATTTAAAGTCAGGAGGATTTGACAGCAAAAACTGTTTTCATGAAAGACTTGAAAGATTAGTCTAAAGTTCCTTTTACTTGATCATTAATATCATCTTGATTTTGTAAGTCTTCTTGAATAACAATGGGAGCTCCATCTGTGAATTGTAAGATCTAGCTATTATAAAGTCATTAATTACAATCCCCCCTAGAAAGGAGAGATTACTCTAAAGTTAAATCACTGAGCCAAGCATTTGGTTTGGTAAAATTAAATCTCCAATAAATATCTCTCTGATGGTTTAACCTGACTTCAAATAAATTCAATTCAGACCAATTATACTCTGAAAATAAGTGATAAGTATGAGCTGGGACATGATATGAAGTACAAAAAACCCCAACTGGCATGAAGATAGCGTACCTAGACTTCTATCTCTAGCTTCAAGCTATCCACAAGCACTTGACTATGGATTTATTTAAAAAGCAAGTGGGGCAGTGAGGACTTCTGTAATTCAATTATAGATGAGACACATATTTTCTCCCATGAAATCTAAACATCTGAGTTTTTTCTGGCTGAAAAATAGACAACATGGGAAAGGTTAAATTCAATAAGGAGGCTTGCAGAACAGTAAAGCCAGCCCCACTTTGTACTGCCCAAAATGTAGTGATTATGAATGAAGGCTCTTATTCCTATTGTCCCAGTAAGGTAAGGCAGCAAGAAGCCAGGTCTTCTGTTTTTTAAAGAGGTTTTATTAGAGAATTCGTATAAGGGGGATGAGGAGAGAGAGGGTCAGGCATGGGCTTTTACCTCTGTTTCTCTGCAGAAGCAAGAAAAATTCTGATTTCAATTGGAGAAATCATCACTAAATGAAAAAGCTAAAATAGCTTGGTGAAAAGATGAGTTACAGCTATAGAATTCAAAGCCATATAGGCAATCTAAAATGAAAGAATTGTAATGGCACAACTGAATTGCTTCAGACACATGTTTGTGGCGTTTTATACCTTATATATCTTATTCATTAAATATATTCATAGCATCATACTGACCATAATAGAAAGTATAGAATTTGAAATATGTCATTTGTTTTAGGGAAATTGCTTATGAAAAGCTTTTTAGCAGTAGCTTCTTTTTTCAGACATTTGAACTACAATCTGTACAACTCCATGACACTGACTTCATCACTAGGGAATATGTTCTGGTACTATCCAAAGACAATTCAGAAGTACTTTTTCTAAATTGTGGGCAGTGTTATTAGAACTGTTGTCAATGAAACCAAATGTGCTGGTGTGAAGAGAACATCTCTTCCATTAACTGCAGTAATTGTAATTTGCATGATGACTTTTACTTTCAGATGTTACACAGATGACGTGATGGTTCACTGAGGTTATCAGGTAATTAAGCTTCTATTCTCATGTTACAAGTGCATTTAAGGGTCCAGACAAAGATCAGAATATAGGTCTGAGCACACACAAAGAAATACAAGATTTCTGCACCAAGAGACTTACGGACTATAAAGGAGAGAAAGAGAAATGGAACAGAGAGATAATAGTGGGGGAAAAGTGAGCAAATGCTCATAGTGGCACAGATCCAGAAATAAAATCCAAGTCCCCAATACCAGACTGTGTTAATGCTGCTCCTGTCAAAAAATTAACTGTGAGCTGCATCCTGTATAACTTCATCCATCCTGTTAATACATAGAAACATATACATTAAACATTTATACTGAGGACACAGAATACTGATTACACATTTATTGATCTCCACTGCAGCAATGGCATTTTATAACCAATCTTTATTCTTAACATACCTTATTTCTTTTTATCACACCCAAACCTTGACTTTCTGAAAGACAGATTTAGTGATAGGAATGTGAGATCTCCTTGCTTTCTGAAGGTCTGTTCTCTGTACATTCAAAAACCCCAACTTACATCAGAAAGAGCAAGGTTCCTCTAAAAGATTGCTTTATGTTAATATGACATAAAATAACCTATAAAACTGTCCCCTAATCAAGGTCCTCTTTGAAAGACCCCTGCAGCAAACAGTCCTTTCACTTATCATAAAAATAAAAATTAAAATTTGACTGTCTCTCTCCCCTAACATTCCCATTGCAAGCAGAGATATGGAAAATAAGACTTTCTATCCTTAGAAAATTCTGGAATTTTGAATAATGTTTCAGACACAAAAAAATCTAGACAATATTTCAGACTTTTCTCTCATGTAAAATGTCTCAGCAAAAATCAGTGAACTAAAATATGGGCTCTTTGTTTTCCTAGAAAATAAACACCTAAAACCATTGTTTTGGATCTTTAAGGACATACATTACTCACAGCTTTAGGTCAAGTACTTATGTCATATGCATAAGAATTTAGTATGTTTTAGAAGACTTAAACTGCATTTTTAGCTTTGAAAAAACTCTAGCAGATATGGATTTATAGCCATTGACTTTGAGTGTACAGGTCAAGTTTATCTTTAGCACCTTCAAAAACAGACAGTCTCATTTTATTCATAAAGTAAGATTCCACATTGACTCAGAGAAGAAACTAATTCAATATTCCTCACTTCCAGATGATACTGGCAACCTTGCCATTGCCAGAACTCTTGGTGATGTTAAGTCTCCCTCTTATACGACCTTCCAAAAAACAATAGAAATTAAATGAATTTCTGGAATAGGAATCTGTTCCGGTTTACAATCCATCCCAGAGATCTGTACATTCCTTTATTCTTCTTTCCTAGAGATGCTTGTTCACATCATCTGTATCTACTGTGTAATTCAGGGGTTTCCTGGAGGCAGAGTTAGAGACCAAAGTTACCTGTATCACTTCCTTTTAAGAGACACCAAAGGCAGCTCAGCAGGTCTTGGAAGGGTTCTCTAGAAACCCATTCCAGTGAAAAATTACATAATTCGTGAGGTTAAGAAAATTATTTCTTCATAAGCCACATTGAAAGAATGCTCAGTTCTGAAAAATAAAAAAAATAATTAAAAAAAAAAAAGTTCAGAAAATCAAAATTTTTTTTGGAGTGCATATCTTTTTAGTGATTGTTTTAAATTTCCCATATTTTCACACATGACCATTACATTCTCATTGCTTGAAACTTGCCATTGAAAGAGATATAACTGTAGAAAGACAACATATTAAACAAACTCCTGTAAAACAGCTGTTATAATATGCTCCTTAAAAACCCAAGGTAAGAACATTTATTTTTGTCAATGTATAGTATTTAGGCAGAAAATTAACGTCTTCAACTTCCTAGTTACAGATGTAAATTTTTGTGAGCTTAAGAGTTTTATTTTTATTTCTTATGTATCACTTTTCACGTATTTTAAACTGATCAAGATGGGAAGGTGTAGATCTAAGTAATACTATGAAAATTCCCAATGGATTTATATTCTGTTATTTAACATACATATTTCAATAACCATGATATATCAAAAGAATTTGTTTTTTGGGGGTTTTGTTTGTTTGTTTGTTTGTTTTGGTTTTTTTTGTTTTGGTTTGGTTTTTTTTTTTTTTGTTGTTGTTTTTTTTTTGTTTTTTTTTTTAAATCTGGTGAGAGGTAGATACAAACTTGCCCATGGAAGAGGGTATTTAGGAAACTCCTCAGTCCATTTTAAGCACTGAGTTTTCCCAGTAAACTTATCTAGTTTATCATCTACCTTAAACTATCAGGAGAGATATTTATATATTCAAAGTTATATTGATGAATCTTGTGTACACACTTGCATTGATACACACACAAAAGCATGGATGGTTTTCAGAATAAACAGAAAAAGTATCCTTGATTTTAATGATTTTTCTGCTTCAGGTCAGTTGCCTCAGAGGAGGATACACTAACAACCCAATAAGTCTGGTGGTAGGTCTGGCTTGAAAAAACAGATACCTGCTATATAAAAAATTAAAAATCAATAATTAGAAAATGAAATACCTCTTATAATTTGTATGACAAATATCTGTATCTATGTAAGCACATTTGGAACTGTCCCAAAATGAAAGGAATATAAGGGAAATTTCTTCCTTTTACAAATTGAATAATTTGTCAAGATTGAATACCTATATATGTAGAGCACTGTCTATGAGTCAGCTTTTGAAACATTTAAAGTAACAAGATGGTCCCATATTTTGTTGCTTTTATATATCAAAAATCACAATTTGAAACTGGAACAACCAAAACATTTCATTATTACTATCCCTGCTATCAGCACCACAGCCCAAGTGTCTGAAGATGTCAGCTGTTTGCTTTGGTAACTTACTCAGTTTAAGACCAGTGTCAACCCATACCTATTTCTGAAACACTGCTCAGTAATTCCATTGGAGAAAATAATAAGGCAGTCATTGGGTGTCCATGGGATTAATTAATATTTGCCAAGGAATATTAAAGCATTGTGTAATTTCTGCCAACCAAAATAATTTTTCAGTTTAACCATTCCAAAGACTAAGTAGGATTGTTTTACAGTTTAGAGACTGAATTGTAGTGTTTTATTTGAGAGACCCAGCAAAACTTCATTAAAAATATATATNAATAGAAATCATTCCTTTTATCAGTTTAACCTGCAGTGGAAATATTATCAGCACATTTGTTCAAATGAGGCTTCACTGTCTTAAGGAGCTTAAGAAAATAAAGCAAAAAATTAGTTAAATGGGGTGAAGTTTATGAAGTTTAAAACATCGTAATTATGGTAAAAACTCAATGAAACTTCAAATATGGTTTTCATTCTGTTTGCTGAAATATTCACAGGTATCTGCAGTATAAACACAGAGGAACTACTGAGTGCTTATAATAGTGAAACTATATTCCTCTCAGTTTTAATACAGGCACTGTAAAGAAAACTCTATTGAAAGTGTAAGAAAAATCTTTAATTCTGGCTATGTTAGTCACAAAACAAATATAGGAATTGTATACTCCTCATGTTTTATTGCCCCAAACAAGACAAACAAAACATAAATAAAATAAATAGGGAAAGATAAAGTAGATTAAAGCAGTGAGTGTGCTTTTAATATTGTTTCCAGCTCATAGTACCTCCTGCTACAGACTATAGACATTGCTGGGCTGGTGATGATGTATCCTGGTGGTGGCAGGAGGCCTCTCCTGGAGGCTGTGCTTCCACAGAGAGATTCCTCAGTGGTGCTGAAAGGGTTCAGGACACATTCCTCCTGTGACTGAGCTCTTGCAGCTATTGCTCCGTGTTGTCTCCTGCTCTGCGATGCCAGAGGTGCAGGCAGAGCCCTGGGCTGCACTCATGACTCTTGGTCCCTGTCCCTCACCTGTGAAGTGTAGTATCTGCTTCCATTGAATTGCCCAAGGACAACGTGGGACAACAAGCTCCAAGGGCTTGACTTTTATTGAGCACCCCAGGCACCCAGTTCAGGCTCCCCGTGGCACAAAAAGCCAAAGGCAGCTGTGTGCAGCATCGACAACTAGATTTGATCAACCAAAACTCTGCCCAGATTCCGAGTGTCATCAGCCTTATCCTTCTTATAACTCCTTTATTGTGCATAACATATCCCCTCCACAGGTCCTACACTTGTGCTGTCAAACATACGTGTTTGATTGCAAATAAACTACTTATAGCTTCTTCCAATAGTCATGTGTAAACTCACAAATATATATATATATCTCAGAGGAAATTCTTCCCCTCCTTTTCCTTACTGGAACACTAGGATGTCTGCTAAAAAAATTCCACACCTGGGTCAGTGTCATCAACACTGTGCTACTTCAAAGACAGATATTTTGAGATATGTCAACAATCTTTCAGGCCCTACCACCACTAGATTATCTTGCCTTTCTTCTGACTTTAGCAAATGTTATGCACTGGAAAATACCTGATCTACATTAATTAAAAACAGAACCCAAAATTTGTGTGGACTAAGTAATTTTGTAGCAATGTTTACTAGAAACAGGATTTCAATAAAATTCTGTGCTCAGCAGTAATTCAGAAGTTAAGAAAAATGTTACACAAGTAGAGCTAAAGGACATAAGAGAATTTTGATTACAGTTTGACAAAGTTGCAACAGAAAATGGATTCCTTGAGAAGGAGCCTCCGTTTTTGCTCCTAGTGAAACTGGTATGCTATCATTTCCCTTGCCTGGCTATTATCAAATTTTTCTTTCAGTTTCTTAACTGACTGAAGTTTTCAGGAAGTAATGGACATGCCTAAGACAAACAACACAGGCAGGACTCCAGCTTCACATCTGCCAAAGGTCAGAGAAATCCAATTGCAGTGTCTCCCTGGCAAATAGACCTTTAAAATAGGAAAGCTATCAAGAGGAAAACAGTTTTAAAAGAACAAAAGGACCTTACCTTATGAGTTTTTTCCCCAGTGTGAGTTATTCACCTTTCTACAACAAGATTTTTAGGAAATTTTCACTATAATCTGTCTAATTTAGAGTAGTTAGGAAATAAGAAAGTCTGGTTGCCAAATTCTTTAAAAAGTCTTTGCCAAGCAATACGGATTATCAAGTTCTTCTTTCTCACTGTCTCACTACCCTTTCTCTCTCCCACTGGAGAGAAAAGGATTCGTGTATCTTCTGTTGTTGTATCCTGTAGATATTTTCCACCAAAAAATGACCTAAAACACTATTGCCACTTATCCAAACCAAGTAAAGAAAGCACATTGTAATGAAAGAAAATTTCCAACTAGTCTTGGCAGTTTCTGCTGTCCCTGTACTCATCAGGTACCACTCCAGCATCCATGGATGCTGCTTGGACACCTGTGATTGTTCATAGTTTCTTCAGCAGCATTGATTCCCTGCCCTTTGTCCCTGCCACAAGATGAGAGCCCTGGCTTATCTTTGCTGCATATATTTTACATCAGATGTCAAATATAAACAGTTTTTTGCTCTTCCACAATCTGGCTACATTTGATGATTTGTACCTCCTTTTCTGTGTTTCCAGAGTGCTGTTGGAACATTTGGAAGTAGACATCTTCTGAAGAGGCAGAGAGACTAATAAAAATTTCCTTGTTGTGGGATCCAAATTGTCTGAAAAATTTTAAACAGAATCAAAAAGAGGAGAAGAAATTCTATTGCAATTAATACTTCTAATTTTCTGTACAAGTTCAAAAATTATTTGCACTGCAACCCAAAAATAAGGATTGTATTTCTCAGCAACTGACCAGGGAAGGCAACTAGATTCTGAGTGCAAAATCCTGAGTACCAGGACTTCAGAGATTTATTGATCTGAATAGGTTGCACCAGTAACACAGGAGAAAAAATACACCCAGACAGATAATACTATGTATGATATATTCATATTGATTTGCAAGCAAAGACATAATGCAGAAAAATTAATGTTCAGCTTTACAAAGTCTGGAAAAATCAGAACTGGCTGTCTTTCCAACTGCTGTTTAAACTAAAAAAAAAATTTTTGTAATCAGAACAGATATTTATATTTATATTTTTTTTAATCTCAAATAAAATGGATATTGGTGAATTTACTACATATGTTTACAGAGTAAAAACTCCAAACCTGAGACCCAGAAGCCCTCAAAGAGCCCTCAACATTCCATTTCTCAGAACATACTTTCTTTATATGAATTTCAAACCTATATAGGCAGGAAAAGTTTAGGCAGGACTAAACCCTGAGTATTAAACAACACATAATACTGAAATGCATGCTTTTTTTTTTTTTAGCCCTAAACCTATTTGCTTGTAAGCAACTTTGACCATGACCACCCAACACCTATACCAAGAAAACAAAAAATATGGATCCAAGTATTTACTTAGTTTGGGTCTAACACCAGTTAACTTTCTTATTTTGGAAAGAAATCTGAAAGAAGAGAGAAGCTGCCTTTAAGGAAATGTCAGATTGAGTTTAAATTCTGGAAAAGTAACAAAAGACTCAGGGAAATGGAAGGTTGTGACAGAGTGCTGTGTTCAACAGATTACACAGCTTTGGCTGACAGACAACAGCCAAATTTGCAAAGTCAATTTTAATCTTCATAAAAATCCACTGATATCCTTTCACACACTGGCAGGAAAAATTCAAGTCAGGATAGATGTAAAAAGATGTGTCTTTAAGAAGTGGAATTAAAACTCTTAACTCACATGTTCCCTATTTAGGGACAAATTCAGGTGCCAATCTTGCATCAAAAAGGTTTTCTTATATAATTTGATTCAGGATCTCATGTACACAATGGGACAGATTCCTTTCTGAAAAATTTTTCTAAAATAAATGACTGTTAATAAAGTGTTTTTCCACTGTAGGTTTTTAATACTGTTAAAATATAAAAAGCTTCACAAATATGAACACAGAAAGCATATTTTGGAACATACTAGAAACATTACATTTGTTGAAATACCATTGATGCTTAGACACGCCCCAAATAAACTAATATATGAGTTTTAAATATTCACTGGACATGTATCTGAAACCAAATAATCCATATCTCAAGTATTCTGGAATATTAATTCTGTGGGGTACATCTGGTCAAGATGTGGAAATTTTATGTAACTGTGTCTGCCTCTGTGACTGATATGTTGAACTGTGAAATCTGAAGAATTTTTTAAAAATTGTTTGGAAAAAATTTTTCTTTCTTTATTCCCTCAGCAGAAAATTTATCTGCTATTTGCACACAGAAACATTAAAAAAAAACCTTCAGCCACATCAGTCAACTGTGCAATTCTGACAAAGTTATATTTTCATGGACTGCAGTTTTTCAAAAACGGATTGGACTAACACCAATGCTATGGCTGACAGCACTTATTAAGTCCTCTGTCTTGGGTCAAATCCAGCCTGCCCTGTCAACTTGTTTCACAATGACATCCTTGTTTTCAGGGCACTGATAAAAAGTCTTACCTGCCATGTGCAATATGAAGCATTTTTTAATATTAGAATCTACTTTTGTTTTGTCCTACTAAAGACAGAAAATACTTAGAGTATTTCAATTTCCTCATATGTTGGATATAATTGTATATCTAAATTGCTGTTCCATTTAGCTGACAGATATTATTACATACATGTATAGATTATCATCATTTCAGTGAAGATTTGAACAAATTTAATGGAATGCCTATTCTCATTATTTTATTATTTATTTTATTATTTTATTATTTTATTATTTATTCTTATTTTAATTGTTCATTTATTTAGAAAGGAGACAAATTTGGCTGGTTTAGAGGAGTAAATACTGAAAGTTCACAGAATTAGTGAAAATAAAGAATAATTTGTACAAGATATTCAATAAAGAAATATGTTTTCATTTGCTAATTGAACTTTTGTTCACTTTAATAGTACAGAGAAATTAGTATTAAACATTTGAAGTAGCTGTTGCTTAGACAATATTCAGTACTTACCCTTGAATTTCTATGAGAAACACTATAAAAGGATCAAAATGACTACACCACTTGGAAAAAACTGGGAAAATGAAGCATTACTCATCAGATACATCCTTCTAAACTAACACCACACTTAAGGCTTTAATATCTTCGGTGTTTCAATGCATGCTTGTTGGAATCCCTGACTGTAATCCAGAGGGTAGGCTTCCAAAGGACTCAGTTGGTAATCCAGGCCACATCTAGCCCACAGAAACTAATTCAAGGCTAATGCTCCTCCTGAGGGGAAAATGTTAATTATCAGTATTTTAATTTAGACATCTCTGCTTTAGTGAAACATGGCCAAATGCGAAGTATTTTCTGATAGATTGAGAGTGTGAACAAAATCCCAGGTGACAAAACCTTCAGGATTCAAAAATCATACTGAATCTGGATGACTCCTCCTGGCTCAGTGGAAGCTGTACCCATTGTCTCGCCATTGTACCATCTTGAAAGGCTATAGAAAAATATCTTTAGTCCATAACTCCAGTGTTGCTTTAGGGTGTCCCAATGTGAACCAATTTTAAGTGTCTTTTTCTTCCTTACTATAGCATAAAAACCGGAAAATTTTACCTTCTCCCTGACATATATTAAGTATTTCAGTTCTCCCTTCTCCTCCACAATGAAAATGCTCACACAGCTTCCTCAGAAACATTTTGTAGACATAACTAAGAGAGACCTCTTTCCTCTCTGCCTTATAAATTGGATATACAGAACATTCAGCCCTAGACCTGAGCACACAGCATGTTC
>WEIU01022441.1:16094-26453 GCA_013389925.1 Aegithalos caudatus
TACGGGGCTGGGGGTACCACATTGCCACAGAGGGTGGGGGGTCCTCACTGCAGCCACAGGGATTTGGGGGTCCCACAACACCCACTTGGGGTGATGGGGTGGGGGCTCCTTGCTGCAGCCATGGAGAGTTGGGGGTCCCATGGCACTTGATGGAGTGGGAGTTACTCTCACTGCTGTGGGGGATTGGGGGTCCCACAGCACTCGTTGGGGTTTGGTGGGGGTCTCTGTCACCACAGCAGGGTCCTATGACTCTGGCTGATGTGTTTGGGGTCCTTATTGCCGTGGGGGATTGCGGATCCTGCCACGCTCATCGGGTGTGTGAGGGTCCTTGCTGCCATCGCAGGTGATGGGGGAGCTCCTACGACCCTCGCTGGGTTGATGCGGGGGGGTCAGCACTGCCGCCACTGCGGGGATCGGGGGTCCCGTGGCACCACCGCGGTTGGGGGGCAGCAGTTGGGGCGCACAAGCCCAGTGATGGGCCAGGGATAAGAGCGGGGCTCGTGTTTGGGGTCTCCCTAGGAAGGGTGGCCCCTCTACAGCCGGGGAGGGGGCGCTGCCTGCGGAGGGGGTCCCCTCCGTCCCCCCATGGCCCTGAGACCCCTCCTCAGGCCCGGAGATCAGCTCCCATTCCCCCGAGCCCGCCCCGCACCCGCGGAGCCGAGGCTCGGTCCCCTGGGCGTGCGGAGCCTGGATCCCTCCATGAGGGCGGGCTGGGGAGGGCAGGCGGGGGCTGGGGGCCTGGAGGCGCCACGGACTCTGCCGACCCCCGCCAGGACTACAACTCCCATCATGCCCGCCAAACAGCCGGAACAGGTTATTTCCCATCGTATCTCGCTCTACCGAGGCGGAAGTAAAGCGCTTTTCCCTCCATCACGCTCCGCTCTAACGTGGCGGAAGGTGATTTTCCTCCCATCATGCCCCGCTCTACCGGGGCGGAAGTACTCCCACCATCGGCCCGCGGGACTTCATTTCCCGGCGTGCCTTGTGGCGGGAAACCGGAAATCCGGCGCCGCCTCGGGAGCCGCCCGGGCCGAGGCAGCTGCGGCCCCGATCCTGATCCCGGCCCCGATCCCGGTCCCGGCCNGCCATGGGGTGCACGCTGAGCGCCGAGGATAAGGCGGCGGTGGAGAGGAGTAAAATGATCGACCGCAACCTGCGGGAAGACGGCGAGAAGGCGGCCAAGGAGGTGAAGCTGCTGCTGCTCGGTGAGGAGAGGCAGAGGGAATGGGAGCTCCCGGTCACCGGAGGGGCTCGGGGGGGCCCTGCCCTCAGGAAGGAGTTTGGGAGTGGAGAAGTGGGGATCCCTGGAGTGGCTGAGGAGATCCCGAGGGATCCCTGGAGGAGCTGAGGAGATCCCGAGGGATCCCTGGAGTGGCTGAGGAGATCCCGAGGGATTCCTGGAGTGGCTGAGGAGATCCCGAGGGATCCCTGGGGGTGCTGAGGTGATCCCGAGGGATCCCTGGGGGAGCTGAGGTGGTTCCTGAGGGATCCCTGGGGGATGCTGAGGAGATCCCGAGGGATCCCTGGAGTGACTGAGGAGATCCCGAGGGATCCCTGGAGTGGCTGAGGAGATCCCGAGGGATCCCGAGCGATCCCTGGGGGATGCTGAGGAGGTTCCCGATGGTCCCCTGTTCCCCTTCCGAGGGAGCGGGCATGGCTTACCCCATCCCTGTGCAGGGCCGGGATGCGGCCCATGCCCTTTCCCCATGGAATGTCTCCTCCGTGTCCCGGGGGAATTTCCCCGTGCTCCCTCCGGGCTGCTCGGGGGCAGGGCGGTCCCTCCGGGGTGGGATCGGGCCAGCACTGGGAGAGGCTGGGCTCATCCCGCGGCTCCGGGCAGGGAAGGGAGGGAATGCCGGGGCTGGAATTAAATTCCCGGTCAGGGAGTGGGGGTGAAAGGCTGTCCCTGCGTTTGGGACCGGCGGAGGTGTGAGATCCTGGGGGGGATCAAGTGCCTGGGAAGAGGAGGTGTCGATTTTTGGGCTTTTTCTCGGGATCTGGGAGGAGCTGGATGGAGCATTTCCCTTTAGGAGGGGTGGCAGATTCCCTTCAGCAGGGTTCTGCTGTGTTTGATTTGTGTTTTTGGAGTTTGTGAAGTGATGGTGGGAGCTCAGAGGGGGCACAAAGTGCCCTTCCTGAAGGCTGGGGGAGCAGGTTGAGATGGGATACTGGGGAGAAATGGGACACTGGGGAGAAATCCCTCCCTGTGAGGGCAGTGAGGCCCTGGCACAGGGTGCCCAGAGCAGCTGTGGCTGCCCCTGGATCCCTGGCAGTGTCCAAGGCCAGGCTGGACAGGGCTTGGAGTAACCTGGGACAGTGGAAGTGTCCCTGCCCATGGCAGGGGCTGGACTGGGGTGAGCTTCTAACCCAGACTAGTGTAGGATTCCGGAATTCTTTTCAAATCCTTCCATTTCATAAGCCCCACTCGGGGCTGATGAACCATCTGCTCACGCTGCTGCCTCTTTCCAAGGTCTGGGGATATATTTTTGGTTATCCTGGTTTTTCTGTCTCGGAGGAGGCAGATGGAGTCTGTGAGGATCTGAGCAGCAGTGCTGAGTGGGTCCTGGAGGAGCAGGATGTGTGAAGGAACCATCCTGCTCCAGGAATCCTTTCTTAACTTTCCCATTTAGCCAGTTTTCTTGGCTCCCTGCAGGAGCTGCTGGGAGCTTTGTACTCGGTGTGTCCATGGAAAAGCTCTTGGCTGTGTGTCAGGAGAATCCTTTGTTCTCCAGGTGTTTGTTTTGGTGTTAATAAGCACCACTTGCACATTCCCTGGGATGGAATAATTCTTTCCTCATGTTTTTGTGTGGCTTTTTTTTTTTTTTTTTTCCAAAGCACCCAAGGCTTCGAGGCTGGGATTGATCTTATCAGGAAACATGGAATGGGGGGGGGGAGTATCCCCAAAATTGTGCAGCCATCAGCTGGAATCTGTTAAAAACCAGGTGAGGCTTTAGAAGGCAGAGCAGCAGCTGATTTTGGGTCACTGTTGGTTTTGGATGGCAGGAAAATTCCTGCATTTCCTGGTGTGTCTGCAGCTAGAGGAGCTTTTGAGGAGTGATTGGAATGTTCTGGACCTGCCTGTGGATCTCCCTGATCCCAGGTCTGGTTTTACACCTGGCAGATCTCTCTCAGGTATTTCCTGAGTGTGGTGATCCCTGGGAACACCAGGGAATGCTGGAATCTCCCCACACACATCCTCCTTGATGTGCAGGTAAAGCAGAGCAGGAGATTCCCAAGAGAAATTCTCTGCAGTGGGAGCATCCTTGCAATGAGGATGGAAAAGTCCATGAGGATTTTTTCTGTTGTTTCAGGAAGGGTTTTTTATCCCACATAAAACTGTCAGGACCTGCAGGGTCTGGTGTCATTCCCTGAGTGGTTTCTGCCCCTCTCAGAGAGGGCTGGTGAAGAAAAGAATGGATTTTTCCTGAAGTTTGGAGTGCACACACCCTTCCCAGCTCCATGAAAAGAGCTGCCCCAGTTTGAGATGTGCAGGGTGGTGATGAGCAGGGAAAGGGCTGTGCCTGTGGAGAGGGAGCTGGAGCTGGATCCTTCCCAGCTGGGCTGTGAGGGAGGCAGGGATGGACCCAGGATCTGCAGGGCTGGGAGAGGACAGGGAGAAGAAGGCAAATGCAGTGAAATTTGGGAGAGGAGAAGTGGAATACAGCCCCAGTGGGGAGATTTGGAAGGGGAATCAAACAGACATGAAAATCAGGAGATAATGTGGGAGGAGAAGTAAACCTGAAATTAGGAGGTTTAGGAAAATAAGAGGGAGAGGAAGGTAAAGACACTGAAAATTGGGAGATTTGGGGAGAAAAGAGGAAGTAAAATACAGCCAAAATTGGAGGATCTGAGGAGAGGAAGTCAAACACCCCCCAAATCAGGAGATTTGGGAGAGGACAGGAAGTCAGAAATGCCCAAATCAGGGTTTGGGTGTGTTTTCCTTTCTCTCCTCCATCACCCTTACCTTCTCTTGAGGAAGGAGAGAGAATTCCAGTTGTGCTTCCTTCCTCTGGGAGCTTTGGCTTGGCTTTTTCAGCCCCTTCCACCTGGGAGAGGGTTGGGATGCTGGAAGAAGTGGCCCCAGCACCTGGAGAACTGCAGGATTGCTGGGATAAAATCAACCCTGGAGCTGTTCCTGGCAGCTTCTCCTCAGGCATTTCAAGCCCCTCTGTTGTGTTTTTCCTTTCACAACTCCAAACTTTGTTGTGCAATTCTAAATTCTGGGGATATTTTCTAAAACAAATGAGAGCTGAGCATTGAATAATGACTGACCCTGGCTGCTGTGACCCCGTGGGATGTAATTATTGTTCCATGTTGGAATGCCAGCGTGCTCTGCTGGCACTGGCACTGGCATGGTTGGAGTGACAGTGGCTTCACTCTCTGCAACAGCAGCCAAAGCTCCTGAGGGGCTGGGAACGAGCTGGGAATGGCCCAGGAGCCCTCATTCCCATTTTTTCTCCTCCCATTTTCCCCCAGGAAAAGGCAGGCACACACAGGGTTCTGCAGATGGGGAAACCTGGCAGATTTTTTCCAGCCAAAGGGAGGAAGGTGCTGGAGCTGTTCCTGCTTGGGCAGGAGCTGCCCCAGGTCCTTCACTGCCTGCAGTGCCTGTGCAAAGGTCTGGCATGTTCTGAGTGACCCTGAGTGGTGGAGCTGGATTCCAGAGCTGGCCCATTCCCAAATTCCTGTCTAAATGGTGGGGTTGTGGCTCTGGCTCTGTGGGTGCACCAATGCTGGGCTGGTTTTGCCCAGAACACTTTGTTATCCAGCCTGGACAGCTTCCCTGAGTTTGGATATGCTGTGTAATTATGTTGGAGTGGTGCTGCTAATTAGTGCAAAAACAATTAAAAGCATAAATTTGTTTTAAAATAACCTTAATTTGCATAATTCACCCCTTCCAATACTCCAGGAGCCCTTGGCTTTTTTCCCAACACTGATTTTTCCCTCCTGCATTCCCCAAAGCCTCCTCAGCACTGTTTTGGTCATGTTTTGGTTTAAGGTAAGAAAGTTTTCTGGGGATGCAAACCCAGGCAGAGCTGCTGCTCTAATTAACGAGGTTGTTAATTGAAGTGACTTTTCTCAGGGCACAGAAGCTGTGCCTTGGATCCCTGCTCCAGAGGATCCATCTGGGGGTCAGGCCTGGCTCCTCCTCAGCTCTGGAGCTACTGGGTGTCCCTGGAATGGTGATAATGGAATGATACAAAGCTCTGTGTGGGCTGTTGGTCTCCAGATGCTGTCCCAGCAGTGGCTGCTGCTCCAAGTGTCCTTCCCAGTGGGAATCCTGCTGGAGAAGCTGCAGGGAGCTGTTGTTTCTCTGCTCCTGAAGGTATCTGGGCTTGCTGGAGGCTCCTGGAGACTCGTGGCCATGGGAGGATTCTCCTCCCACAGTTCACAAGGACCTGGCTCAGGCCAGGTTGGCCCAGGGGAGGTTTGGGTTGGATATCATGGAAAACTTCATGGCAAAGGTTGTCCAGCCCCAGCACGGGCTGGCAGGGCAGTGGTGGAGCCTCCATCCCTGGAAATGCTCCAAGGCCATGTGGATGTGGCAGTGCTGGGATACTCCACCTCAGAGGGCTTTTCCAACCTTAATTCCATGATTATAACTCATCTGAGAGCAGCTCAGATCTCTCTGAAGGCACAGGAGGTCTTTCCAGAGCTGCACTGGAGGCTGGAATTTCCCTGTCCTCAGGAGTGGGAGCTGCAGCTTCCATCCACTCTCTCCCACCTTTCCATTGGGTCTCTCTGTACCTTCCCCTTGATTTTCTGTTCTGCCCTTTTCCCCCCAAAACCAGATGCAGGGCAGGCAAAATGCTCCAGAGTGCCTGAACCCCCTGAGTTTTTCAGGAATCAGCCACGATTTATTTCATCTCCTGGAAAAGAGGTTTTTGTTCCAGCAGGGTCAGGTGCCCTCCTTTCTGCACAATGGCATTTTCCAGCTGTGGGGTGGGAATTCTTCTGTCCCCTGTGTTGTGGACATCAGTGCTTGTGTCAGGACTCAGGGGTGAGTGTCCGTGCCCAGCACTGGGATTTGGGGATGGACAATTCCCAGCAGACAGCTTGGTTAAGGAATTGTGATTCCATCTCTGATTCCCTCTGGATATGCTTCAAGTTTCATTAAATTCCCAGGCAGAGCATTGAAATAACTTTTCTCAGAAGAGAGAGGGAGCTGTAAAGAGGAATTTTTTTAATTAGATCACGGATTTAATCTTCTGGAAGTTTGGAGTGAGCAGAGCTGTGCCTGCACCTCCTGGGATGCAGCAGGCACTTGTTCCCTGCAGAAGTGGGATTGAAAAATGGACTTTTCATGACTTAAACGGGGTTTGGAGCTGAAATAGGGACAGATGCTGATTATTTTTCCAGCCTGCTCTTTGTGGTGATCCCTGTGCTGTCTCCTTTGTTGCTGGGGATCCGATGCCTGGCTCTTGTTTCATGTTTTCCCAGTTGGTGTTTGGTCACTTCGGTGCCTCCTTTAACCTTCTCTGGTTTCTGGGGTGGTGCTGCCTGGGTCAGCTTTAGAAACAAACACTGGCAGTGCTGGGACAGGCCTGGAGCTCCGTGCTCTGGGCTCTCCTGGAGTTTGGGGAATGAGTTTATCCCTCAGCAGGAGCTGCCAGGCAGGGAGAGCCCCTTTGGAACAGCTCAGGGTTGTTGTTCCTGCAGGGAATTCAGAGGAGTTTTGACTTCTAAAAACGGGCTCAGCACAAGATGATGCTTGATAATCAGGAGGACTCAGGGATATCTTTTCCAAGCCCAGGTCTTCCCTCTGCTCCCTCTCTTTCCAAGTTTTCTGTTGCTGTATCACCCCACTCCCATTTTACAGGCCTTGCCTGGCTGTTTCTCTGCTGTTGCCACCCAGACTTGCATCCAAAGGCACCAGACTTGGCCTTTTTACCCCATATCCCCAAGCACATCCATTTATCATGAAATCCTGGAATGGATGGAGTTGGAAGGGACATTAAGGCTCATCCCATTCCGTGGGCAGGGACATTTCCACTGTCCCAGGCTGCTCCAAGCTCTGTCCAACCTGACCTTGGACACTCCCAGGGATGGGGCAGCCACAGCTGCTCTGGGCACCCTCACAGGGAAGAATTCCTTCCCAATATCCCATCTAACCCTGCCCTCTAGCAATGGGAAGCCATTCCCTCTCATCCTGTCCTGGCCAAATTCCCTCTCCAGCTCTCCTGGAGCACATTTAGGCTCTGGAAGGGGCTCTGAGGTCTCCTTGGAAGTGTCCATGGCCAGGTTGGACAGGGCTTGGAACAACCTGGGCAAGTGGAATCTGTCCCTGCCCATGGCAGGGGGTGGAATGGGAAGAGTTTGACAGCCCCACCCACCCCAAAGCCCTGCATGATTCCCTAATCCCGTGGGTGTGGATGGGGAGCTGTGGGATCAGGGGCTGGGGGTGCTGGTTTCATCTTCAGCCAAGAGCCACACAAGGCCTCTCCATGGGGTTCTCAACAACAGCCAGAATTCCTTCAAAACACTCCTGGGGGAGATCAAAGAGCTGGGAAAACAAATTCACATCTGAGGTCTGTGCAGGCTCTGTGCTCGCAGGATCCCAGGAAGATTTGGGCTGGAAGGGATTTTAAAGCTTATCCCATTCCATTCCCTGAGCAGGGACATTTCCACTGCCCCAGGCTGCTCCAAGCCCCATCCAGCCTGGCCTTGGACACTTCCAGGGATGCAGCAGAGGGATGTTTGCTGCTGTTTCAGCAGCTCCTTAAGGAATTTCCCAGAACTGTCACTCAGGTCTGGGTGTAGGGGGCCAGGTGCAGGTTCCTCCAGCCTGATGTTCCCCAGGAATGGTGCAGGATTCCTGGAGATGTTTCAGCCTTCTGAATGGTCATGGGATGTTTCTAAGCTTTAAAGTATTTGTTTAATTAAAACAGGGTTGAGACACCAACAGTTTGAAGGCAAAAAGGAAAATCCCTCTGTTCTGGAGCCCCTCTGGGAGAGCTGGTGCTGTCCAGCCTGGAGAAGGCTCTGGAAAGACCTCAGAGCCCCTTCCAGTGCCTAAAGGGGCTCCAGGAGAGCTGGAGAGGGGCTGGGGACAAGGGCCTGGAGTGCCAGGATGAGAGGGAATGGCCTCCACTGCCAGAGGGCAGGGATGGATGGGAGACTGGGCAGGAATTGTTCCCTGGGAGGGCACTGAGGCCCTGGCCCAGTTTTCCCAGAGCAGCTGTGGCTGCCCCATCCCTGGAAATGTCCAAGGCCAGGCTGGACAGGGCTTGGAGCAGCCTGGGACAGTGGAAGTGTCCCTGCCCATGGCAGGGGTTGGAATGGGATTTCAGGTCCCTTCCAACCTAAACCATTCCAGGATTCCTTCCATGATTCTAAATCCAGATCCCTTTTGGTGTGAAAAGCCATGTCAGCTTCAGCCCACGTGCTCCAGCAGAGCTTGGAATTTCTCTGCCATGATCTCAGGGTTAGTGTTGCTTCTGTTTTCAATTTGCCATTCCTTAGCCAAGCCTGCACTTTTTTCCCCTCTGGAGGCAGTGACAGCCTCAAGTGGATTTTCCTGTGCCATTGGCTCCTGTTCCTGTGCAGTGAGGCTGTAGCCAGCCCACGTGCCCCATTTTATTTGAATATATTGTTTTTCCCATCATTCTTGTGGAACTAGAGGTGTCAGCCTAATCTTTCCTGGTTCCTGTTGACTTTTCCAACAATATATATATATTTTTTTTTCAAGCCTGGTGGTACAACAGTGCTGCTCCTTTCTCCAGTGTTTTTCCCTTTCTCCTGATTCCCAGTGCAGTTCTTTCCCTGCACGTGGCTCTGTGTTATCCAGGAGTTTTCTAGGTCTCCACTGAAATAAAAAAAAAAAACCAACCTGAACCAGGGAATATGGGATCTGTGTTATCAGGGATGGCAGTGCTGGGAGGGTCAGGATGTTGGGATGTGCATCCCACACCGTGAGGCTGGAAGGAGGGAAGTGCTGAGGAGGGTGAGGCTTTGGTAGCTCAGCTTTCCCCAGCTGTGGCTGCACAGGTCCTTGGGCTGCTGGAGGCTCCTGGGGAGATTCCTCATGGAATATTCAGGAATGCAGGGCTGTGGAAAGCTAAGGAGGGTGTTGGTGGGAAAGGGGAGATGTGCATGTTCCTTGTGGGGTGGGGTGAGTGTTAAATAAAGGAAATGAGTTTATCAGGGAGATCTGAACAGCCCCTGCCCCACGTTTCCAGTGGCTCTCAAACCCTTGGATATTTTTGGACCTGGCCTCCTCCCAGCTTGGCTGTGCTGTTGTTTGGGCCCCTTTCAGGCTCTCTGAGGGGAGCTGGCTCCATTTGGGATTTGGGAGCTGTATCACAGATGATCCAGCACTGCTTCCAGCCTGCTCCTCACATGGAGGGTCCTGTCACATTCCCAGGTCTGTACCTCACCCCTGAAGCTGCAAGTCACCTCCTGGAGTTATTCCCAAGCTCTTTATCAGGGAATGTTGGAATTGCTGAGAAATACCTCTGGATTTGGGAGCTCCCCAAGGGCTGCAGCACTCCAGGAATGGCCCAGTGGAGTTCCTGCCAAATCCCTGCAGAGTTTCTGGACTGGCTGCTGCTGCAGGTCCAAGCCACACGCCCCTGTCAGGCCCTTCAGTTTTATTTTCCTCACTTGTACTTTAATGCATTTTCCGGGTGCATCCCTGTTCCATCCCTGGAAGGATTTGTTTCAGCACTGACCTGGTTTCTCTTCAGAAACTTGCAGATGTTCCAGGGCTTTTTCCTTTAATTATGTGTGTGGAATTCCTTTCCTGAAGTGCAGTTTAATGCAGCTTTGGTACAACTTCAGGAGAAAAAAGCACTGAAAACAGGATTTTTAGGACCTTCTGGAGCAGGACACTGGATGCTTGTGTCTGGAAGATGTAGGGAGTCTGACCTACCTCCTTGGAGATTTTTTAAAGCAAAAATCTACAGTTGTGTGGAATTCCTCCCTTGGAATTGCCAGTCCAAGGTGTGTTTTGTTGCTCCCTTCCCTGTAATCTCCAGCACGTGCTTGGCTTCCCATCTGCTGCTCCAGGAAATCCCCCAGCTTCCTTGGTTGGATGATAATTCCTCCCCATGTATCCTTTGCTTTCCCAGGGCCAGCACTGATCCAGCTGGAAAGCTGCTCCAGTTCCCTCCTGCTCCAGAGGGAGAAGGGATGTGGCTGTAGGAACCTGTGCAGGGATTGCCACCCTTGGAGGTGGAATTCCAGCACTTAATGCTGAGCTTTTCCCTGAGAACTTGTGGTGTTCCTGGGACGGTTTGGGACGTTCCTGGGACGGTTTGGGACGTTCCTGGGACGGTTTGGGACGTTCCTGGGACGGTTTGGGATGTTCCTGGGATGGTGTGGGATGTTCCTGGGACGGTTTGGGATGTTCCTGGGACG
>WEIU01022441.1:26507-54297 GCA_013389925.1 Aegithalos caudatus
GTTCCTGGGACGGTTTGGGACGTTCCTGGGATGGTTTGGGACGTTCCTGGGATGGTTTGGGATGTTCCTGGGATGTTCCTGGGATGTCACTGGCGTGGTCTGGTGTGTCACTGGGTGAGATGTGGATTTTCAGAAGCTGTGGTGCCTCCTGGCTCCATCTGGTTTCCAGAGGGAACAGTTGAACGTGTGTGGAAGGATGCATTGAGGACAGGGACATTGTGGAATTCTTGCCCATGTGTCCATGGAGTGGGACAGTCTCTGTACCAGAGGAGCTGCTCTTTGTGTCCAGGGTGGTTTGAAGAGGATCCTCACTGCTATTTTGGGAAAAGGGAAGTTCAGGCTCCTGAAGCAGTTTTTCCATGGGTTACAACATTGACACTGAGCTCAGCCCTGGATCCCTGGGGCAGATCCCTGTCTGGCTGTGCTCATGGGAGCAGAAGGGGAAGCTTTGCCTCTGCTTTGACAGGCAGAAATGTCCCAGGAACACCCTGATTTCCATGGGTTTGAATCCACTCTCACATCTGATCTTTGAGCTCTTCCTGGCTTCCCATCTAGTCCCTGCCTAAGATCCCAGAGCTGGGGGCTTTCCCTGAGGAATCTGTAAGAATTCCAGTGTAACTCCATCCACTCCTGATGTGAATCTCTGGTGTGGAGCATCAGTCTGCTCTGGGCTGGAGCAGTGTTTTAGCAGCATTTAAATCCCATTTGTTATTCCCCTACTGAAGGGTTCAGCCACCCTGGGTACACACAGCTCACATGGAAATTCCCAGAGCTGGGAATGAAGGGTGCAGGGTAAAAGCTGCTGAGTTGGTCCAGCGTGGATCCCTGCAGGCAAACCCTTTCCAGTGGGTTGGGAAAAGGTTGGAATAGCAACTTGCCTGGTGTCAACATCTGCAAGTGCTTAGAGAAGCATCAAAGGATAGAAGTGAGACCTAGAGGTGTTGAAATTAAGTCCAGAAAGGAAGAGTAAAATGGGAATGATTGGCTGGAGTGGAGTGAGAACCTTCCAGGCATCCCATTCCACCTCCCCTGCCAGGGCAGGGACACTTCCACTGTCCCAGGCTGTCCCCAATGTCCACCCTGGCCTTGGACACTTCCAGGGATCCAGGGGCAGCCCCAGCTGCTCTGGGCACCTGTGCCAGGGCCTGCCCACCCTCCCAGGGAGAATTCCTGCCCAGTATCCCATGTAACCCAGCTCTCTGGCAGTGGGAAGCCATTCCCTGTGTCCTGTCCTTCCAGGCCCTTGTCCCCAGTCCCTCTCCAGCTCTCCTGGAGCCCCTTTAGGCACTGGAAGGGGCTCTGAGGTCTCCTCAGAGCCTTCTCTTCTCCAGGCTGGCCACCACCAGCTCTTCCAGCCTGGCTCCAGAGTGCAGGGACTCCAGAATCATGGAATCCAGGATTGTTTAGGTGGGAAGAGACCTTAAAGCTCCTCTCAGCCCCTGCCATGGGCAGACACCTTCCATTAAAGCTGGCTGCTTCCAGGGATGGGGAGGGCACAGCCTCCCTGGGAAACCAGACAGGGTCTCACCACACTCAGGAAATTTCTTCCCAACATCCCATCTAATCCTCCTTTTCTCAGTGGGAAGCTGTTCCTCTGTGTCTGACTAGACATGGGCAGTGTTAATCCCTTTTTTCCCTGGCATTGCTCATCTCTTGGGCCATCCCAGCAGGAGCTCCAGCCTCCCATTCCAGAGCTGGAGGGGAGATGTTTTTCAGTGAGTGTTAATGAGGTGCCTTGGTCTGGGTGGCTCCTGCCTGAGAGAGAGAACCTGGAACAACAGGAAAAACTTCTTTAGGAATAACAGCTCAGTGCTTTTCCCTGGCTGAGGAGCCAGTCTGGGGCAGTGTTGGTGAGGAGACAGTTTGGAGGATGAGGGATTCCTAAATTCTTCCTCTAAAGTAAGGTGTGAGTAACCTTGGAGAGGGGAATTCCTGCATTACCAGGCAGTGTTTAGGATTGAGGAGGGGGGAAGGGAAGGGGTTAAAGGAATCTGGTTGGAATCAGTGCTGTATTGGCAGGGTTGGATCTGATGGGGTTGGTGACAGGCAGAACAGCTTGGCTGCCGAGGGAGATTATTTTGGGATAATCTTCAGGAGGAAATGACAGTAAATATGATGCTGAGAAGGCAAAAGCAGAGGTTGTACCAAAAGTCCCTTCTCAGTCTGGATTCGGGGCTGTCTGGGGACAGCAGAGATGTGAAATCCCAGCCCTTGGATCCTGGGAATGTGGAGGGTGGATGTGGGAAATAAAAATAAAGATTTGTATCCTGGCAGGGTGGAAGTGCTGAGTCTGCAGTGTAAATGTTTTTACACCTGACCTCAAACACTGAGCTGCTCTGGGAGGGCTGGGAATGTTCACCCTGGAGAGGGGAAGGATCTGAAATCTAAGGGGGTTCAGGAGAGCTGGAGAGGAACTTTGGAAAAAGGCCTGGAGTGACAGGACAAGGGAATGGCTTCCACTGCCAGAGGGCAGGGATGGATGGGATATGGGGAAGGAATTGTTCCCTGGGAGGGTGGGGAGGCCCTGGCCCAGTTTTCCCAGAGCAGCTGTGGCTGCCCCATCCCTGGCAGTGCCCAAGGCCAGGCTGGATGGGGCTTGGAGAAATCTGGGATAGTGAAGGTGTCCCTGCCTATGGCAAGGGGTGGAACAGGATGGGATTTAAGGACCCTCCCAACCCAACCCATCCTGGAATTCTATGGGTGTTTTATTCCATCCCACCCCAGTCATCTGTCCAAATCCAAGCAGGTCCAACATCATTCCTTGCCCACAGCCAGCCCAGCTCTGCAGCTGGGGCAGTCCTGAGGCCAAGGAGCCCTGGGGCAGTGACAGAGCTGAGCTGAGCTCTGCTGCCACTCCAGGTGAAATCCTGGAGCTGTGCTGGCTTCAGGAACACCCTGCCTGCCTTTGGCATGCTCCTGGCTGGGACTGGCCTGTGGGGCAGCTCTGCTGAGCTCCATAAACCAGGATAACTGATGGTTTGGAATCCCTGGTGTCCCTGAGCCATGCAGGAGGGATTTGGTGTGGGAGTGCTCTGGGATCTGGGAGAAAAGAAACAGGAAAACCAGGGAACTTGCTGGCTTTTTGCAGTCAGGAATAACTGACCCAGTCCCAGGGATAGCTGACCCATCCCCAGGGATAACTGACCCACCCTAGGGATAACTGACCCATCCCCAGGGATAACTGACCCACCCTAGGGATAACTGACCCACCCTAGGGATAACTGACCCACCCTAGGGATAACTGACCCATCCCCAGGGATAACTGACCCACCCTAGGGATAACTGACCCACCCTAGGGATAACTGACCCACCCTAGGGATAACTGACCCATCCCCAGGGATAACTGACCCACCCTAGGGATAACTGACCCACCCTAGGGATAACTGACCCACCCTAGGGATAACTGACCCATCCCCAGGGATAACTGACCCACCCTAGGGATAACTGACCCACCCTAGGGATAACTGACCCACCCTAGGGATAACTGACCCATCCCCAGGGATAACTGACCCACCCTAGGGATAACTGACCCACCCTAGGGATAACTGACCCACCCTAGGGATAACTGACCCATCCCCAGGGATAACTGACCCACCCTAGGGATAACTGACCCACCCTAGGGATAACTGACCCACCCTAGGGATAACTGACCCATCCCCAGGGATAACTGACCCACCCTAGGGATAACTGACCCACCCTAGGGATAACTGACCCACCCTAGGGATAACTGACCCACCCCCAGGGATAACTGACCCACCCCCAGGGATAACTGACCCCCCCAGCTCTGCAGAGCTTTGGAAGCCAGGTATTCTTGGCATTCCTTGAAGGAAGGCTGTTGGGATGCTCTGAGATTTCCCCTGGAAATCACCCTGAGCCAGAGGGTCACCTCCCAGCTGGCTGTCCCCACCTGGCTGGATGGGAGCTGCTCTGTTGGATAAATCCCCATCCCAGTTCTTTAGCTTTGCCTCCCAGCTGGCTGCCCTTGCTGACCTCTGGAAATGGAGAAATTCAGGTTGTTTTTTTTTCATGTGTAAATAAAATCTGGGAAGAATGTGCCAGCACAGTATGGTGGAACTCTACCAGCAATGCAGAAGGAATATCCTACTCCAGACCCCATCAACTTCTCTGTGGGAACTGGAAGAAGCACATCCTGCTTTTCCTTTCAGTTTCATGTGTTTAACTGGATGTTCATTGTGTTTTTCAGGTGCTGGAGAGTCTGGGAAAAGCACCATTGTGAAGCAGATGAAGTAAGTGAGTGCAGGCTGGAACCTTTGTTTTTGTGTGAGATGGGATTAAAAAAAATGTGTGGTGCCCTTCTGGTTTGGCTTGGGAGTAATAAGCTGGTTTCCTTCCAGGATTATCCATGAGGATGGCTACTCAGAGGAGGAATGCAAACAGTACAAAGTGGTTGTGTACAGCAACACCATCCAATCCATCATTGCCATCATCAGAGCCATGGGGAGGCTAAAGATAGACTTTGGGGAAGTTGCCAGAGCAGTGAGTATTGCATTTATTTCCTTAGCCTGAACTGTGTTCATGAAGCCTGGAGTTTCAGTGGGGGGAAGAATATGTTACAGGATAAAGGAACAAAAATCCTGTCATGGCTTTAATGTATTGTCAGTGCAAAACAGTATTTCACTGAGGTTCTGGGTAAGAACCTTTAGTAGTTTGAATGCTCAAAAAAACCCAAAAAAAACCAAAAACCAACCATCCCCAAATCTTTCTCTAAATCATTTGAATTTTTGGGAATTTTGAGTTTGCAATTTTGGGAGGTTTGGGCCCTGCTTTTCCCCTCCCCTCTAGCTCTGCACAATCCCTGCCCTGTTCCTTGCATTTATATCCAGCATTTTGAGCTGGAAGTGAGGAAGCTTTGATCCTTGTGGTGGTGGGAAAGGCACAGAGTGGGCACTGGGGATTCCTGGACTCCAGGAGAAGGGAATTGTGTCAGCACAGGGCTGCAGTTTGGCTGTTCTGCCTCATGCAGCAGTTGGTCCAGCCCTGGATTGTTTGAATTTATGGTATTTATTTTGGATTTATGATTCCAAGTCCTGGCCAAAGGGCACATCTTCATGCACATGTTCACCCAGGCTGTTGTTCAGCTGCTTCAAATCCTCCTGGAATTCTCTGCCACCTTTCTTGGTGCTTGTGGAAGCCAGGTTGGGATTTTGGAGCTGGAACAGGGAAGATGCCGAATCCTTCCTCAGTTACCTGCCTGTGCTGAGGTGGCCTCACAAGAGCTGAATGCCATGAATTTTCAGCATCCCAAAAACCCTGCCATGCTTTCCCAGGAAAAAGCCAAATGCATCAAACCACAGAGTGACCTACAGAGATCCAGAACTGGGGGTCTGATTTGGCTGTAAACACCTGAATAAAGCGGATTTGAGATCAGCACCCTGGGATTGGCACAGGCTGGCTTTGGGGCTCAGGGAGAGGAGCTGTGTTAGAAGGAGAGTGCTGGGAGAGTGGAAGGTCTCTCACAGCTCCCAGAAGGACCTGGCAGGTCTGAGCAGGGTAGGAATAAGAGCAGAGGGGGCTACAGGGCAGCATGGGGTTCCCTGTCCTAAACCACTGGATAACCTGGACAAGAGCGTGGTCCTGCTCTGGCTTCTGAGGGGATTTTTCATGCTCAGATCCTGATCAGTCCAGCCCATCTCCTGATGAAATGCTTTATTAAGGAATCAGTCTCCCTCACTTCCGACAGCCTCAGCAGCAAAAGGCAAATCCTCAAAGCTTTGATCCCACCATCTCTCAGAATTCACTTTTTTCCCCTTTTCCCTGTGCTGTGCTACACCAGCAGAGGTTTTCCAAGTAAAACCTCTAGTTCAGTTCATTGGTCTGTAGCAGCACATCAGCATTCCCACCTTTCCTCTGAAACATTGCACCAAATTACTGAAATCCCACGGTTTTGATGGGAATGGTGCCTTTGGAGCTGTGACCCCCATGGAAATGCTGTGGCCATCCCTGATCAGGGCACCTCACCCCACAGCCTGGAACTCCTTCCCCAAAAATTCCCTTTTCTGGCTGCCAGAGGTAACTTGGTGAGCAAACTGGATGGCCTGGGCTGTGATTAAGCAGATCAGTGATTAATTAATGCTGAGCTGTTGGTGGGGGAGCTGTGTGTGTGTGGACATGCCAGGGATGTGTTCCTGTCCTGCAGGACGATGCCCGGCAGCTGTTCGTGCTGGCTGGGAGCGCCGAGGAGGGGATGATGACAGCTGAGCTGGCTGGAGTCATCAAACGCCTCTGGAGAGACCCTGGAGTGCAGGCCTGCTTCAGCAGATCCAGGGAATACCAGCTGAACGATTCTGCATCCTAGTAAGGAACCAGCTCCAGCTCCTGGGCTCTTCCCAGCTCCCAGGGTGGTGCAGGAGGGGCCAGTGTGGCTGGAGCGGGGTGGGACTGGCTGGGAAGGTCCTGTCTGCACTGGTCTGACTGGGTGACACTGGGGATGGAGGGCACTTTGTCTTCTCTCTATGGAGCATAGGGGAAAACCCCCCATTCCTTCTTTTGTGCCTTGGTGAATTTAATTCTGGACTGGTTTGGGTTGGAAGGGACGTTTGACATCTCTTTCCACTCCCTGGGAATGGCCCAGACACCTTCCACTATGCCAGGGTGCTCCAAGCCCCAGCTAATCTGGCTCTAAACACTTCCTGGGATCCAGGGGCAGCCACAGCTCCTCCAAGGCTTCACAGTGAGGGATTTCATCTAATTTTGAGAAATGTGATTTTTGACAAATTTGCTGGTTTGATGGAAGAAACTTGGCCTCTTGTGCTGAGGTGAACACGAGCCCAGGGGGTCCAAGGGGGTCCAAGGGGCCAATGGGACCTGCCAGGATCAGGAACTGTGTCCAGCAGGCCCAGGGCAGGGATTGTCCCTCTGTCCTTGGCACTGCTGAGGACACAGCTCCAGTCCTGGGCTCAGTTTGGGCTTCATCAGGACAAGAAGGACATTGAGGGGCTGGAGCGTGTCCAGGGAAGGGAACGGAGCTGGGAAGGGTCTGGAGCCCCAGGAGGGGCTGAGGGAGCTGGGAAGGGGCTCAGCCTGGAGCAAAGGAGGCTCAGGGGGAATTTCAGGCTCTGCACAATTCCCTGCCAGGAGGGGACAGCCGGGGGGGATTTGGGATCTCATCCCAGGGAACAGGGACAGGAGGAGAGGGAACGGCCTCAGGCTGTGCCAGAGGTTCAGGTTGAGCATCAGCAGGAATTTCCCCATGGAAAGGGAGCTCAGGCCTTGGCAGGGGCTGCCCAAGGGAGGTGGTGGAGTCCCCATCTGTGCAGGTGCCCATGGATGTGGCACTCAGCTCTGCTCTGGTTTGGGGACAAGGTCAGGGGTTGGATCCTGGAGGTCTTTTCCAAGCTCAGTGATTCTGTGACTCCATTGAGGTGGCAGGTGCTTGGCTGTGTCCCTTCTATTGTTCCTGCAAAGGGCAGCAATGCTCCTAAAATTTAAACTGCCACTTTCCTGACATTCAGCAGTTTCCAAAATGGGATCCCCTCACCCTGTGGGTCAATATTCCCAGTTTTCTCCTTACAGCTTTTCCTTTCCTCCTGTCCCTGTGCCTGGCACCTCACAGGTAATTCTGCTTCTAAACTGTTCTGATTTTAAAATCTTCTTGTCCTGGTCCAAAAATTGACACAGCTGCTGAACAACTGGAAGGTTCTGAGTAGATAAACAGGCTGCTAATGGAATTTTTGATGAAATGCCTCATCTTTTTCCAAGGGCAGGTTAGTGCAGGAAGGGGAATCTGTTCCTTTGATGAGCAAAACAGTTGTTGTTTATTCCTCTTTTTTCTTTTTAACTTGCATTCTTGATCTCTCTACAACAAATATTTGACAATCAGGAAGGTGATTTTCAGCATTTCCAGCTGAAAACTCATCTCAGTTTAAGCTTTAACTCTTGGAAAAATGAGTTGGGAAGAGCTTTGTGGAGAAGTTTTAGCTGTACCTCAGCTCACTGCCTGCAGGGTTTTGCTGTTCAGAGCACATTTGAGGTTGAAAACAAGGCAGAATCCTTCTTAATTTGCAACACCTTGGCAGGGGTTTGGATCAAGGGAAGGGCTGACAGGGGTTTCCTTGGATTTGTGCATGCCTTTGCAGCAGGAAAGGAGGAAATTCAGGTTCCAAGGGAGGAAAGAGATTGATGGGGAGGGGGAAAGGAAGGAATGATTTAATGGAAAGATGTGAAGGAGAGGAGGAAGGCTTAAGGACTTGGGATGGAGCTGAAGGAAGAACCTTGGTGTGTGTCTGGGTGGCTTTGGAAGAGCAGGAAGATGAAGGCAGCTGGAGAAATGGAGCAGATTAGGAAAAGAAGGTGTTACCCTGCTTTTGTAGGGACCTGCTTGACCCAGCTGCCTTCCAGAGCTGGGATTTTGGAGGATTCTTCTTGTTCCTGGATTTTTGCCACCCACCCGTGTCCAGGTGCAGGTCTGGCTGCTGCAAGGAGCTGGCACAGCCTGGGATGGGGACATCCCAGCCAGGATGAGCCACCCAGGCATTTCCTGAGAAGTGCCCCAGAAAATTCAACCCTTCCTGTCCCCAAAACCACAGGAAATTGCACCAAACCAAGGTTGTGATGCATCTGCAGCTCGGCAGCTCCACGGTTGGGAAACGCTGTGGGTTCATTTCTTCGTGGTAAATTCATGCTGTTAAAATCCTCCTGGTTCTTCCACAGGACTTGCAGAACTCCCAGGATTTTCCTCTCCCTCCACACATGGCTCCTGACCTGCCTCATCTCTGGTGTTCCCCAATTAATTCCCTTGTCCATGCTTAGAATCATGGAATATCCTAAGCTGGAAGGCACCCACAAGGATCCTCAAGTCCAGCTCCTGGCCTTGCACAGGACATTCCAAAATCCCACCCTGTGTTTTGGGGGGACCTTTTTCCCATGGATGAGAGCATTGTCCAGGTGCTCCATGAGCTCTGCCAGCCTTGGGGCTGTGACCATTCCCTGGGGAGCTCTTCAAGTGCCCGACCACCAAGAATGGATTTCCTTCTCCCCTTTTTTATGGTGGGATGACACAGGCTTTGTCCCACTTCTCTTGGGAATTTCACTTCCCTGTTTGTTCCCTTATCTCCTACAAACAGCACTGAAACCTCAGTGTGAGCAGCTGGTAAATCTGTGCCCCATTTGCTGGTTTTCCAGCTGAAATCCAGTTTTGTGCTGTGTTTCCAGACCAGTTTTGGCTCCACGTCAGATTCTGGAGCTGGGACACGTGGAATGGAGGAAGAGAGGAGCAGACAAGTACCTGCTTGTGAAAATCAGGTGGCATCAAGAGCAAGGGTGCTGTGGCAGAGAGCCAAGCATTTCAGCATGGAATTGTTCCAAAGACTCCTCTTCCTGCTCTTTCCTGCATCACTGGGCACTTTTCCCTTGTGCAGGCAGAGATCCTGCCTGTCAGAGCACTGCCCTGGCAGGCTGGAGATGGTATGGGAGGAGAGGAGGTGGAGGGTAACACTAATCCAAGCAATCTCTCCTGGAATTGTAGAGTTTTCCATGATTTCTTCTTTTTTTTTTTTTTTTAAGAACACTTGAGTAGCTCCTGGTCCAAGCTGTTGATGTGGAAATGCTCAGTGCCTTTCCCAACACCATCTGATAAAGCCCCCTGGAACCACCCTGGGTTTTGTGGAATATTGCAAACATTTATTTGTTTAACTTGCCTTTTTGCAACTTCCCATTTGTCTTTCCCTGTGATGTGAGCAATGGCTCTGTGGTTCCCAGCTCCAGCCAGTGCCTGGAGAAGCATTTGGGACCTCTGTGCATGACTGGAGAAGGGAACTGAAATCCCATCTGATTCCATGGGCAGGGGGAATTCCACCATCCCAATATCCCCTGTAAGCCCCTGTTTGGGGTGCAGCAGGATGAATGTGAAGGATATTCCCATTTCACACGTCTCCAGATTTCCAAGATACTTGGGAATGTCACCAAGCACATAATGCTTTAAAGTGTTTTTGTTCCTAGTTCTGCTACTTCTCCTGGATTTTGGGTAGATCCCAGCCTGTGGAAGCTGTAGGTAATTATCTGCAGTCTCATGGGTAATTAGCACAGTTCCTGATCAACCTTTCTCTAGTCCTGCACATCTCAGTGTGTTCCCAAATGCCACTTCTGGCCTCAATTCCCTGACATGGTGCTAGATAAAACCTAGATTATTTCTAAGTGGGGTTTTTCCTTCTCCTCCTTTTCTCCCTTTCTCTTTTTTCCCCTCCCTCTTTTTTTTCCCCCTCCTCTTTTTCTGCCTCATCTTTTATTCCCCCCTCTCCTCTTCCACCCCCTTTTTTTCCTCTCCCCTTTTCCTTTCCCCTTTTTTTTCTCCCCTCCCCTCTGTGCTTTTCCAGCGTTTTGGGGTATCTTTTTCAAATTCCAATTAATCTGAAATACAAGTGGCACTGGCTAAGCTGCACAGCCTGGACTTTTGGGAGGGCACAGCTCTGTCCACACTTGGCAGGACTTCCAGGGTTTCCCAAAAATCCCCTTTGCTGGGTTTTCCAACTGCTTATATTTCCATGGGATTTGCCCTTTAGGTCTCTCTGGAATTAGTCTGGCAAAGTTTATTGTTTCAGGCAGCACCACTGAATCTGATCTGCCTTATTTCCTGATTGAGTTTGTTTGCTGGGAGTTTGCCAGCTCCATTCCCTCCTCCCTGGCTGCTCCCAAAGCCTTAATTAGGAATTATACCAATTTCAGTGCCCAAACTTCCAACTGGCTGTAGGGAGTAGGTGCTTTACAACTTCAGCTTAGGCTTGGCAGTGCTGGGGTAAGAGTGGGATTCTATTTAAAGGACTTTTCAGCCCAAACAATTCCATGTTTTGTCACATCAGTGTGTGACCTGTATCAAAGCCAGGCTTTGAGGAGCTGCTGGGTCAGTTCTTAGCATTCCTCACTGGCTTTTGATGCATTGTGTCTCAGCTAAATTTACACTGGTAGGAGAGGGAGAGGGAGAGGAGAAAAAAAATCTGGGCAGGTTACTGCCCCAGCAGAAATATTCCTTAGGAGAAGCTGAGGAAGGAAAATACCTTCCAAATCATGTTTTACTAAGCTGAAATCAAAGCCAGGCCCAGGCCTGGTCACAGAGCAGCTCACAAACCTGCTTCCTTCTGGAGTTGAGAGAGGGGTGAGAGGACTGGCTCTTCCTGGCTAAATCCACTCCCAGATCCCAGCTCTGTGGGAAAAGCCCTGTGGCACTGGGCAGGTCCTGGCAGATCATTGGGATCTGGGCTTTGGGAACAGGGCAGGGCTCTGCAAGTCCTGGCCAGGAGGATGCTGGAGCTCCTGGAGGAGGGATGTGTTGCTGGGGTTCCTAACACAGCTTCCAGGCACATGGGAAGAAGCAATTCCTGGCTGAGAGCTGTGATAATAAAGTGTGATTTGGGAAGGTTTGTCACACCCAGCAGAGCCCTGGTGCCCCTGGAGCCTCCCAGTGACACAGGGCTGGCTGGGGTGATTAAAACCTGCCCCAGAGAAAGAGCACATCCTGTGCCATCCCAGCAGAGCTGTGGGATCCCTGTCCCCTCTGTGAAAGCAGGAGGCTGAGCCTGGAGAGAACAGCTCAGAGGTGCTGCTGGCTGCATGCAGAGGGATTTCTGATCCTGCTGGGAATCATCTGTGCCTCGTGCCAGCGTGCCTGAGAGATGAACCCCAACAGGAATGTGCTGGGGCTGGAATTAGTTGAGGTCCTGATGGGAAAATTTCTGCAAGGATGTGGCTTCTTCCAGGGCTGTATCCTCAGAGAGTGCAGTGTCAGCTTGTTGGGGAAGGAGGTGACTGGATCCTGCCTGGTTTGGGATGGTTTTTAAGGCTTCATCCCCCCCTCCCTTCCTTCTCCTTTGAAGCATCCCTGCCCTTTAACAGCAAACCCTTGGATTTATTGCCTTGTGCTTTGAAGCGAGAGACCTTGACTGTGGATTGCCCTGGGAGATCCAGCCCTGGCACAGCTCTGCATTCCCTCCCTGCCCTCCCCAACCAGCTCAGCTCCACCAGCACCACCTCCAAGGTCATCCAGGGAGGGGTTAAAATCCCCAAGCCCCCAAAACATCCCTCGGGACAGCCCCAGGGGGTTGTTTGCCTCGAGGGCTGTGCTCTGTGAGGGAGATAAATAAATTCTGCGCTTTGTTCTGCAGTTTATAAAAGATTCATGGTGAGGCAGATGACTAAAAAAAGCCTCTTGTGTCGTCTCTTCTGGTTTAGTTACCTAAATGACTTGGATAGAATATCCCAGCCGACCTACATTCCAACCCAGCAGGATGTGCTGCGGACCAGAGTGAAAACTACAGGAATCGTGGAGACTCACTTCACCTTCAAGGACCTGTATTTCAAGTGAGTGGAGGGCTGTGCCCGTGCCCTGCTCTGGGGGCACATCCCACAATTTCTCCTGGTTTATTTCACTGTGCTCCTTCCCTCCGTTATCCCTCTCGCTGGAGAGACCGGTTTGACTTTGATTTGCCTTCTGTTCTTTTCAGCTGCTTTTATGTTGGAATCGCAGACACAGGTACTGACTGCTCGTTTCCAGGATCCAATCCCAAAAAATAATACTAAAAGGACACTGACTGGAGTTTGAGTTTGAGTTTAACCCTTTCCTCGGAGCTGAGGAAGCGAGCCGTGTCCGCAGCCAGCCCGTGGCTCCGGGATGCATGGTGTGCTCCATGTGTTCCTCTGGGAATTGTCAGCCTGTGCTTGGCACTGCAGGGGCTGGGACTTTTCCTGTCCCTTCTGCTGATCCAGTCCCTGCCAGGCTGTGGATCCAGCCTGCTCCTGGCAGTGTCCCTTTACGTGTCACTAACGAGCTTCCTCTAACCTCAGAGCAGCTCCCGCCGCCTCCGTAGGCTGAGGCTGCATCCCTCCTTCCTCACCTTGGATCCCTGTAGCTCCCCTTCCTGCTGCTTAGGAATTCCTTGCTTCAGATCCCACCTGTGCTCCTGCCAAACAGCTGGAGCGTTCCTGTGCTGCAGGGTGGGTGTAGGACAGTGCAGTGCCTGTGGCTCAGCCCCCTTCCCTCTGTCTGTGCCAATGGTTTGGAGCCTTTCCTGCTCACATTCCTAAAAAGCATCACTTGGCTTATTTATAAATGGGCTGTGAAACACTTGGATGGAGTTGCAGCAAAATCTTCTAAAATGCTTCTAAGTGCTTTTAAAATCCAAGGGTTTTAACAGGATCCCAGACTGGTTTGGATTGGATGGGATCATTAAATCCCATTCAGTCCCACCCCCCTGCCATGGGCAGGGACACCTCCCACTGTCCCAGGCTGTTCCAAGCCCTGTCCAACCTGGCCTTGGACACTTCCAGGGATCCAGGGGCAGCCACAGCTGCTCTGGGCACTCTGCCAGGTGCTTGCCGCTCTCACAGGGAAGGATTCCTTCCCCATATCCCATCTATCCCTGCCCTTTGGCAGTGGGAAGCCATTCCCCTTGTCCTGTCCCTCCAGGCCCTTGTCCCAAGTCCCTCTCCAGCTCTCCTGGAGCCCCTTTAGGCACTGGAAAGAACTCTCAGGTCTCTCTGGAGCCTTCTCCTTCCCAGCTCTCCTGGCTCCAGAGCAGAGGGGCCCCAGTCCTTGGAGCATCACCATGGTCTCCTCTGGAGAAGGAAACTCGTGCACAGTTTTTTGGAGAACAGCATTTTGGCTTCCAAACTGTGCAATTTAAGAACATTTTTAACAATAATGCCAAAATACTCGGCATCATTGATTTATTTATGCAGCTCCTGGTCCACCCAGGGAATAACTTGTCTTCCCACGGTGATGGATGAGGATTAGCATCTCCAGTGTGTTCCTTTAATCATCTCCACCCTCCTTCCCCATCCAGTGCAGGGCCCCAGACACAGGAGGTGCTGTCCCAGAGGGATTTGCTGCACAAAGGGAAGCATTAATCCATCACAAGCCCTGGTGCTGCCAGCTCTGCCGTGATATTCCATCTCAGACATTAATAATGGGATGGGGAAGCTGCAGTGACTGGAATTGGGATGAGCTGAGTTGTCAGGGATGCTCTTCCTTCATGGAGCTCTCTGTGCTAATGCCAAATGATTCAAGGCATGTAAATATTCTGGATTCTCACAGAGATTTCCACCTTTCCTTCTAGACCAGAGGGTTAAATAGAAGATGGGAGTTAGTTTGGGATCATTAAATTCCCCCCTGGACAGCTCCTTGTCTGCTCTGGGAACAAATCAATATCTATGACTTAATAACTCAGATATTAACTTGATTTAATTAAATCCCAGTCCTAGGCTCTCATCAAAATATTTGGATGAGCAGGGGGCTGGAACTACCTGTGACACAAATTTCTATTTAATTAGAAACGAATTCAATTTAAACAGACATTCCACAAGCAACTGCTCAGCCTTTAACCTCCAGTATCTCAAGATTATTTTTTAATACATGAAATTATTTCTTAACCCCTTTAATTTCCTCCTGGGTCCCAGCAGGAGCTTGCAGGTAGTGTGTTCCCAATAATAATCCATTTCCCTGGAGGTGCTGTGAGAAGGTGTTTGGAGTCCAGTCAAGCAAATGGGTTGTTGCTAAGGAAATAGGAGAGAGAACAAAATCAGCAGAGCTCTGGATGGTGACTTCCAGTTCTTCCTGCTGAAAACCAGAACCATGGAATGGCTTGGAAGGGGATATTAAACCTCATCCAGGGACACCTGGAACCAGACAGGCAGGGACACCTTCCACTAGCCCAGGTTGCTGCAAGCTCTATCCACCCTGGCTTGAAAGAAAACAGAGAATTCTGATTTAAAATCCCCTCTCCCAAGAAGGGAATTTTAAACCCCCCCTCTCCCAAGAGCATCTCCCACCCCCCCTGAGTGTTCCCAAGCCAGGGGGGCCTGGCTGGAGCAGCGTGCTCAGCTCCTGAGCCACTTCTCCTGCCTCTCCCAGGATGTTTGACGTGGGAGGGCAGCGCTCCGAGAGGAAGAAGTGGATCCACTGCTTCGAGGGGGTGACAGCCATCATCTTCTGTGTGGCCCTCAGTGACTACGACCTGGTGCTGGCTGAGGACGAGGAGATGGTGAGTGATGTGGCATTTGTGGCTGCCTGGAAAGGAGCTGGGAGCATCCCAGCTCCATCCTGCACCAGGCTGGAATGTTCCTGGCGTGTGTTCCTCCTGTAAAATTGTCTGAGAGCTGCAGGGACAAGTATTCCTTGGATCAGCTGGTGGAAACATGCCCCACACAGTGATAAATGCAACACATCCCTGAGGTTTTCCACCTTCCTGGTTGCTGGGAGGTGCCTGGATTTGTTCTCATGGTTTGTTCCCTGCGTGTGAGTCACTCCAGGAGGGAGCAGGAGGAAGTGACCCGTCCCCCTGTGCTCCTCCTGGGGCAGTGGCAGTGAGGATGTGGGGGTGACACCCCAATTCTGGCTCTGGCCTGTGCAGCAGAGCCTCTCTCCCCCATCCCACCCTTCCCTAACGTCTCTCCTGATGGATTTCCTCTTCCAGAACCGGATGCATGAGAGCATGAAACTCTTTGACAGCATCTGTAACAACAAATGGTTCACAGACACCTCCATCATCCTCTTCCTGAACAAGAAAGACCTGTTTGAGGAGAAGATTAAGAAGAGCCCACTAACAATCTGCTACCCAGAGTACACAGGTAGGCTGGGATCCCTGGGATCATGGGATCATCTCTGTCACTGGGCCAGGAATGAGTCAGAGCCTTGCACAACCCAGAATCAGTTACAAATTTCCCCCCAGTTCTTCCCTGTGCCTCCTGGGCAGTGTCCCTGGCCTCTTCAGTTGGCTGGTAGCTCGTTTTCTTGGAAGAGCTGTGGTTGGGAACAACCTTTGTCCTTCCCTGGAATAAAGTATTGCACTCCAACAAACCCAGGTCACTTCTCTGTTTTCACACCTTACTGGGACAATAATTCCATTTAAATTCAGTTTTAGAGGCTGTGGAACTTAACCATTTCTTGCTCTGGCTCTGGATTGTTCTGGATCCCATCACTGCTGTGGTTCCACACAGGTGGAATGTTTTACCTGGGCACTGCTCGAGGCATTTTCATGTTTAAAAAATACCTCAAAATCTCCTCAAACCTCTTGATTTCTGTGATTCCCAGAGAAGCTGTTGATTGATTCCCTGTCCCTGGAAGTGCTCGAGGCCAGGCTGGACAGGGCTTGGAGCAACCTGGTGTAGTGCAAGGTTTCCTATTCCTGGCAGGGGGTGGAATGAGATGGGATTGAAGGTCCCTTCCAGCCCATGACTCCCATGATTTGTTATTTTTTGTGGAGTGTGGCTGTCCCAGCACACAGCTGTACCCCTGCTTCCATGCCTGAGGTGTTTTGTTTTCTGCAATTCTTTTCCCAGGGAAATTCTTTAAACAGAGGGAATGTTTTTGTAGCTGTACCTGTGTTATTCATTCCTTCTCACAGGAGGGACTTTTTCTTGATGTCCCTCTGCTTTGACCAATATGATTGACAAGGTTTGCCTTTGTTTCACCAATCACATTGGTCTGTGTAAAATAGTATAGAAGGGAAAAGCATCCCAAAAAACAAAGAGTCATTTTTTAGCCTCCTGATCTCAGTCTCGCGTCGCTGTGGTGTCAAACAGCGTCACACGGCAATCCCTGGATCCCATGTCCGAGGTCACAGCCCAGGGAATCGACTTCAGCTCTCCCAGAAGGAGTTAACGGTGGATTTGGATTTGTAGCTGGATAAGGCAGATGGTTGCAAGCAGCTTAACTCAGACTTAAACTCTCCAGCCAGCAAAGCCAGGGATCTCGTGCTTTGCAGGCTCCAACACGTACGAGGAGGCGGCCGCCTACATCCAGTGCCAGTTTGAGGATCTGAACCGGAGGAAGGACACCAAGGAGATCTACACCCACTTCACCTGTGCCACGGACACCAAGAACGTGCAGTTTGTCTTTGACGCCGTCACCGACGTCATCATCAAGAACAACCTCAAGGAGTGTGGCCTCTACTGAGGTAAATCCAGCTCCTGCTGTCCCATTGGGAACTGCTCTCTCTCTGCTCCTTTCCACATTCCTGGTTTCCTCCCCAGTGTTTCTGCCTGGTGAGCCCCCCCAAGCCTCCTGCTGCCTCGTGCGGGGGGGGGACGGCGACGAGCGTGAGGCCGGGAGCGTGGAGCACGTGTGGAATCCTGGAATTCTTTAGCACAATCTTCCTGTCTTAGGGACCTTTTTATTGCTGTGGGATGTGGAATTAGGGCACGGTGAAGCCACGTAGTGGGAGTAGAATCCTCCTGGCGTCGTTGGACGGCGTGAACTCCGAGATGTGCGGTGGATGATTCCGGCTGGATTCCAGACCTTGGATATGTAGCTTTCTCTCTTCCTTTGGTTAACAAGCCACCACTAGTCTGTTTTTAAGGTTATTTTTTTTTTTTTCCATCGAGAAAACTATAACTTTACTAAACTTTATTTCTTTATTTGCAAACCTTGTTTTAAAAATAATAATAATTAAAAAAAAAAAAAAGCAACAAAAAAAAAATCACTTAACTATGCACATGTGAGCAGATCCTGCAGAAAATATTCCTCTTAGCAGGAATTCCTTGTTTTTAACACTTGCTATGGCCAGGATTTAATATTTCTGCAGCTACTAAGGGATCCTTAGAGCTTCAGCTTTTTTTCCATGTGTGATTTGTTACCACCCTGCTCCCCCCAGGCTTTGGGAAAGGCTCCTGCAGCAGAAGGAGGATTCTGTTGGGAGTTTGAGCCCAGTTTTATGCCAGTTTGGGAAGGGGTTTGTGCTCAGCATAATGCCAGCTCGGGGGGGGAGAGGAGCTGAGCCCTCTCTGGGGGAAAGCTGCTGCTTCCCAGCTCCCAAACCACTGATTCCTGTGCGTTTTTTGGGATGAAAACGGTGAATTATTCTGTGCTGCCTTTCCCATGGCCCTCCCTGCCCAGCCCTGTCCTGAGCATGCCTTTACTTTGTCTGTGTGGTGCCAAATCCCTGTTTCCCTCTAGTGCCATCCCTAACCAGCCCCTACATTCCTTTGCTGATCCATGATTGCATCCAGACTCCTCCCAGTTTGTCATGTGTACAGTTGGATCTGTTAGACTTGTTGGCAGTATTAAAATGGTGAGTAAAGATTGTAGCCTTTTCTCCACTTTATTCTTCCTTTTTCCAGGAGTGTTTCCCAGCTTTTGTGCTTTGCTGGAGAAGGAAAGGAGGAGCTTTGATGGGAATTGGGTGGAATTCTCTGGACAGGGAGGTTCCTTGTGCTTTATCACTCACCACTGTTGGTGTCGTGCTGGCACAATTGGAACGTGCCAGGAATCCCATTGCCCATGGGATTATTGGCAGATGGATAATTACTGCTAATTTATAGCCCAAATTCACTGGCTGCTGTGATCCCCCCCATGGGAATTCTGCTCTGGGCACTTCTGCAGGATGGAGGTGTGCTGAGAACACTTGCTTAGAAATCCAGGATATTCCTCAGGGAGGCTCGTGCATGCTGGCAGGGGGAGCCCTGAGGGAGGTTCCCTGTTCTGGAATCTTTTCCAAGCTGTCTGGAGCTGTGTCTGTTTGACAATTCCCTTCCAGCCATCCTGCATGGGATAACTCATCCTTTAAACTCATCCAGAAGCTTCATCTCATCCTGGCCAGGAAGTTTTTTGGGATGGTGACCCCCATCCCACCCCCCAGGAGCCCAGCAGTGGCTGTGGGGTGATCCAGGTGAGATCCAGAGATCCATAACACCCCCAGAACGGATGCAAAGCAGGTGAAATCTCCCTTGATCCAAGCTCTGGGACACGGGAATGGAGCAAAGTGGACGTGGGAGAAAGGAAGAACACCCACATCATGCGTGTATTCCTTTATTGTGTTTTCCTACAGTTAAATGAAGCTGGATGGGAGATCTCTGCAGGAATCAGGGAGAGGATGGATACAGGGCTCATCTATGGATTATTTACAAACAGACAGAGCAAATGCAGCTCTAAGTAGCAGAATGAAAACCTTTCAAATAACCATTTCCTCTTTATCCAGCCCATTCCTGGGCTGGAGTTGGGATTCCCTTCCCCAGCCCCTCCTGCCTGAGAATTTCCCTTCATTTAGGGCCCAAAATCAACCCCACAAACCCCTGGTTTGTGCTGCCCAAGGGATGAGGGTGGTTTCCAGGAAAGACTGAGGTTGTTTCCCAGGAAAGACTGAGGCTGGTTCCCAGGAGCGACTCAGGAGGTAACACAGCCTCCACCTTCCCCAGAAATTCCATCCTGGATTAATCCAGCTTCGATCCAAGGGCAGGAATGGGCTGCAGAGGGACAGGCAAGGGGGCAATGTCTAACCTACCTCCCAAATTCCCTCAATATTCCTATTCCTGGCTGTGCTCTGGGGTGTCAAACCTCCTGTAAAACGCTGAGAACAGGGGTTCTTCCTTGGGGAAAAAAAAAGAGGAAATGGCCATGAAAGGGAGCAGGAAGTTGAGCTTCAGCCCCTTCCTAGTTTGGGTCTGGAAGGAGGTGGATTTGGGCAGATCATAGAAAAACTGGGAGCCAGTGATGTGTGGTGGGGGTTGGTTCTTCCTTTGGCTCTGCTCAGCAGAACGGTGAGATGGGAATGATTTCTTCTTCTGGGAAGGGAGGGAGAGAAAACAGGGAGTTAAACACACTCAGGGAAGGCTTTGGAGGAGCAACTCTATGGAAACAAGGGAAAAACTCAGGTGGGGTTCAGGGATGTGTCAGCTCATCCCTTTGCCTTCATCCCTGTGGTGATGAGGATGGAGCCTCCCCACTTCACCCCCCAACCTTTTCCAAGTGTCACCTTCTGGTGCCTCCTGCCTGCAGGGAACCTGCTTGAGGGTTTTTTTCCTTGGTTTTGGTTTCAATTTTTAGCTTTTTCCTGCTTTTTTTGTTAATATTCAAGGATATGGGAAGCGCCAGAGGTTCCCTGAAAAGCAAAGTGCCAGAGCCAGTGGCTGGGAGCTGCTTGGAAAGGGAGGAGAGAGGATGGAATTCCTGCTGCTGCTCGGAATTAGCGCAAGAATTAGGATGATAAACCCTAATTAGGGTGATAAACCCCAATTAAAGTTTTAGGATGAGTTAAAAGGCTGGGAGCAGCAGAGTGTGCCTTGGGATATTCCCACCCACTGAGGCTGGGCAGGTGGAATTGCAACAGGAGAGAAATAAAATTATTCCCTGTAGCTCAGGTGGAGGATTTGGGAATCTGTTTTCACCATTCCATGTGCAAGGCTGGGAATTGTCCTGTCTGAGCCCACCCCACTGGGGGATGGGACTGAATCCCACGGGAGCTCAGCACAGGGATGTGTCCCTGGGCTCATGGACCCCAGACCCCCCAGTGCTCCCAGTCCCTCCTCCCCTCCCCTACTCCTAGGATTTCCAGGACTTGATGGCAAAACCAGGGGGACCTACATCCCACCACCCCACAAAGGGGGATGGAGCCAGCTCTGCTCATCCTCATCCTCATCCTCATCCCCAGCTCTTCTCTTCTGGGATGGCTCTGACTCTGCTCATCCTTATCTCCAGCCCCCTCCCCAGCCCTTTTTTTGGGGTGCAGCTGGTTCTGATCATCCCCCTCCTTTTCCTTCTTCCCCAGCCTCTTTTTGGGGATGAAGCCAACTCTGCTCTTTCTCATCCCTGTCCTCCTTTCCCAGCCCTTTATGGGAGGGATCATTTTTATATCCTGCCCTTTCCCCAGCCCTTTTTCTTCCCTTCCTGAGCTTTTTCTGGAATGTAGCCAACTCTGATCAGCCTTACCCCTTCCCCAGCCCTTTTTCTAGGATGGAACTGGCTCTGCTCTTCCTCATCTCCCTCTCCTTCCCCAGTCTTTTCTGGGATGGAGCCAACTCTGATCATTCCCAGCCCTTTTCTCAGAGGGATCCAGCTCTGATCATCTTTACCCTCCTCCCCTTCCCCAGCTCTTTTTGGGATGGAGCTGGCTCTGCTCATCCTCATCCCCTTCCCCCAGCTCTTTTTGGGATGGTTCCAGCTCGGACCACCCTCCTCCCCTTCCCCAGCTCTTTTTGGGATGGAGCTGGCCCTGTTCATCCTCATCCCCTTCCCCAGCTCTTTTTGGGATGGAGCTGGCCCTGTTCATCCTCATCCCCTTCCCCAGCTCTTTTTGGGATGGAGCTGGCCCTGTTCATCCTCATCCCCTTCCCCAGCAGTTTCTGGGATGGAGCTGGCTCTGCTCATCCCCTTCTCCAACACTTTTTGGGGATGGAGCTGGCCCTGGTCATCCCCTTCCCCAGCCTTTTTTGGGATGAAGCTGGCCCTGCTCATCCTCCTCCCCTTCCCCAGCCCTTTTTGGGCTGGATCCAGCTCTGACCACCCTCCTCCCCTCCCCTGTCCCTGTTTTCTGGCTCCAGCCTCTCCTGTACCTGCTGGTGCTCAGAAGAGGCCGCAGTCCTTGAGGTTCTCTTTGATGATCACGTCTGTGACGGCGTCGAAGACGAACTTGACGTTCTGCGTGTCTGTGGCACAGGTCATGTGGCTGTAGATCTCCTTCACGTCCTTCCTCATGTTGAGGTCCAGGAACTGGGTCTTGATGTAATTCCCTGCGTCCTCAAATGTGTTTGGACCTGTGGAGTGAGGGAATGCTGCCAAGCTGCTCCGTGGGGGCGGGTATTGGAGGAAAAGGGTGCAGTGCTGACCACACGTAGCACAAAACTCCTTTTTACCCCATTTCTGTTCTTCCAAACTCCTTCCTGAAGCCACATCTCTCCTCAGCTCCAGCCTCCCAGGATTTGACTCACCACCCCCCCAGAGCAGGATGGAGCTGGTTATGCTCATCCTCATCCCCTTCCCCAGCCCTTTTTGGGATGGAGCTGGCTCTGCTCATCCTCATCCCCTTCCCAGCCTTTTTTTTGGGATAAAACCATCTCTGATTCTCCTCATCCCTTTCCCTAGCTCTTTTTTGGGGTAGAGCCAATTCTCATCATCTCTCTCCCCTTCCTCAGCCTGTTTTTGAGACAGATCCAGTTCTCATCATCCTCATCTCCCTTTCCCCAGCCCTATCACAGCATATCCCAAAATTTGAGTTTCCATGTCTTTGCTGGGACCACCCAATTCCCCACCCCTGGCTTGGGGGTCTCGAGGAGGGAAGGGTCCACACTCACCATCATACTCTGGGAAGCAGATGCTGAGATGGACTTTCTTGATCTTTTCCTCAAAAAGGTCCTTCTTGTTGAGGAAGAGGATGATGGAGGTGGCAGCAAAGAACTTGTGGTTGCATATACTGTTGAATAGGTGCAGGGACTCATGCATCCGGTTCTGCAGGGAAGCAGATTGTCATGGATTGATGTCCCTTTTGGGCCACTGCAGCCCACCCCCAAGCCCCCATTCCCAAGAAAAGAGCTTTTCCCTGTTTGCCACAGCAGCAGCTGGCCCTGCTGCCTGCCCAGTCCCTCCTGCCCACCCAAAATCACAGAGAGATCCAGGTGATGCTCAGGGTACAGAGTGGTTCCAGTCCCTCCTGGGATTGTCAGAAATGAAGGATTGTGGTGATTTCCCTGGGATAAGTATCCCAGCCTGCGAGGAAGGTGCTCAGTGAGCACCATTCCAGCCATCAGAGGGATGTTGGACCGTGGCTTCCAGCCATTACCCACAGCTTCAGGAAGAAGCTGGGAAAAGGAAAACTCCAGTTTTAGAGCAGATCTTGAGTTCTTAATTTGCTGCTGGGTCATCCTGAGGGAATGAGGATCCATCTAGGCAGAGCCAAGTCCAGTTTTGCCTTGATATCCTCCATCTTTGTGGGCAGCAGGTGGGTTCTCCAGGGATGGTTTTTCCCTCATCCAGCTTCCCATCACAGCAGCTTTTCTGTACACAGAGCACTGGCTCAGCCCAAGTCCTGCCCTGGGTGAGCATTCCAGCCTCTCCCAAGGGAAGGATTCTCTCCTGCATGTGGCTGTGAGCTCCTGCCTGGCCACGGCAGGGCCCAGGGATGGCAGATCCTGACCCTGAGCCAGTTTCAGGAGAAGGTATTTGGATCCCAAGGAGCAGCCATGGGACCTGGAGGAGATGCCAGGGAAGAAGCCACTCCTGTTCTTCTCATCTTCACCCTTTCTTTCTTCAAAGCAAAACCCATTGTGGAGCTTCTGTGTTCCTCCTCTCTGGATCTGTGCCCTCTGAGCTGCTTTCCCAGGGCTCAGCTGGTGCATTCCTCACTGGACACACTTTGGATCCCATCCTTGTGCCCCCACACTGGGAGGGTGGAGCTGCCCCTCTGCTCACCTCGGAGGGCACAGGAGGCATGAGTGCCTCAGGACCAGATTTTCCTTCATTCCAGCAGGTTCCTGGCTCTTCTTGCCCTTCCCTTTGGCCCTGCTCCAGCTGACTGCCACACAGCCCTTCCCTGGTGGCTCTGAGGATCTGCACAGGAGCACTTGGGGGTTTCCTTGAAGGCAGACCCACGGATCCATGCCCCAGAGGAAGCCCAAACACCTTTACTGAGTGGGAACCAGCTCCATCCCACATCTCCCACACCTTTCCTGGATCACCCAGAGCATCCCCCAGTGCAGAGTGTTGTTCCTCCCTCCTCAGGGCTCCCTGTTCCTGTCCCCCTTGGCTCCCAGTGCCTCTGGGACCCACCACTTCATCATCCTCCACCAGCACCATGTCGTAGGCGCTCAGGGCCCCGCAGAAGATGATGCAGGTCACCCCCTCGAAGCAGTGGATCCACTTCTTCCTCTCGGAGCGCTGCCCTCCCACGTCGAACATCCTGGGGGGAGGACAAGGATGAGGGACACCCCCACCCAGCCCTGACACCCCCTGTGGGATGGTTCCAGTGCCACATCCTCGGGAATCACTGCCCATGGGAGGGCACTGGTGGTCCCTCAAGTGTCAGGATCATCCCAAAATCCTGCCAGCGGGGCTAGGGGGAATCATGGAGGAGTGGTCATGGAGGTGGGGGAGGCTCCCACGCACCTGAAATTCAGGTCCTTGACAGAGAACTTGGTCTCGATGATCCCTGTGGTCTTCACTCGGGATCGCAACACATCCTGCTCGTTGGGGAGGTAGTTGGGGGCTGTGATCCTGTCCAGCTGGTTCAGGTAACTGTGGGGACAGGAAAGGATGTCACCTGCTGCCAAGGGGCTGCCCACACCTCCCCCTCCCCTGGATTGTGGGGCTGGGCTCTGCCAAACACTGGGACTCCAGGGCAGTGACATCCCTGGGGAGCTGAGGGACATCAAGGCTGGTGGGGCTGCAGGTCAGCAGCACTTTTGGGATGGGCAATGACACCAGCAGGATGGAGGACGGCACTTTTGGGACAGGAATGACACCAGTGGGATGGAGGATGGCACTTTTGGGATGGGGGTGGCACTGGTGGGATGGACAATGACACCAGTGGGATGGAAGATGACACCAGCGGGATGGAGGATGGCACCTTTGGACTGGGGATGGCACCAGTTGGATGGAGAATGACATTGGTGGGATAGAGGATGGTACTGGTGGGATGGAGGATGACACCAGTGGGATGCATGATGACACCAGTGGGATGGAGGATGACGCTGGTGGGACGGAGAACAGTACTGCTGGGATTGGGGAATGGCACTGGTGGGATGCATGATGACACCAGCGGGATGGAGGATGACACTGGTGGGATGAAGAATGGCAGGCTGGGGATATTCCCAGGAGCAGGGAGGAGATGGATTTTGCCAGGCTGGGTTGGAACAGGCCAGGGGCTCCCAGGGGCTCCCCAGGCCAGTCCCTGCTGTGCCCCCCAGGTCCCCACTCACTACGCAGCAGAGTCATTGAGCTGGTACTCGGCAGCACGGTCAAAACACGCCTGAACCCCCCCGTCCTTCCACAGCTTCTTGATGCAGGACACCAGCTCGGGGGGCATCGTGCCCTCCTCGATGGAGTCAGCCAGGTTGAAGAGCAGCCGGCCTTCATCCTGCCAGAGGGACCTTTGTCACCAACCCTCCCGAGGCGCCTGTCCCCCCCAGAGTGCCCTCAGGACTGGGGGGACAAGGTGGGGCCGCTGTGGGCCCCGGTTCCAGGGTTTTGGGGACGGGGCCAGGGACTGACCGCGCACGAGGACTCGGCGTAGTCGATGCCCAGCGTGGACATGGCGCGGATGATGGCCAGGATGGACTGCAGGATGTTCCCGTAGATGATGGACTTGAACTCCATGCACTCCTCCTCCGTGTAACCGTCCTGGTGGATGATCCTGGCAGGCACAGCGGCCTCAGCCCCAAGCCAGGACATCCCCTCGGGGGTGGGAGTCACCACCCCACACTGAGCACCACCAGGTGACATAGGGGGGGTGTTTGGGGGTCCGGCCACCCCATGTCCAAGAGCTGGTGGCTCATCCTGGTGGCCTCCCCCTCCCCAGTGTGGCTCAGGCCATACTCACTTCATCTGCTTCACGATGGTGCTCTTCCCTGACTCTCCAGCCCCTGGAAAAGGGTGGGAAGGACACCTCAATACCCATCAGGGCCTGATGCCCACAGTGATGGGCACCCCATTGGGACCAAAGCCACTGTCCCCCGTCCATCCCCTGCCTGGACACCCAGCCTGGCCTCTTCCCATCACCACCATCATCCCCACACTCCTGTGTGGGACCACAGCTCGTGGACCCCCGGGTGGTGGGAGCCTCCTGGTCCCCCGGGTCCCACACCTCCCGCCCACCGTGGGCAGTGCCCGGCCGTGCCTTTGGGGCCGTAAGCAGCTTAGGGCAGCACAGGAAGCTGCTTAGAATTAGGGTGTTAATCGCCTTGACCCCAGCCCCCCCCACCTGGATAAGGCCCCACTGCTGGCCCCTGCCCCATGGAGTCACCCCCTGCCCCACAGGGTCACCCCCTTGCCCTGTGGGGTGCAGAGGGACCCCCAAGGAACCATCTCCTCCTGCCTTGCACGCTCCAGCAAGGTTTTGGGGTGCTGGTGGCAGAAGCCCCCCAGGTTCTTGCTGACCCCACTGAGATGTGGCACATCTTCAGTGGGACCCCGTGTCTTGTCATCCCCTCACTGTCCCCTTTGTCCCTGCCGTCCCCAAGAGCCGATGGCACCTCCAGCCCTTCCCAGGGATAACCCTGGGCATGTCCTGGTGCAGGACAGCCTCTCCAGGCCGATGGCAGCTGGTCTGAGGGCTACCAGGGACAGGGCGGGAGGAGCCCAGGGGGCCGTGGATTCCCTGTCCCCTTCCCCATCCCCACATCCCCTCAGCCTCAACGGAGTGGAAACCCTGGGACATCTCCAGGGACATCCCCTCCAGCCTTACCAAGCAGCAGCAACTTGACCGTCTTTGCCTCCTTATCCGCATCCTCCTGGAGCTTCTTCTCCAGCTCCTTGGACCTCTTGGCCATCTCCTTGTCCTCGGCACTGGCCCCGCTCCCCATGGCTTCGTCCTCCTCCTCCTCCAATAACTCCACAAGCTCCTCTAGGTCCCCAGGCTTTTCCAGCTCTTCAAGGAGATAACACGCACACCTCGGGGACGAGGTGGGCACTGGGGGATGAGCAGAAATTCCAAAAAAAGTGATCCAGGTACCCCACGCCCTGATGTTGGGGTGCCCCAAGCAGGCAGCACTCTTTGGTGGGTCCTCGCTGCTGGCTGCCCCCCGCTCTATCCCTTAATTCCCCATGGATAACCTGATTTTTTTTGACCGTGGGATTTGGGGACTTTTTATCTTGCCATGTGACCCAGGAAATCCAATTAGCCCAAGATGGCAAAGATTAGGGCTCAGGGAGAAAAAAAAAAGATGGAGCATCTCAGGGAGGTGAGCAGGGGGCTTTACATAAGGAGGGGCATGAGTGTGACACCCCCTGCCCGTGGGGACTGGCCCCCTGAGGTGACTTGGGAACTGGGGATCATTTTGGGGCCACCTCCTGTCTGTGGGCTGTGATCCCACTTTTGGGGGCCACTGAGGATGGGATCAGCCCCTGGTTGTGTGTGCCCCCTGCCCCTGGGGACACACACAGCTGTCCTGAGCGCTGGCAGGGGACTGAGTGGTGACAGGGGCACAGGGTGGTGGCAGGGGGGTGACGGCAGGGGATGGTGACACTGGGGGATTCCTCCCGCAGGGAAAAGGGAGCTAATTACCCTGGGGGGGTGGATAACGAGGCCCCCTAATCCTGCCGCGCTGGGTGCCGCCCTCCCGCTGCCTAAGCTCTTTAATGGGATCGTGGCTCAGCCTTCCTCCTCCTCCTCCTCCTCTTCCCGGGCTCAGCACCCCCCTCCCAGCCCATCCCCCAGCCCAGCAGGCCCCCCCAAACCCTGGGGCACCCATGGGTGCTTCCCCCTTTCTCCTACTGCTGCTTTCAGGTGGGCACCGCAGGGGGAGCCCCCCGCCCCGGGGTGGGCTTTGGGACCCCCCAAAAGCCCTGCAGGTCCCCGATGTTTGGGTTTAAGGTGCCCCAAATCCCCGCACTTCCCAGGGCCACTGGGTGCTCCGTGTCCCCGCACCGGTGTCCCCACGTCCCACCGGGCGCCTATTCCCTGCCAGCGCCGTTGCTTGGGGACACTCTGTTCCTGCTGTCCCCGCGGACACAAAGCCCTTTCTGAGCCTCTAATGAACTCAGCGCTAATGAGGGGGGTCCAATTAAAATACCAGACACCCCCCCCCCCCCCCTCCCCGCGGTCTGCGGACAGCGCTGGGCAGGGGACATGACTCAAGCTGGGGGTCCCCATTGTCCCCCGTGGCTGCTGTGCCCTCCCAGCCTGGCACGGCGGTGGCCCGGGTGGGTGGTGTCACCTCGCTGTCCCTTCACCCCCTCGACAAGGGGTGGGGGGCACAGAGAGGGGGTGGGTGACATTCCCTCCGCTCTAACAGCGGCTAAAAATACCCCCCCTAAGGAGCTGGTGGCAGCTTAGGGGACACTCGGGGCGCTCGGAGGGGACACAGCCCGACAGCCACCCAGAGCCACCCAGAGCCACCCGGGCACCGGGAGCCCCGGCCCAGG
>WEIU01022441.1:80362-96212 GCA_013389925.1 Aegithalos caudatus
TCCCCACTGACTGCTGCGGACCCCCCCGGGCACGGCAGGAGCGCGGCCCCTCCGTTCCCACCCCTGGCAGGGACAGAGCCCTCGCCCCGCCCCAGCTCCTCCCAGTCACCCCACTGGGTAAACTGGGAACGGCACCGGCTGCACATACACTCCAAACCCCCCTTTTTGTTGTTTTTCTCCTCAATTCCCAGCCACGGGCAACAATTCCCTGCACATCCCCAACCCGGCTGTGTCCCCGGGCTCGGGAATTCCCAGGAGACACCAACCCTTGGGAAGAGCCAGGAAGGGGCTCGGAGGTTTCTGGAGACACAGAAATATTTTCCTGTTTCAGGTTTTGAAACCCCCCGGCATCAAAATGCATAAAATCTGTGAATTGACCCCAAAGTGGGGAGGGAAATGGCCTCAACCTGCATCCCCTGTTCTGCTCCTGGGGAGAGCACGGGGACACTTGTGGGGACAACTGTCAACCCGCCAGCCCCTACCCCAGAGACAGCTCGGTGTTGGGGCATTTTGGGGGCTCAGCAGGCAGAGGGGGGACCACAGAGCCCCCAGCACCCGGAATTCCCGGTGACACATCGCTCCCGGCCAGGTGGCGGCGGGGCCGGGAAGCAGCTGCGGCTCCGGGGGCTGGGTGCCAGCCAGGGACAAAACCACCCGGCAGCCTGGATCCGTCCTCACGTCAGCAGCCCGGGCTGCGGTGTACCCGGATCTGTCACCTAATTGCTGGGGACCAGCGTCTCTTCGTCATTTGGGGATGGCTGGGGACGTTTAACCCCTCAGGGGCTGGGAAATTCTGTGGGATCAGCCTCCCTGGCTCAGCCCAGGGGCACGGCACGGGGGTCGTGGCACAAAGCACACCCCAGGGCTGCACCTCCCAAATCCACCAGTCCTGCCCTCCAAGGGTCTCCTTGGGGGTGACAGTGACAAGCTGATGTCCCAGCTGTCACAGCTGCTGGGCTCACACGTGTTTTGGGGTGACACAGGAAAAGACAGAGGGATGCTTGGTGACATTTTGTTGTCATTGTGCCTCCACATCTTGTTTGGTCTGTCCCTGGTCCTTGGTCACCCTGGCACAATCCCCTGCTGGTCCCATGTCACTCTACTGGTCCCTGCCACCCTGTCAGCCTCTGTCACCCTGCTGGTCCCCATCACCCTGCCAGCCTCTGTCACCCTGCTGGTCCCTGTCACCCTGCCAGCCCCTGTCACCCTGCTGGTCCCTTTGTGGTGGGTGTCACTGGGTGTTGCATCTTCCTAGGAATATCCTTGGAGTTACCCCAAGAGACTCCCTTGAAGTCTCAGCCCTGTGGCCTTGGGGCATCCTGGCCCACATTGTCCTGGCTTATCCTGGTTTTCCCATTGTGCTGCTGATCCCATCTCTTCAGAGGAACAAGACAAATTCCGTGGGGCTTTTCTAACCCATTGGCCTCCCCAACCTCCCAGTGATGTCCTTGGAGGCTGATTTGTTTTCCCTCTCCCATTTCCAAAGGGTGACAGAGGTGGGGACTGGGTGACATCTGGGGAACTCTGGGTATCCACAGCTCCTGACTGGAGCCTTGTGGCCTTCACCCATCGATTTTTTTTGCTTTGAGGAGGTTGAAATAGAATTTCTTGGATTTCAGTGAGGGAGCTGCACGTGCTGCAGAGCGTTTGGGACCTGTCACTTGGGTGATCTTGGGCTTTGATCCCAGACCAGGGACAGGCCAGGAGCCCTATGGCCACAAAAAGTGCTGGTTTTCCTTCACAGCTCCATGGCTTTGGCCACAAACCTGCAACAACTTTCTTATTTTTAGCGTGAAGAGGGAAAAACCAACGTGCCCATGGCCACTCCTGTGTGTGGGACCCATCCTGTTCCCACCATCCATCATCTGGCAGCACAGCCTGGGGATTTCCAGGGACAGTGGGGGCTGAAAGGACAATAGCACCACACAGATTTAATTAGAGGTGATGAGGGCATGCAAATGAGCAGGTTAAATCCTGCTCAGGGGGTGGCTGAGCTCCTGAGAATCCCCAGAGGATTTGGAGGTGTTTCCCACATTTCCCATGCTCCAGGTGCCAGGGGAAGGCTGGATTTTGGGGTAAGCATTGTCTGGGAGTCAGGGCTGGGTGGGAGAGGGCAAGGAGGGAGGTCAGGGAGGCCACATCCCCACAGTTATTCCATGTTCCTCTCCAGCATGGAGAATGGGTGCCTGATGCCTTGGGATCCAAGTGAGGGAAGCAAGGAAAGCTGGAAATTGGCTTTTTCTCCTCCAATTTTGCCATTTGGGATGAATTCCCTCATGGAAGAGCTGGTGTCTTCTTTAACTCCCCATCCTGCTTCCCAGCCCTTCCCTCCTCCTCATCACTTCCACATGCAGGGGCAAACCTAATCCAAAGGATTCCTGACGTGCTCTGCAGCACCTCTCTGGTAGTGGGATCCGGGCCTCAGAATGTTCCTCCACCCCTAAAATCCCCAAAATTTAGGCATGAGCCCCAAATCCCCCATCCTGGGATCTGAGTGACCCCATGGGGTCTTGGAATGGCATCAGAGAAGCCCCCAGCAGCTTCCCAGGGGGGTCCTTGCTGTTATTTCTGCAGGATGTGGGTGGGGGAACACGGGACCTCAGCTGCTGCCTCCTCTTCCTCAAGGCTCCAGGTGCCTTAGCCAGGCTGGGCCAGGGGAGAGCTGAGGGTCCCTGAGCCATCCCAGGAATCTCCTGGGGTCCTTCAGTGAAAGAGAGACCCCAGGCCCTTTTTAAAAGGGAATTTCTCGATCTAAATGCTGAAATTCAGCAGTTGCTGCCATTTAAATAAAATAAAATAATAAAAAATGAAGGAAATGAAATGAAGAAAGATAAAATTAAGTAAAGGAAATAAAAAAGAAATTAAAGATGAAATGAAATAAATGATATAACATAATGAAATTAAATTTAATAAATAAAATAAACAAAATAAAATTAAATAAAGGATAAAAACAGCGTAGAATAGAATAGAATAGAATAAAATAAAATAAAATAAAATAAAATAAAATAAAATGCAACCTGTTTCTAGTCTCCAGGGAGGTGGAATTACAAGAACCCAGGTCCATGGGGCAGAGGAGATCCCTTCCCCACGGCATCCCAGCCCCCATCCTGTAGGGATGCTCCTTGTGGCACCGTCCCTGCTATCACCTTTAGAACTGTTTTATTATTTCGCTGATTGTTTTTCCCCCTTCTTTTTTTTTCCAATTCTCCAGCAGCATCCCNCCTTTAAAAAGGGAATTTCTCGATCTAGATGCTGAAATTCAGCAGTTGCTGCCATTTAAATAAAATAAAATAATAAAAAATGAAGGAAATGAAATGAAGAAAGATAAAATTAAGTAAAGGAAATAAAAAAGAAATTAAAGATGAAATGAAATAAATGATATAACATAATGAAATTAAATTTAATAAATAAAATAAACAAAATAAAATTAAATAAAGGATAAAAACAGCGTAGAATAGAATAGAATAGAATAAAATAAAATAAAATAAAATAAAATAAAATAAAATAAAATAAAATAAAATAAAATGCAACCTGTTTCTAGTCTCCAGGGAGGTGGAATTACAAGAACCCAGGTCCATGGGGCAGAGGAGATCCCTTCCCCACCGCATCCCAGCCCCCATCCTGTAGGGATGCTCCTTGTGGCACCGTCCCTGCTATCACCTTTAGAACTGTTTTATTATTTCGCTGATTGTTTTTCCCCCTTCTTTTTTTTTCCAATTCTCCAGCAGCATCCCATTGCTCCAGGGATCCAGCATTGGAACCGGGGATGGCGGGATCCATTGGCCCCGGGAGCAGCAGCCCCCAGGGGAGATCCACGCCAGGGAAAAGGCTCCGGGAAGATGGATTGGAGCCGGAGCCATGGATTGGAGCCGGAGGGGTGAGGACTCTGCCCCGGCTCACTTCCAGACTGAGTAAGCGGCTGCTCCTGCCAAAATCCAGCGCCGACGGCCGTGGTGGGAATTTTGGGGCTGCAAAGAGCGTCACTGGAAGTGGCGCAGAACCGCCCCCGGCCGGGAGGTGTTTTAATGAATCCCTTAATTAGGAATTAAGAGAGAGGCGCTGCTGGCTCGGGATGCGGCCGGGGTCACTGGGCACAGCCGGGCCCGCGGGGTTTGTGGCGGGGAGGATGAGGAGCAGAGCCGGGCACGGTGTCTGGCCAAGCCGCGCTGCCTCTTCCCAAATCCTGCCCGTGGAAGAGTCCGGGGGCAGTGACCTGAGCGGGGGGGTTGAGCTGGCACCGGGGATGGGCACGGCCAGGGGACACGGAGGGGTTAAATCCCTCCAAATCCCGGGAGGAGCCGGCTCCTTTTCCAGCCTGAGCAAACCCAGCACCCTGCCAAACTCCTGCTGCGGGATCCAAACTCCTGCTGCGGGATCCAAACTCCTGGGTTATTGACAGCGACACAGGGAGGGTATTCCCCTGGAGGAGCGCTCCTCAAGGTGTGCCTGGCCCGTGCCTGCAGGGACGTGCAGCAGGGAATGCGTCCCAGCATCGCCCAGCCTTGGGTGCCCCAAAATCCCTCAGGGGCTGTCCTGGAACACCACCCAGCTCTCGGGGTTCCAGCCTCTGCAGCTCCATCCAGCAGCTCTGGCATTTATTTACAAGTGGGGTGGGAGTTTGTGCCTTTGCTTCCCTTTATTTTTAAACTTATTTATCTTTATTTTGGATTTCTGACTCATCTCCACCCGTTGCCGGGAGGAAACCAGAATCAAAAAAAACCCCAGATATCGTTTGTATCAGCTGAATAAAATCCTCCCCCAGGGAGGAAAGTCCAGCAGCAAATCCAGGACCCGGAGCCGCTTCTCCTTCCCCCGGTTTCATTCCTACAGAGGAGGAAAACTCAGTTTTCCCTCTTCTTTTCCAAACCACAGCTGGTTTCTGGTTCTGTGAGCACAGAGCTGGGCCTGGAGCTCACAGAACAGGGGGGCAGAGGTGATGGGTGCCCCCCAGCCCCCTGCAGGCTCTGTCTGCCTTTGGGGTGCCCAGCCCCATTCCCATGGGATGCTCCGTGGGGATGCAGCACCCGTGGGGCTGCCAAAACAGGGGGGATGCCAAGGGAGAGGGGGGGGTCACACAATCGGGCTGCCCTGTTAATTAGGGTGCCTCGTTAATAGGGGTGCCCCGAAATGGGGGTGCCCTGTTAATGGGGGTGTCTTGGAGACAAGGGGGCTCCCCAAAAGTGAGGGTCCACAATTAGTGTGGCTGCCCCATTAATGAGGGTGCCCCGTTAATGAGGGTACCCCATAAATAAGGACACCTTGAAAACCAGGGTACCCCAGAAGTGAAGGTCTCCAATTAATGAGGGTGCCCTGTTAATGAGGGGGTCATGGAGGTGGGGTACCCCTAAAAAAAAGGGTTCCCCTTTACTGGGGGTGCCTTAAAGATAAGGGCACCCCAAGGAGGAGGTGCCTCATTAACATGGGTGCCCCATTAATGAGGATGCCCTGAGATTGGGGTGTCCCATTAATGAGGGTGCCCCATTAACAAAGGTGCTTTGGGACTGGGGCTTCTCCTCCCTGGGGAGGTTCCATGGATCTCCTCTCGTGGTGGGGGCAGGAGTCCAGAAGGTCCCAAGACCCCTGGCAGGTCCCATGTCCCTCCTTCATCCCAACATTCCCAGCTGGAATGTGAGAAGACGGGGAGAAAACACCCCCAGAGCAGCACCCTGAGGCTGTCAGGGTGGGCTGTGGCACGTGAAGCACCCACCTGCACACCCCCAAATCCAGCCCCTTCCTGGGGAAGGCCACATTCATCCCCCTGGATCTGCTTTTACTTTTCCAAGGGAGAAGGGCTTTGGTGATGCCTGGCTGGATCCTGCCTGGCCACCCTGGGATCCCGGGGGGCTGAGAGGATCCAGCTGCCAAGTGCTAGTCCTGATACCAGGGAGGACAGAATTGTCCTCCTGGTTCAGCAGAAAGGTTTTGGAGTGGGAAGCTCTTGGGTTCTTATCCCAATCCCAATCCAAATCCAGGTTGTAATCCATCTCTCTATTGCAATGAGCTCAGGCCCTGCTCATTCCCTGCACGTGGAGGATCCATCAGCTCATTTTCATGCTCCTGGGTTTGGATTAAATTTGTTCTTTTTTGAATCTGTACCCTGGGGCTGATCCTGCTGCCAACATCTCCTGCTTTCCTGGGATTTGCCTTGTTCCCCCTCATGCCAAAGTGAGGGTGCTGCTCTGGGATCAGGTACCTCAGTGACAGGGAAGGGCTGCCAGGGAAGGGCTGATGTGAAGCCAAACCACCTTGGGATGTCCTGGCTGGGAGAACTGGTACTGGGCAGCAGGAACTCACAGCTCTGAGTGGTTTGGGCTTTTCCCAGGGAGTGGATCCCAGCTCATGTCCTGCTTTTTCACTATTCCATCTGCTATTCCAAACTATTCCATCTGCTTGGGATAACCAAGGGGTCTCTGCTCCAAATCCCACCCTGGCCTCTGCTGCAGCCAGGTGGAAATTTTGCATCCTGGGGTTGGAGGTGGGATCCAGCCCTAGAGCTGGAGCTGGGCTGCATCCCTAGGGTGGGCTCCATTCCAGGCCTGCACCCTTCTAAATATTTTCATTATTTTAAACTCCCATTTCCCTTCCTGGGTTGCATCCTGGTGGCTCCAGCCAACGGCTCTGACCCCTGAGGACATCACACAGGGGTGGGAGAAGGACCCATGTGAGCCACATGGAAACCACAGACAGTTTTGATGTGTTTATGAGCCTGGGCACCACTTCCTCTGCCTGGGTTTCCCAGAGAAGGGCTCAAGTTCTCCACAGGCACCCAGGATGTGCAGTGGGTGGGGGAGTGCAGCACCCATGGGTGACAATCCCTACCGTGACAAGGGTGCCTGTGCTGCTGGGACAAGGCAGAGGGGCATTAGTGGGGGTGGATTGCAGCTCTTCGTGTCCCACCCCACATCCTGGGATGTGTGGGCTGGGAGGCTGGGCTGTCACCCCGGAGTGATGCTCTCGTGGAAAGGGTGAGTGGTGCTGGCCACGGCTCACACTCTCACCCCCAGGAAAAGCTCGGGCAAAAGTTATTCTTGAAAAAAAAAAAAAAATAAAGCCGGGTTTCCTCTTTTCCTTCCTGGTCGCAGGCACGTGGTGGTGAGGTCATGGAGCGCTGGGCTCGCCGCAGGNCCCCCAGGGAAAACTTGGGCAAAAGTTTTCTTTAAAAAAAAAAAAAAAAAATAAAGCCGGGTTTCCTCTTTTCCTTCCTGGTCGCAGGCACGTGGTGGTGAGGTCATGGAGCGCTGGGCTCGCCGCAGGGCAGGACATGCCTCCGGCTCGGCGTAATCCCGTCCCCAGGGCCGCAGCCGGTTCTGGCCGGTGCCGGGGGGGGAGCTTCGGGCCCCCACTGCCCCTCCAGCCCCACTTTCCTCCCGGTCAAGCCACCACATCCTGAGGCAGCCCCGGGGCTCCTGCCTTGGCTGCCGCGGGCGCTCCTGGCCAGAGGCGAGCGCGGCTGGAAATCAGCGCCAGATGTGGCGGAACAGCTGCAGGGCCGGGAGCGGCGCGGGCAGGGCCCGGGGACACGGGGACGGCACAAACGAGCTGTTGGTGGCTGGATCCAGAGAGCCAGGAGCTCCTGGGGGTTTTATCCCGCCTGTCCTCCCTGCAGGGGGGTGCTCCCTGTCTCCCAAGGGTGACAGGGACACGCAGGAGCTCCCCAGTCCTTGTGGACCAGCCATCACCCCTGGTGTGTGGCACAACTCAAAGGGACATGGGGCAATTCCCACTGCCCAGTGCCATGCTGGGGCTGTTTTGGGGGAAGCAGAATCGCTGCTGACAAGAGCCAGGTCCCCATTGCTGTGCCACCACCCTCCAGCAGGAGCTGAGCTGTCCCCAGGGGGTGGCACAGCCCAACCACGGGGACACCGTGAATTTTAATAGCCCAGCATTGCTTGGGGACCTCTCAGGCCCGAGGTCCCTGGCTGAGTGTGGGGCTGCTGGCCCTGCTTGGGGCTCTGGAGCAGGAACCACACACTAATCAAAAGAGGATGGAAAACCCCTGTGGTTCCTTGGAAATACCACACAGCTACGAGCAGCCCACACCAGCTTCCAGACGTGGCAGCAGCAGCCATGGGATGAAATTCTGACGGATTATCCTTAATTATGGATGCTGAAGTGGGGGTGGCAGCAGCAGATCCACTCTGCAGCACTGCTGGGTGGGGCAGCCCTGTGGAGTCCCTTCCCCATGGCTGGAAATGGGTTTGGGCTGGCATGGCTCTGCCTCAGGCTCTCCTTGAGCTGGGGCTTGCCTACCTCATCTCAAGCCGTAAATCGGAACCTTTCCAAGATCCCTGGGGATCCTTGATTCATTACATTCCTCTGGGTGTGAGGAATAGCTCTGGGAGCTGCAGACTCTCCATGGCTTGGATGCCCTCAGCATCCCAGCCCCAATCCTGCATCCTCCCCCTGCCAGCACAGTGAGGGTCCAGGTGAGGGGTCCCCTGAGCATTGCCCACTCTCTGGAACCACAACGGGTTTATTAACCATATTTTTTGTTCTCTTCAGCCTTCCTGGGCACCCTTTCCTCCCTGCTGGGATGGCCCTGAGGCTTCAGAGGGGCCGGAGGAGCCGTTCTGCCGGCGATCCCGGGGGCTGCAGGGCGGGATGATGGGCGGAGGTGCAGCAGCACATGCCAAGATGCATCAGCCTGTGTTTTTCTGGTGGTGGCTGAAGGTTGTTTGTGCTGTCCCGGGGATGATCCAATGCTCTTGGCGTAGGTGCAAGGGCACATGCACTGCTATGGAACTGATGCCTTGGGAAGGCTGACCTGGAACAGAGACTGGACAGAGCTGGGGAATAAAGCAGGTATTTATTGAAATGTCTCCAGGATACACCTTGGGCAGGGCACAGCTACACCCAAGGTGGACTAAGAGTGGTCACAAAATGGAGAAACTGTCACGAGATCTTACATTTTTGTAAGTTTTGGGGGTTTAATTGCCCAATTACAGCCGCAGGTTGTGAGGTCCCATCCTTCCTGTTCCTCCCTCCAGCCACCCTTTTTTGTGCTTTAGGGCCTGAAAGTTGTCCTTGGTGTGCAGCAGGACAAGGATTTGTTTTGTGTCCCTGCTGTGTGCAGAGCTGAGTGACCCTGACTGTGAGCTCAGAGCTGCACCCTGGGCAGCACAGAGCCTGGAAAACATGAAAGCTAAAATTTAAAGCATCAGGCTGGGAGCAGGGCAATCCTGGTTATCCTGAGACATCTCCTGCCCTAAACATGACTGCAGCACCCCCAAACTGTTGTGGGTCCCTATTTCTTACCAATTTTGCATGAGCAGAATTTTTCAGCAACCCTCAAGCCACCCCTCCACAGCCTCAGCACCGATGCTACCCAGAGCTGGGTGGGGCTTTTGATCCCTGGATGAGCAGGAAAGCTGCTCACCTGCTGGAAGGACCATTTCTTTTCTTGGTGAGAGGAGCAAGTACACCAAAATTCCAGTCTCCAATCACACACAAGCAGCTGGAGCCATTTCACCCCATCCCCATGAACTGCTCAGCTTCATTCCAGCATGGGACAGAATTGCCATGAGTGGGGGAAGAGGATGGGGAATGTCCCCTGGGAGTGAAGATGAGGCCACTGAGATGGAGAGAGGAGCTCCTTGTCCAGCTGTGACGGAGATGGGAAAGGCCAGATTTAGCACTGGTGCTGGCTGGGAGCGTGGGAGCAGCAGGAGCAGTGGGAGCAGAGGGATGAGGCTGCTGGATTTGCACCCAGAGATGCCAGCACAGCTCTGTCCATGCTCCATCCTGATGTGTCCCTTCCCAAGATACCTGGACTGGGGTCGGAGTCCATGTTTGTATTACATTTATTTGGCTTTCCAGAGCCTAAAAGATGCTTTTAATAAACCTGAGAAGGTTGCAGACCCTTCCCAAGTGGAGCTTTTAGCTGGAGAAGTGCCAGGCTGGAGAGAGCTTTGTGAGCCCCCAAACACCTCTTCACCCCCTTATCACCACCCTCCCTCCACCAGCCTTTGCAAATTCAAAATCTCCCGTTTTCAGCCCAAAATGAACCACTGGCCCCAGCCAGGGCTGCCAGCAGAGCCAGTGTGTGTGTCCTGGGGCACTGGCAACTCCCCCAGGAGCTCCATCTCCTCAAAACCCAGCCTGAACTTCATCCCTGTGTTGGGAAAGGGATGGATCCAGGTGTACAGGCACTGGTGGCTCCCCTACGAGTTCCATTCCTCCAAAAATCAACCTTAACTTCATCCCTCTCATGGGAAAGGGATGAGTCCAGGTGTGGAGCCACAAGCAGCTTCCTCAGAATCATCATCCCTCCAAAAACCTGCCTGAACTTCATCCCTGCCAGGGAAAGGGCTGGATTCAGGTGAGCTCCCATGGCATCCCTGACCTGCCACCACATCCCACCTGCCAGGGAGGGCTTCATCTCTCCAAGGCCATCCTGGAGCTGCTGGCAGGAGGGAGGAGGCAGCTCCACGGTGCTAAAACCACTGCTGCTAATGAAAAACAGCCTCCAAGCAGCCAAACAGCTGATCTATGGCCCGAGCTGAGTAATGCCTGGAATTCCTGGCAGGAGCTGCTTCCTTTTGGGAGGCGAGGGCTCCTTCCCCAGCAAGCAAGGCACTGCTGTCCCCCCACTGTCCCCATTAGCCCCCAGCTGCCCTTCAGGGCTCAGGGAATGGAATGATGGAGATTACACACCGCTGGGGTCTGTCCAATCCTCTGTCTGCCCACCTTTGTCCCCGTCCATCCTCAGTGAGGAAGGTGATGGGCATAAACCCCACTGTGCCCTGTGAGAACCAGGGTGTCCCCAAGGTGTCCCTTTGGCTGGCATGGGTGTCCCTTAGGGCTCGGGATGCTCCAGATTTCAGGGATGGGCGCAAGCAGGGAAAGGAGCTCAGCAGCTCCCGGGGCCGGATTCTACCGTCGGGTGTGGAGCAAGATAAGGCCGTGACTCAGCCTCAGCCCTCGCTCATCCCTCAGCCCTGCTTCCCCTCCTTCCCAGCAAAGCCCCGCCGGCACCTGGGGACCGGGGATGCAGCCGGGGCTGGGCCCCACGTCTGGGTGTCCGTGGCGGACATCGGGGCCAGTGGCTGATGTAAACAGCTCCGGCTGCCGATAAACAACGGCCCCGGCGGGAGCACAAACACCTCCTCTGTTCTGGCTCCGGGCTCTCCCCGCAGCCGCTCCACGGCCCGGGCGGGGTGGCTCCAAACAGCCCCTCCAGCCCCGTGTCCGTGGGTGGCACAGGGCTGTCATCCCACCAGCCTGCAGCTGGATGTGTGTGGGGGGTCACAGTCACAATTTGGGGGATGAAAGTGGGATTTAGTCCTCGGGATACTAGCTGAGCTCAGGGACAGTGCTGACTCCATCACAGGTCTGAGGGTTGGGGCATCCCAGTTTGGATGTCACCCTGTTCCTGGCCACGACAGACAGGAACCCCCTCGGGTGGCACTGAGGCCTGGCTTCCCTGGGGCATTCCCAAGCTGCCCCCACCCGTGTCCCTGGACACCCCTGCCATGGGTCAGGACCCTCTTGGCTCCCTCCAGGCTGAGCCCAGGGTGCCAGGGCTGCACCCACACTGCTCCGTGCCCTGAGCTCTGGGTGATGCCCAACAGGAATGGGGCACACTGGGTGCTGTGACCCCCAGCACCTTTGCTCAGGGAATACTGGGGATGCTGTGGAGTCCCCCAGAGCACGAGCACATGGGCATTGCCACAGGGGGGACATCATCCTGTTGTCACCCTATAGCTGCTGCTGGTGGCACCTCCTGCCCTCTCCCCTCTATCTCCCCCAGACTCTGGGTGCTGGTGGGCAGTTGCCTGGGAAGGCTTTTGGCTCTGGCTGCATTCCTCCGGTGGAGGGAGGAGTGGAGCTGGAGCCTGACATGACTCAGCCACAGCCACGAGGCCTGGGGACACGCCGGTGACCCACGTGGGGCTGTCACCCACCTTTGGTCCCTCCTCACCACCCGGCTCCCCCCTGGCATGGGCGCCCCTCCCTGAGCCAGGGCTGGGCTTTGTCTGTGCCCAAGCAGCCCCGAGCCCGTGCTGGGGTGGTGGGAGGTCCCCTGAGAGCCCCTGTGGCTGAGGACCCCGGGTTATGATAACTCTGAGAAGGGATTTTCTCCGCAGGCACCGGACACAGCCTGACCCTGCGGTTCCCTCGCTCCCAGCCTGGCTGAATTCCCTGGATCCAGCCCTGCTCTGCTCCTGTGGGTGCTGACCCTGTGGTGAGGGGGCTGTGCTGGGGGAGCCCTGAGATTCCCCCGGCGATTGGAGCTGGGTAGGATGTTCCAGAATGTCCCAGTGTGGAGCAAGCAGCACGAGAGGGATGGAGGGGGGGAAGCGAGGGCTTTGCTGTGGGATGAAGGCTCCAGCCTCATCACGACATCCCGAGTGGCAGCAGGCTAGGGGGAAGTGCCTTCCAACCCACATTCCTGCACTCCTGAAGGGGCTGGCTCGGGACCTTCCCACGGGGATTTCCAGCCTGGGCACACATTGCTCCAGCTTGGATCGTGCTGGCAGCTCAGCTGCAGCGCTCAGGAGACTGTGGGAGAGCATCCTGGCCCTACGGTGAATCACCGGGAAGGAACTGATTAAGACCTTGCAACACTTTTCTGCTGGAAATAACTTTCTCCAGAGAGGCAGCCCGAGGCTGGTCTTAGGATGTGGCTGAGGGGATTGCATATGCTACAGGTTTTATCCCTGCTTTGGGGCTTGCTGGCTGGAAAAAGCCTCCCAAAATGAGGGATTGGGTGGGATCTCACTCCCATGGGGAGGTGGGAAGAGAGGGAATTGCTGAAGCAAGAGAATTGAGGTCTGGGGATGCTCTAACCTTGGCCATGGTGGACGTGGCTGCATGGGGTGGTGCTGGTGTCTCCTCCAGGCCCTTTGGAACAGGGATCATCCTCCACTGCCTGACCTCCAGCCCTGAGTCCTCTGCCTTGGAACCAGCAGTTGTGGGGACCCCCGGGATGCCCAGGAAGCCCCACAGCCTCATCCCACCTTTCCCCCTTGGCTGACAGTGGCTGTGGGGGGAGAGGGGCAGCTCCTGCACAGCACCAGCGTGGTGACAATGCCATTGGTCCCAGTTTGCAACTGGGAGAGGGACAACCACCTTAAATTTTGCCTCCCCCAGTTTTTCCTGCTGCGGTGTGGGCACGGAGCCGCTGCCACCTCTGTCACCTCTGTCACCTCTGCCACCCACCACCAGCCCCGTTTCTGCCCCGTGACTCAGGGATTTCGCAGGTTTGGGAAGGGAGGAGGGGCAAAAGCCACTTCCCTGCCAAAAAAAAAGAGGCGGATGCTGCACTCGCCCTCTGTCATGCGTGAGGCAGATTAATATTAACCCGTCCCTCCATCCTGCCGTCCGTCTGTCCTGCTCTCCTTCTGTCCCCCTGTCCCCTGCCCCACAGCTCGTCCCATGACCCAGCATATGACACTTTTCCTGTCCCTTTAAAGCAGAGGGGAATGAGTGTGAGGGAGATGAGCAGCCCATGGCCTCAGCTGGTGTGAGAGGGCCTCATGAGCTGCCACGGGGTCCCCGTGAGTCACCCCCGGGGCTGGCGTCACCCTCCGTGTCCCTTGGGGTCCACCCTGGTGTCCTCCCACCGTGGGGGCTGCCAGGCTCCCAGAAAAGCTTGTGATGAAAAATGCAGATGATGTCTCAGCGCTTTGGGGAGAAAGGGGTTATTTTGGGAGGATGGCTGGTTTCTAATCCAGCGCCCTCCCTCCCTGGCCCCGTCACCCTCAGCACCCTCAGATGTTTATCTGCTGCTGTTGCTAAGGGACGCTGTGGGTGACAGGACCTGTGGCACCCACGAGCTGTGCAAGTCTGATACTATCTTGGGGCTGTCACTGCTGTCCCCAACCCCCTCTGGTTCCCAGCTCTTCCCCAATTCCTTTGCCAGGTCACTGATCCCAGCCCTCCACTACTGAGAGCAGCTCTCAGCTCCAAGAAGACCCCTCAGCAGCTTCTGCAAGCCCAGCAGCGTTTCCAGCCCTGGGGAGCAGATCCCGCTGGTCCCTCGAGGCTCGGATGTGGTGGCTGTCACCCACACGTGGCCCCGCTGTCACCAGCCCCGCTGCAGCCGCATCCCACTGCGTTTGTGGAGCAGTTTGCTTGCTGTTTCCCGTCACAGTGCCGAGTGCTTGGCACTGCCATGGATCACCTCGTGGCCACTAATCACTTCCAGTCGCCTGGAAAAGAGACAGGCAGCGAAGAGGAAAATCCCGAAGCTGGGAATGGGGTTTGTTGCATGGTTGTGCTGGCCCTGGATCTGGCCCCTCCCAGATCCCTGTGCGTGGATCTATCCGTGCATTCACAGATCCCTCCTGCACACCCGTGCAAATGGTCCTGCTTGTGCATGTGTGGATCCATCTGTGCACAAATGGACCCAGCCATGCACACGTGGATCCATCCATGAAAGCATGGATCTGTGCATGTACACATGGATCCATCTAGGTACACATGGATCTGTCCATGTAAAGATGGATCTGTGCATGCAAACATGGATCTGCACATGCAAACATGGATCTGTGCATGTACACATGGATCCATCTATGTACACATGGATCCATCCATGTACACATGGACCTGTCCATGTAGAAATGGATCTGCGCATGCAAACATGGATCTGTGCATGTACACATGGATCCATCCATGTACACATGGATCATGCATGCAAACATGGATCTGTGCATGCAAACATGGATCTGTGCATGTACACATGGATCCATCTAGGTACACATGGATCTGTCCATGTAAAGATGGATCTGTGCATGCAAACATGGATCTGTGCAAGCAAACATGGATCTGTCCATGCACATGTGAACACAGCCATGCACTCGGATCTGTCTGTGCTGATGTGGGTCTGTCCATGCACACAGATTTGTCCATGTCCCTGCAGATCTATCATGCACATGCATGCAGATATCTGTCCATGCACATCCCTACAAATGCATCTGTTTGTGCACATGTGGATCCATCTGTGCAGATGGATCTGTCCATGCACACGTGGACCGATCAATGCTCATGGATCTGTCCATGCACACCCTTGCTGATGCTTCCACCCCTGCATGTTCTGCTGGGTGTCCATCATGTGTGCCTATTCGTGTGTGTGCCCAGGGATGAGCAAGCACACACATGTGCAAGACCCAGAGCTCTGTGTGTGTGTGTGCACACACCAACACGTTCTGAGGGGTGTCCATGCACATCCAGGGGGGTTGTGTCTATGTTCACATGGACACGAGCACTCAGGAGTGACTGTACCCATGCAGGGGGTGTGTGTGCACATGTGCATGTTCCGAGGGGTCCCTGGTGTGTGCACACACACATCTGCGTGTGTGTATGCACCCAGCAGAGAGCACACACACACACGTGTGCCAGGCTCAGGGTTGTGCGTGTGCCCAGGGCTACCAGTGACCGTGGGCATGCAGGGCTGGTGTCTGTCCCTGCGTGTGCACACCTATGCACGTGTGTGTGTGCCCAGGGTGAGCACACACGCGTGTGCGTGTGATAATGGGGGCTCACACTCACGGTGCCGGGGGCCGAGCCGATCCGAGTCCAGTAAAGCCGAGCGGTCCGACCGTGCCCGAGCGGCTTCGGCCCGACCCGAACGGTGCCGATTCGACCCCAGCGGTGCCGAGTCCAACCGATTGCCCGACTCGAGCGGTTCCGATCGAACCCGGGCCGGTTCCAGCCGGACCCGAGCGGTTCCGATCTAACCCGAGCGGTTCCAGCCCGACCCGAGCGGTTCCGATCTAACCCGAGCGGTTCCAGCCTGACCCGAGCGGTTCCGATCGGACCCGAACGGCACACACGGGACCCACCGGTGCCGCTCGGTGCCGCCCGGTGCCCTCCCGGTGCCGGCCCGGCCCGGGCCCCGCGGGGCCTG
>WEIU01022441.1:96626-107751 GCA_013389925.1 Aegithalos caudatus
CGGACCCGCGGGGTGAATCCCCGTCCCGGTCCCCGGCTCCAGCCCCGTTCCCGGCTCCAGCCTCGGCTCCAGCCCCGTCCCCAGCCCGTTCCCGGCGGGGTGAGGCTCCGTTCAGCCGTGGCCACATCTCGGCGGTGGCCCGGGCGGCATCTTGGAGTTTCACAAGAGGGGAGGATTCCTGGACATCATCCAAGGGAAATTCCCCCCCACCCATCACCGAGGCACCCTGTCCCTGCCGGTTCCCCGGGAGACGGGGGTGCACACCCACCCGAGGGTCCCCTCCACCCCCACCTCGGCAGTCTTGGCTCCGGGACAAGCCCCGCTTCTCACCGGGGTCCCGCCACGAATCGGGGCCTCCCCGCTTCTTTGCAGGGGGATTGGGAGGGAAATTTGGGACGAGGCCAGAGCTGCTGCATGGAAAGAGCCCGGCGGGTGCAGCTGGGGGGGTCTGGAGGGTGGGAAGAGGATTTTTGGGGATGGGTGGGTCAGTGTGTCAGATGGGCTCTGGAGAGCCAAGGCGGAGGAGGAGATTTGCCGGAGAGACGGAGAAATGGTGTGGGAGAGGGGAGAGGGGCTGGATCGGGAATGTGGAGGTGGCCAAGAGCCACATCCAGGCTTGTGTCACCGAGCCTTGGGAAATTCCCTGCTGAACTGGTGCTTCTAAAAATAGCAGGATGGGGATAGGCACGGGGTTGGAGGACCACAGTGGGATTATCCTGCTGGACCGTGGCCAAGCCCCGGCTACCACAGAGGTGGTCACGCTGGGGGGTGGTGGAGAGGGGCAGGGGGCTTGGCGTGTGTTTGGGTTATCCCTGCTTCAAACCTTTCCCGTGTCGTGCTCAGGTGTGCCTGCTCCGCTGCTCCCTGCTGTCGTCCCTCCTCTTCCTCCTCCTGCTCCGCGTCCATGAGACGGAGCAGAACAGCTACTGCCAGCAGATCATCACAGAGAGGCACCTGGCCGAGCTGGAGGAGCTGGTGAGTGCCCTCCGGGGGCTGCGCGGTGGGATGGGGGCTCATTTAGGGCCAGCTCACTGGATGGGCAGTGCCAGCCCTTATTTAGCGCCGAAATAAGGAAACGGGGTGATTTTCAGCTCCCCTAGTGAGGTGATGGTACCCAGGAGCTGAGCATCCATGGGCACAAGGGACAAGTGGGCACCGGGGGGTGACAGATGTGCCTTTATCAAGGGTGGCCGTGGAAAAGTGACGACAGGAGGAAGGAGAGAAGACGGCAGCAGGAGCGAGGCCGGGAAGGGGACAGGAGTGAGGCTGGATGGGTGCAGGGGCGCGGGGGAAGCCGTGGAGGGGCCCGCGCTGCCGGCTGCGGTGCTTTCTGAGCGGCTGCGCAGGGGTTAAGCGGAGGAATCCGACTGCATTCCTGAGTCCAGCTGCTTGCCTGGAAGCTGGGCTGGCAACGGGGCTGTGGGTGGGTGGCAGGCAGCGAGGGGGGCCCGGCCAGGCGACGGAGCCGGCCGGGCTGGGCGATGGGGCCGTCATCCCGTGTGGCCCCGTGGNCAGCTCCGGGTGCTGGCAGCCGCCCCGGAGCACGGCCACTCCTGGCCCCATCGGATACAGCTGCCGGGGCCGTATCTGTCTCTCCGTGGCCCTTGGCTCACCTCCGAGCGGGGAATCACGCGGATGTTCAGGGGAGAAGCGGGAATCGGGGGCACGCAGGGATTTGCAGGGTTGTCGCAGATTAAATTCTGCCTGCAGCAAGAGGGGTGTGCGGGCCAGAGACGGGAGCGGCGCCTCCGAGAGCTGCTCTCCGGGCTGTGTGTGTACCCGCCGTGTCCGGGCTCGCTTCACCTCTTCCTCTTTAACCACCGAGCTGCGGGGCCAGGCTCTGTGCGAGCTCGGCTTCCTCTGCCCGAGCCACATCCCTGGAGCCTTTGCTCTCCGCCCGGGGATTAAAATTGTGTCCGCGGCTGTGGGAGAAAGGGGATGGAGCAGGTTTGAATGGAAGATGTGGTTTTCCTGCCGGGGATTGTAGCCCTCTCCTCGCTGATGGAGGAGCTGGCCCTCGCTCCAGCGCCTGCAGGATAATGGAGCAATTGTTTCCGGGACGGCATCCCAGGCTAGGAGGAGAATTGCCGGCCGGTAATTCTGCCAGCCCTCGCCCTCCCAGCCTGGGATGCCAGCCTGAAGGGACAGCGTTTGGTTAGGGTGGGTTTTTAGTCCCGTTGGAAAGGGTCGTGGCACGGGCGGAGGGCAGCACTGTGTGTGGGACCCCGGCGCTGTGTGATCCCGGGAATGTGTGACCCTGGTGTCACGGCCACCTCCTGCACGGCAGGATGCTCGTTTGCAGCCTGGATTTAGAGGAGAGAGTGGTGGGGGAGAGACCCGAGGAGAATTAAGCAGGGCTGGGCTCTGCTGTGGCGCTGGCAGGAAGAGGAGGAGGAGGAGGAGGAAGAGAGGCGGGGTGGGAGCAGGCAGGGAAAGGCAGGAACAGGTCTGTGATTCGGGGAATACAACATCCTGATGGGAGCAGGAATCCTGAGCTCACTCCTGCCACTGCATCGACCTTAGGGATGTGCCTGTGTGAGGAGGAGGAGTATGGGATGGATGAAGCAGGAATGAGAGCAGAGTCCTCCTATCCCTGTGGATTTGGGAGTCTCAGGCATCCCTTTGTGCTCAGAGCATGGCATATCTGGGGCTGCTCAGCCCCAGTGCTGTCCCTGGGGATCTGGGGTGACATCCTGCTTTGTCCTTCCAGGCTGACACCCAGATGCAGCACCCGGGCAGAGTCTCCTTCAAGTTCATTGACAAGATGCAGTTGGTGAGTGGTTTCTTGCTGGGGACAGTAGGGGACAGGCAGCAGGGCTGGCTGGTGCATGGTGGGGGCTCCCCAGATTCCCAATCTCCCCTCAAGTCTCCCTTTGCAGGAGACAGCCCAGGAGGGACCCATCCTGCTTGGCCAGGTGGCTTCCAAGTCCTGGTTTGGGCATCCTGTGGGATTGTAGAAAGGCATTTTGTGCCTCCGTGCCTCAGTTTCCCCCAGGCACAGTAGGACGCCCATCCAGTAACCACTGTCGCATTTTGGTGGGTCTGTATCCTTGCAGAACGACTCCATCTGCTATGTGAAAGCTGCCTTTCCCCTGATGGGCAAGATCCTGGAGAGAACAGAGTTCAAGGAGAACTCATCCAACGCCCGGAAGATGCAGACAGTGCGCAGGATGTACAACCGCATCGACGAGAGCGTGGACCCCTGCATCAGGGAGGAGGATGATGAGGAGAGAATGGTACTGTGCCCCCAGCCTCGTGGGGGTTTGGGCCTGGGTCCTCATCCTGGAGTGAAATGGGGTGTCCAGAATATCCTGGAGTGAAATGGGGTGTCCAGAATATCCTGGAGTGAAATGGGGTGTCCAGAGCATCCTGGGTTAAAATGGGATGTCCAGAGCATCCAGGGGTGAAAATGGGGTGTCCAGAACATCCTGGGGTGAAATGGGGTGTCCAGAGCATCCTGGGGTGAAATGGGATGTCCGGAACATCCAGGGGTGAAATGGGGTGTCCAGAGCATCCAGGGGTGAAATGGGGTGTCCAGAACATCCTGGGGTGAAATGGGATGTCCAGAACATCCTGGGGTGGGTGCATGGGCAGGGCTGTGGAGGAGAGCAGAGGTAGGGTTTGTGTGGACCCAAAGCCATGAGGAGCCAGCAAATCCTGCCTTGGGAGCACTGTGGGGGTGACACTGGGTCAGCCCTGGAGCTGATGCTGAGCCTTGCACTTCCACCAGCTCTCACAGATGTGCTTCAAGGAGTTCACCACCTCCCCCTACGAGATGCTGGTGCTGGTGAAGGATTTCTTCCAGGACATCAAGCGTCTGCTGCAGAACCAGGAGACTTTTGAGAAGGATTGCAGCCGAGTCTACCGCAGGGCCTGCCCGGGACCCAGGAAGGCTGGATCCTCACCAGGTGAGCTGCCAAGGCTTGGCCTCTGCCCAGTAAATCTGTGCCAGTCTGGGGGGCTTGGGCTGGCCTGCATGGAGCACCTTAAGAGTCGTGTGTCTGTGCGTGTGGCACGTGCCCACCGTGGTCCCTTTCCCTGTGTCGGTGAGCTCTGCATCAGTGTCAGGGCAGAAGGGGCTGGCTGCCATTTGTAGGTGGGATTTGGGCTAAATCCTGCTGGAAACAAGGCAAGGGAGAGATGCTGAGGGGACCAAGGAGGCGTCAGGCTCTGTCTCAAAGCCCCGGTGCCGTGTGGAGCACAACACGGAGAAATGGAGGGACCGCTGTGCCACCAACACGCTGCATGACCTTGGCTGCGTCACTTCAGCTGCCTCGTGCCTCAGTTTCCCCTGGCCAAGCCTTCAGGGAGAGTGTTGCTGCCAGGGTGGAAGAGCCCTGTGTGGCCACCCGTGCTTCCTGCCAGCCGTGCTGTGTTTGCATGGAGGAGATGTCTCGCTGTCACCCTGGTGTCGGAGCTGTGCCATGTCCTTGTGCCGTGGGGGACGTTAAACGTGGTTGTCTGGCTCCTGCAAGCTGTGAATAACCCACTGCCATCAGCTCAGGGGACCCGGAGACTCGGGTTTGCTTCATCCCACCCGCTGCTTGTCACCCTCGTGCTGCCCTGCCTGCTCCTGCCTGCTCCTGCCTGTTCCCTGCCTCTCCCATTTTTTTGAGGGGCTGTTTGACCCGCTTGCCCGGGGCTGCGGGGAGGGACGGGGACAGTGCCCCCGACCTCAGATCTGCTGCCTGTGCCCCTCTTGGAGGCTGGTGACCCCACGGCTGTCTCTTCTCTCTCCTTCTTTCAGGTGTGGGGACAGATCCTGACTGCAATTGCCTGTCCCCTGCCCTCCCTTCTGCCACCCAGCCCTCCCTCTCTGCTGCCACTGGCAGGGACATGGCTCCCGCTAGCACCCGGGTCCCTTCCAGCCTCCTCCATGCCACCCTCGCTGACTTAGAGGCCCCATCTCAGCCCCCCAGTAGCACGGACGGGGGCTCAGGGACCGAGGAGGTCCTGGGTGCCGGGGTAGGTGACACGGCGCTGGCGTTGGTCCCCGGGATGAAGCAGACAGCTCCAGCCGGCAGTGCCGAAGCCCTCAAGGATCCGGCCGGGACGCTGAGCCTGGCACTGGGTGACATCCCCGTCCTCCGTGGGGATGGAGAGCTGGTGGAGTGGGGCACCGGCCACCTGCGGCAGGATCCAGGCCAGCAGTGGGGAGGCTCCATCCTCCCGGATCAGCCCGGCGGGCTCAGGACCACCCCTCCGACGGCATCGCCCGGCGCCGGCTCGACGGGCGGCGGAGCCAGGATCNGGCTGGGGGCTGAGCCGGCTGCGGGGCCCCGAGGATGGCGGCGGGGCCGGGCCCAGCTTTGACTCTGGCTTTGTTCTGGGCGCAGAGCAGCGCAGGAAGGAGCCGCCCGTCAGGGAGGGCCGCCAGGAGCCCCTCATCTACATTACGGTGGCCAGTGTGGTGGCCGTCCTGCTGGCCACGGGAGGCCTGCTCTTCTACAAGTATAAATCCAGGGTAAGACCCTTGCCTCGTCTCCTCCCCGGGCACCAATATTCTCTCTTGCCTCAGTTTCCCCCTTGTCTCTTAACCAGCGTGTGTTGAGCCCCGTTTTCCCCATAATTTTGAGACTGGGGGGACAATTGGTGGTGCTGAGTATGGTGGGAGGATGTTATTTGGGAGATTGGCTGCCCAGCTGCTGCAGCCTCCTCCCCTTCCCCAGGACTCATCTCCCCGTTTCCCTCCCTCCACGCAGGTCCTGGAGCGGCCACTGGAAGATGGAGGCTGCGACCCCGAGGAGCCGGAGAGGAGGTGGGAGTGGGAGCATCCTGTCTGGGGGGGATTTGGGGACCCTCACCCTGGGCACACCTGCTCTAAACTCCCCCATCTTTCTGTCACAGGGCGCTGCAGGGAGCAAGGGAATGTTCAGAGCTGGAGACTCAGGATCTCTGAGGTGAGCAGGGGCTGGGTGGGACCTTGAGGGGCTCCGGTCCAAGCTGTGAGGACAATATCGTGCCCCTGGACTGCCCCATTGGTGCTGACCTTGGCCATGGGCAGGGAAATTCTGGGTGGGAAGACATGGACAGGAGCAGGTCTGCTCCCCAGCGCTGCCAGCATGTGGTTTCGCAGCTCGTTAATCCATTACTGCCACTTTCTTAATATACATAGCTTTTTTTTTCCTGTGGTTTTGGTGTGTTTCTCCCCACGCTGCCCTCCCTGGCAGAGCCCCAGCTCCTGCTCATCTTTCTCCTCCTTTTCCCAGGGCCCCAGGCAGGATGTGAAGCTGCTCGGGGGACGGATCCGGATGGAAGGAGGGCCGGCACGCGCCAGCCTCGCCGTGATCCTACCGCCATGCTGACGCTCCCTCTTCCCTCGCCCCGCTCCGGTGGCCAGAGACGGCAAAAAACTCCCTGGCAGGGACAAAAGGATGGGGGGATGTGCCCTGACTGGGACCCCCGGGCAGCGGGAAGTGAAGGGCTGGAAGGCGTTGGGGCCGTGACTCGCGGCAGCGGTGGCTGAGGTGACGCTGCGGCGCTGAGCGGGACGATGGAGATGCTGGATGTGGGATGATGGATCCCGCTGGAACACGGCCGGCGCTGGATGGACACGGAGGGGATCGGCTCCCCAAATCCTCTGGCTCTTCTCCCATCCCAGCAGACTGGGCTTGGCGCAGCTCCCATCGCCTCCATCACCCTGCCTTTCCTGAGGCTTCAGCTGGAGCACCCTGAATTCCGGGAGGGCCGGTCCTGGGACACCCAGCCCTGACTTGCAACTCAAACCCTCACACTGTGAATATTTAAAGCCCACCCGTGCCCATATCCCTGCGTGGGGCTGGGTTTGGGGTGACCCTTGGCACCGTCCCAGTCCCTCCCCATCCTCCTGTTGTTAGGGCTTTTTTTTTTTTTTTTTTTTTTTATAGAGTGGATGAAAGTCTTTATCCTGCACAAGTGTTCTGGGGGGGCTGTGTGCCCCTCGCAGGGTCCTCGCTGCGAGCTGGCCTCGCTGGGATTCCATTTCTGTGGTGACTGTGCTTTGGAGAAGGGAATGGGGCTGGGAAGGATGGGATCCACGTGGGTGCAAGAGCTGGAACTGTCCCAGCTGGGCACCCTGGGGTTTCTTGGCACAGCCCCAGTCCCAGGCTTTGGGAAGAGCCCAGTTTGGGATGCACCAGCCCTGGAGATGCCCCAAAATCCAATGTCTCCTTCCAGCCCTGGATGAAGCGTGGCCCATGCTGCTCTGGGAGTTTCAAGTATTATTTTTATATGAAGGATGGAAGTNCTGGTATAAATCAGGATAAAAGCCCTGATGCAGCAGGAAGTCTGGGGCCAAACTCCTGGTGGTGTAAGTCACCAGTTTACACTGTGGAGGAGCTGCTCCTGGGGGAGAAAACTTGCCTTTACCCATGTTGGATTTATTTTGCCTTTTTTTGTCGTTGTTTGGTTGGGGTTTTTTGTTGGTTTTGGGATGGTTTTTTTTTTTATACAATGAAATCCTGAAATATTTTATACAAAGGCATTTAAAAGTCTATTTAAAGAAAATAATGGAAAACAACCTGTATATTTAATATTATTAATAAACAAAGAGGTGTAGCTTGGTGTAAGTCTGGGATGCAAGGTGGGACTGGCGCTTGTGACTCCCCTGTCCCAGCTCAGGGGGGTGACTGGGGGCTGACTCCTGGTGCTGTTACCCTGACCTGCTTCCCTGTGGATTCATGTGGGAGTTCATGGCCACTGGAATGAGGGCAGAGGGATGCATCCACCCTTCCTGCCCCCACCTCCTGCCAGCATCGCTGGGAAGTCCAGCACTGATGCTGGGCCCCCCCAAAATCTGTGTGAACGGTTGGGAAGCAGCTGTTTAAAGCAAACACACTTGAGGCAAAATTTCCTGGAGCACTTTGCTTAGAGTGACAGCACTGGAAGAGGCATTTCCTTCCCTCCAACCCCCCCACACCCCTTCCTTCTTTCCAGGAGCAGGGGAGACCCACATCCCGCTCCCCCTGCACAGATCCAGCATCTCCAGGGGGATGCCAGGGGGCTCCCACACCATCCTGGGTCCCTCCCAGCCGATGGGGTGTGCAGGGTGAGCACCCCCATTGCTCATCCAGGGGGGTGGCAGGGGCAGGAGGGGATGTGGGAGCGTTTTGTGAACCCCGGGGCTGAGCTGCTGCCTTGTTTGCTGACAAACAGGATTCCTCGAGTGGAGCTGACTCAGCCCAGCCCTTCCTCTCCCCAGCAGCAGCCGGGGGTTTCCCAGGTCCACATCCCCTTCCCAGGGAAGTGGGACCTATATATATCCTGCTGGCTCTGTGCCACGATCATTATGGTCAGATTTGGGGGGTATTTGAGGCCGGAGGCTGCTCTTAGGGGTGGGCACCATGCCCGGGTTTGGGGGTGCTGAGGGCAGCGAGTCCCTGTGCTGCTGCAGGATGCTCCAGGATGCTCCAGGATGCTCCAGGCAGCTCCACAGCTGCACAAGAGAGGGTGACTGGAGCTCAATTATGGCAGCTTGAAGCTCTGGCAGAGCTGGGGCACAGAGGTGGGAACATCCTGGGCTTTTGGGGGAGAGGTAAGGAGCACCAGTATCCACCCCCTCTGTGCTTATACCACGCAGTCCCTCATCCCTGATTTTTTCTGGCTGCTCTGTGTGCTGTAAAAACACCTGGAAATTCAGGAAAAAAAGCTGAACTCTGTCTCCCTGCCCTCGGGTTTGGGCCAGGAGGGTCCCTCTGCTCCTCATGTTCCCAGCTGGTGGCCTTTTCCCCATCCTGTGTGGGAGCAGGGATGTGATTCCCTACCCCAAACAGCCTCCACCCCCAGCCCCTGCAATTTGGGGGAGCAAAACCTGCTCTCAGCTCCCCACTCAGGAATCCCACAGCTGGGAGCTACATCCACAAGGAGCTACATCCCTGTCCCTCAGCACTTGTAAAGGAGGGTAGAAAAGAACCCCCCACCCCAGGATTGTGTGGGGCACAGAGGGTGGTGGCACCCCGGGGTCCCTAATGTGTGTTTGTACTGCAAAAAGCTGCTCTGATGGGGGAAAACAGGGGATTTGGGGAAAAGGATGGATGGTGGGAGGGAAAATCAACAGCAAGAGGCTCCCAGGACTTGAAGCACGGGCTGGCATGGTGTGGCACAGACTATGGTCACCAACATCCACCCCAGGGTCCTGAGTGTCCCCACATCCCTGCTGCTTGTGGCATTGGCAGGGCTGGGACATCTCAGGCTCATCCTGCTGCCCCGAAACCTCCCAAGCACTCGGAGACACCACCAAATGTCCTGAGACCCCTCCCAAGAGCCCCGAGAGAGCTCTGCCAAGCCTGGGAAGCCTCCCCAGCGCGGCCGCGGGCACCGCAGAGCTGCTGACGGGGCAGAAGCAGCGGAAAGGCCCCGGGGCTGCGGTTCCTGGGGCACGGCGGGTCCAGGACAGGGTTTTTGGCCAAGGAACTGCTGCAGGATTTAGGTGGCCAGAGGCCGTTTTGTGGCCAGACAAAGTGATTTTGGTTAAAAGCCGTTATCTGCGCTTTCCCCATGGGTTTTAACCCACATACCGATGTTTTGCCAGCTTGTATTTTAAGGGAACGCCCCCGGGAAAAGTGAAGGCGGATCAGGGCTCAGAGCCCTCCCAGTTGCCTTGGGGATGTTTGGGGACGGGGTCGGGGTGGCCCGGGATCGGAGCCCCGCCTTTGTGCCTGTCCTGGAATGGTCCCCAGAGCCCATGTGGGGACTCTGCGGAGCCGGGGACCACGGTCCGTGGTGCGGATGGGCCCCGTATTGTCCCCGGCCCTGGGGACAGCTTGGTTGTGTCCCTGCCCGGACTGCAGGAGGGTGCGGAGGGAGCCCTGGCCAGGCTCAGCCCCCCCAAAAAATGCTCAGCACCCCCACGCTGGGCTGGGGATGTGGTTCGGTGACCGGTGACCCGGCGGCTCCGCTCGGTTCGTTAATGGGTAATGAGGGCCGGGAGGGCACTGCCCTGACCCCGGGCTGGCGCCGAGCCGGGGCGGCGGGTCCAGAACGGCGGAGCCGGCCCGGTGTCCTCGGGAGCGGGCACCCGGGGAGGGACAAACAGCCCCGGAGGTGGGCACGCACATCTGGGGATGGACACTCACATCTGGGGCTGGACACGCACACATCTGGGGCTGGACACTCACACATCTGGGGCTGGACACTCACACATCTGGGGCTGGACGCTGACATCTGGGGATGGACACACACATCTGGGGATGGACATACCCCCGGAGATGGACACACACATCTGTGGCTGGACACTCACACATCTGGGGATGGACACACACACATCTGGGGCTGGACACACACACATCTGGGGATGACACACACCTGGAGATGGACACACACACCCGGAGATGGGCACACACATCTGGGGCTGGACACTCACACATCTGGGGATGGACACACACATCTGGGGCTGGACACACACACATCTGGGGCTGGACACACACACATCTGGGGCTGGACACACACACATCTGGGGCTGGCACCCACACAGAGCAGGACACCCCCGGGGCCGGGCACTCGCACGGGTTGGGGCACCCAGCCCCGGTGGGATATGGAGGGAATTCTCTGCCCCCACCCTGTCACTGCTGCCATCCCGCCTCTTTTGATTTTTCCTTGATTTTTTGTGGTTTTTTTCACTGATTTACTTTGTACCCGTGTTTTATTTAAACTATTTTCCTGATTAATCGTGTTTTTTTTCTCCTGCTTTACTTCTTCCCTCTGAAAAAGCAGAAATATTTTTTCACCCTGAAAACTCTCATTCTTTAGTTTCATAATTTATTTCCCAATTAATTAATGAATTAATTTATTTAATTTATGTAACTTGTTTAGTTTCTATATTTATTTAGAAAAACTACATAAAATTATGTAACTTATGTATTAAATATATGTAACTAATTTATTTTACATATACATTTACGCACATTATATATATATACACAAAATTATAAATTTTATAATTTTATAATCACTTTTATAATCACTTATAAATGTAAGTGAATATAACTTACTTATCTTACACATAACTTACTTATATTACACATTTATAAATGATTTACATATACTAATTAATATTTAATATTACTATTATATGTTTAATTAATTAATATTACTATTATATGGTTAATTGACATTAATTAACATTAATATTAATTAACCATATAATAGT
>WEIU01022441.1:112313-125742 GCA_013389925.1 Aegithalos caudatus
CCCCTGCGGATGCGGGCTCCGGCGGGATCCCGCGCAGGCTGTGGCAGGGAATGCTAATGCACGGCGCTGCAGCTTTGCGGTGGCAGCCAGCCGGGTGCCGCCTGCCGTGGGGGTGGCAGAGATGGAGCAGGGAAAAGCTGGGGAGAGGGGGATGGAGCCCCTGGGAAGCTGCTGGCCCCTGGGGAGGGCTGGGTGTCCTCTCTAGATCGTCATTCCCGCTGTTGCTGGCTGCGGTGGCCTGCAGAGCGCTGACCTTGCTGCAGCTGGCTGCATCCCTGCCCTGCACAGCCCGTGCCCAAAGACCTGCTCCTGCCCCACTTTGCTGTCGTGACTTGCCCCAGGTCCCTGCAGCCCTGCCAGGCCAGGTGATAATAAACCACCTTCCCCTTGGGGCTGTCAGGAGGACGAGACTGCCCTTGTTTGTCCTGACAGAGCTCCTGTAGCCATTCGTTTTTCCTGTCCCTTTAATTTAATTCCTTAGAGTGGCTGCTTATAAATCCTCTGTGCCTTTGTGAGCCTGTCTGGGGCCATGGCTACCACCTCCTGTCCTGCTGTTCTGCAGGCACTGCGCACCTGGCTCTCCTCATTCCTTTGCCCACATCTTCACTTCTTTGGTTCCTTGCTCTGTCACAGCAGTTTTTCCTTCTCATAATGAGGTGCCTGGGCTGGGATGAGTTGAGCAGCTCATCATCCTCTGGATGGATGTCCTGAAATGAGCCTGACCTTCCTTGGGGTGCAGAAAAACCCTAATAAGTGGGGGAAAAAAAAGCACAGGGGTGTTTGGAGTGGAGCTGAATTACTGAAGCTTGGGGGACAGCCAGTTCACTCCTGGTGTTGTGTTAAATGATAGAATCCTAATTTTTTTTTTAATTGTTCTTGGGACCTTCCCGTTGTTTTGGTGTTTTGGAGGGTCTCCCTGATGTCCAGAGGGGAGGCTTCTCCCAGTGCCCTGGCACTGGGCAAGGTCAGAAGGTTCACTTAATTGAATTGTTGAACCAGAGAGGGGGAAGAAAGGAGGTTTTGGGGGTTTGATTGGCACAAACCATCTTCAAGATGATGTGCCAGAGCCTGTGGCTTTTGCTTCCCCCTTTTCCTCCTGTATCCTTGAAGGAGGCTGGGTTTCCAGTGTTATGTCAGTCCTTTGGAGATGGGAGAAGAGCTGGATATTCATTCTTCCCAGTCTTCAGAAACATCTCTTGTCATCTTTTGATGGTATGGGGATGGAGACCACCCCTCCTGGGAGCCCACCCCTCCTGGGAGCCCCCTTCCCATGTGAGCAGAGTGGGAAGAGTGCTGGAGGCAGGAGCTCAGTGTTTTGTTTTGACCTTCCCTGAAATGCCAGGTTATCTTCTGCTGGGGACCAGCCTAGCACAATACTTTCTTTGGGAACAGTTTTCTCCTTGCTTTCCAGCCTGTGCAAATGTTGGAGTGGGTTCCTGTGCTCCCTGCTAGATGTTGAGGCTGGGGTATTTTGCTCTGGAAATCAGGTTTTTCAAGGTCAGGTTGGAGTTAGTCCTTTACAAGTGAGGATCCTGTCTGTGTTACTCCTCTGAGGAGCTGCTGAGTGCCTCATCCCAGATTTTGGAGCAGGAAATGTGTGGGACATCAGCACTCAGCCTGAGGGATTTGCTTGTGCCTGGCTGTGTTTTATCACCAGGAGTTTCCTGCAGGTGATGGTCGGGTCTGCAGAGGGCTTGTTATGTTTCCTGCTGAGCCCTTTGATCAGAGCTGCTTATCTGGGGCCTCTGGCTCACCTTCACTCAGAACACAGTGGTGACATTCCAGGTGACTGTCCTGGGACCTGCTGGTGGCCCTGAGTGCAAATGACTTTGTGCCAGAACTTCTCTAGAGTGAGACTCAGTGAAACCTGGGCTTGGATCTGTAAGGGGCTGGCAGAAGGGTCAGGGAGCCCCACCAAGGAGGAGCCACCTGAGCAGGTTGTGTGCAGCCCCTTCCCAGGGAACTGGATAATTCCAGGGGCTTGGGCACCCTGAGGAGTGCTGGAATTCACTCTGCACCATCCCTCTCTGCCCACATCATCCCTGCAGGCTTCCCTGGCATGGTTAACCCTTGGGAATGGGTGCTCTGGGACATCTTGGTTGATGGCCCAAAGGTCCATAGAGGAAGCTGCTGTAGTTTGGAAACGGTTTGGGTTGGAAGGAACCTTAAAGATCACCCAGTTCCACCCCCCTGCCATGGACAGGGACGCCTTCCACTATCCCAGGGTGCTCCAAGCCCCGTCCAACCTGGCCTTGGACACTTCCAGATATGGGGCAGCCCCAGCTGCTCTGAGCCCCCCGTTCCAGGTGCTCCCCAGTGTCACAGGGAAGGATTTGGGCTGGTTTTTTGGCAGCTGATGTCCCCCATGGGTTCAGTGCCTCTGAGAAAGCGGAAGCTGAGGCCAGTGCTGCCTTTGAGAGCCGCCCCCACTGCCCTGTGCAGTCAGGCTGCCTGAACTGTGAATTTTAATTACACTTTGGGATCAATACGGTGGCCTTGGTAACGAGCTCACTGCTGCTGCAGAATCTGTTTACTCCAGGTTGGTGACAGCCAAAGGACTGAGGTGGCCCAGGACACGATGTTCCAGCTCCTTGAACAGGCTCCATTGTAATTGGGGTGAGGCTCCCGCAGCCCTGGGAGCTGGGTGCAGCTTCCCCTTGGCTGCCCCCACAGACCTGGAGCTGGCTGGCAGCACCCATTCCTGCCTGGCTGGGGAGCTGCCTGCACTCAGGAGCCAGGATCTGGGTGGGAGCTGCTGGAGCCTGGTTTATCTGTGTGCTGTGGGTGGAGAGGAGCACTCCTTCTGGCCTTTTGCAGCGAGGAGAAGCGGGCAGCTCGGAAAAGGAGGCTCCTTGGGGCTTTGCCTTCCTGAAATTCATGTTTTAGTGTCCTCCTTCCAGATGAGGGTGAGGTTCAGCCTGTGTCTGCTGTTTTCTGCCTCTCCTTTCTCCTCCCAACTGGGAGCCCCAGATTTCACACATTCCTGCACTGTGGGGAGAGTTTTGCATCCAACCTGGGCATGTTTTGGAGCCAGAACATCTGGCTGATCCCTGTTGACCTTGGAGCTGTCAGCATCTTGCAGGCAGCACAGTGTCTCCTACATTAACTAACCCCTTCTCCAAATACTCTGAGAGCTTGTCATCTGCAGGAGGAAATCACTTCCATCCCTCCTGCCTCCTTTAAAAGAAGGGAGCTGCATGGAATCAGCCCTGTTTGCTGGGAAAGGCTGGGCTTGCTCTGACACGAGTCATTATCCAGGAGGGTGATGTTTGTCCATCCTGGTGGTGATTCCTCAGACTCCTGAGCAGGAAGAAGCCCATGCTGAAGCCTGAGCTTTCTCCTGCTTTGCCTCTCACCAGATGTGTCAAAATCCAATTTCCAGGGCTGGGCAGCTCTAGTGGAAATACCACTGTGGGAGGCTTTGGGGGTCAGGGCAGGGGGAGGATGGATTTCCAGTATTCCAGAACAGGCTGCTGCTGTTTCCATGCTGATTTTGCAGGGTGTTTTCCCTTAAAGCTGTGACATAAGGATGGAGGATGAGCTGAGGGTACCTGAGAGTAGCTGGAGCCTCTCCTGAGTGGGATTTGCTCTTCTGGTTTTTTGAAAAACCCACAGAAGTCTTGGAATGCTTGTTGAGAATTGTCCAAGGCAGTTTGGGGGGGGAAGAGGAGGCAGGTGGGGCACCCAGAGTGCCAAGGGGAGTGATTCCTCCCCCAAAACACAGGGGCTGCTTTAGGATTATGGAGCAGAAGTTTGGGCTTCTCAGTTTGGTTGGTTTTCCTTGTGGTGAAGCCTCCCTTCAGACCATGAGGTGTTGCTGATGGAGCTGTGTGACAGCATTTCCAAGTGTTCTCTTGTCTCATACAACTGTGCTTGGAGAGGCATTTTCTAATTAGTTTAAAAATTGATGCTAATTAAAGCTGATTCCCTTTCAGCTCTGACACACAAACACATTTCCATGGGCTTCCAGCTCTGCCAGCTGGCCTCTTGGAGGCCAGCAGTCCTTGCATTGCCCCATAAGCTGCTGGAAGTGATTTAACCCACAGTCATGGAAGAGGGCAAGGTTGGAAGGGTCCTTAAAGCTCACCCAGTTCCTCCCTCTGCCATGGCTCCCAATCCCCATCCAGCCTGGCCCTGGACACTCCCAGGGGTGGGGCAGCCACAGCTCCCCGGGCCCCCTGTGCCAGGGCCTCCCCACCCTCACAGGGAGGGATCCCTTCCCAATATCCCACCTTTCCCTGCCCTCTGGCAGTGGGAAGCCATTCCCCTTGTCCTTGCAAGGACATGACCTTGTCTTACCTGTGCAGTTCCTGCAGTGTGGTAACTCTAATTAATACTAATTTCCTACTGTCCTGACAGGTGCTGGGCCATAGGCTGGGGATGAATCCCGAGCTGGGAAATCCAGGATGGCTTTAAGCCAGTTGCTGTTTGCCTGTTCTTGGGGGTTATGGGGTTAACCTGAGACATGGCTGGAGTTCACTGCCCTTAGGGCTCCCAGACATTGGACTTTTGCTGCTCCTGTCAGGAAGCAGATATCCCTCTGTGTTTCAGGAGATATCCTGCTCCATCAAAGCCAGGCCCAAGACTTTGCCTTGATTCCTGCAGTCCAAGGACTAGATGTCTCCTTATCTGCTGGTGGGGAGGTTTCCCTCTGCTCCTGCAGGAGCACACCTTTGACCTCCAGGTGTTTATGAGGATTTATCCCCAGTTACTATTTAACACTCAAAATCACATTTCTTTTATTGAATCCCTCCTTGTGTTTATTTTCCCTTTAACTGGCATTTACAGTGATTCCCATCATGACTGAAATCTTGTGGTGATTTCCAGCCTGTTAACCTTTGCAATGGGTCTCTTTCTTTCCTGGTGGTTTTTCTTTCTCTGCCAAATATTGGGATTTGTGTGGAATTTCTTAATTCTCCTCTTGGACTCACAGAAACTTGGTTTGTTTGTTTGGGTTTTTTTTTTATCCTCGGTGCTTTACCCAACCAGCAGTGGAGGATGGAGCTTGGGATCAGGGCTTGGCTGGTTTGCTTTGCCAGAACCTCAGTGCTCTTTTATTTCTTCACTGGGAGCAGTGTGAAGGTTTCCAGGCAGAGATTTGGCTGGGATTCCTGCTCAGGGAGAGTGCCAGGCAGGTCTGTGCCTCTAGGGAGAACAGGCTGCCCTGTGAACCCTCTGGGAGTGAGGGGTACAGATCCAGGAGCACCAAATTCCACATGGCTCTGCTTCCATTCACAGAGCAGCACCCTCGGGGGAGCTCTTCCAGCTGAGATGTCTGAATTTGGGGTTTCTTCTAAAGTTTAGGGGAACCACCAGGAGAAAGTTCTCCTCTGGCAAAGGCCACACCTGGAGCAGAAGCAGCTCCTTTTTCCTGAGGGTTGCTCCACTTGCAGCTCTCACAGAGCCCTTGGTGCTCAGGCTGTGGAGGACCAGGGGATGCTTGCTGAGCAGCTCTCCTGCTCTTCCAGCATCCCTGTGGAATGAAGCAGTGGGCACTGCTGGGGAAAACCCCCCACCTTCACCTGGCCATGGCTCTGGCTGGGGATTCATGTGCTGCTGGGAGGATTTGGACTGGAAGGTGGTGGTTCTTCCATGGGCTTGGCCACAGTCTCATGTGAATTTGTGCAGCCCTTTGCCATCCAAGCTTGCACTGGCACATGTGACCAGAGCTTGGAGGTGGGAAAATGGGATGGTTTGAGTCACAGCCAAATCTGCCTCCAAACCCTCCCCTCCCCAGTGGTTTGGGGATGAGGATGGTGGGAGATTTGCTGGTCCTGATCCCCCATCCCTGTTTTCTGAGTACCTTGTTTTTCCTTTCCTTCCATCCTTAAAGAGTGCTGTGATCCAGGAATACCCTTCCAGGCTGGATAACCTCACACAGAAAGAGCCCAAAAACCATTCCTAGCTGCCTTGCTGATATTCCCACCCCAAAGACCTGTGTCCTGTTGGAGCAGGAGCTCTGTCCCCCTGTGTGTCCCCTGTTTCCAGCCTCATGTCTAGACACTGTCCTGTGGGAACAGGGCTGGCTCTTCCAGCCTGGAAGCAGAGCAGAGGGGCCTGAGGACAGGGCAGCCAAGTCCTCTAAACAAACCCAGCTCCCTGGCATGGCCACAGTGGGAATGGGGCCAGCTCCAGGGGCCAGCACAGGGACACACACTGGGAGCACTGGGAACCTGCAGCTGGTGGGTCTGGGGTGGTCTCAGGGAACCAAAGGTGGCAATAGCTCTTTTCTCCTGGTCAGGAAGTTTGGGGGCCCCTCTGGGATCTGGGTGCCTGTGAAAACAGCATGGAAGAGTTCTGTCCCTTCCCTGAGGAGGGGGCTCAAGCAGAGCTGCTCCTCTCTTGACCTGGAATGAAGAGCACTGCTTATCTGACTTCTTCCCCTCTGCTGATGAGGCTGAAGGGCCTCATTCCCTGGGATGCCTCTGCCCTCCCTGGATGCTGCCATGAGTCTCTTCTGCAAATCAGTGGATTAAAACAACTTGTCCTTTAGGAATGCCTGACCCAGCTCCTCCTGAGGAGAAACCAGCAGCTCTCTGTCCTTCTGCAGATAAGGAATCCTTGGAGACTGAAAGCTGCAGGTGCCCATCTCCAGGTGGGCAGACCCCAGCCCTGCTGCTGCTCCTGTCTTGTGGGAGCAGGGCTGGTGAGGAGGAGGATGCTCCTTTGAGCTGTAAAACATTCCTTGTCTGGCTGAATTTCCAGGAATGGCAAAGAAATGATGAACTTAAAAGGCAGGTCATGTCAGGGCTGCCTTGGCATCATGGGCATCCAGCAGTGCCCTCCCAGCCTCTGCCAGGGAGTTTTTGTTTGGGAGAACATATTAAATAAAGGGAACTGGCCACACTGAATAGTCCTGATCCCTGCTGCTGGTTTTGTGCAGCCAAAGGGAAGGTCCCAGGATGCTGGATCCTCCCAGGCTTTCTCCTGGGAGGACAGAAGTGGTTGCAGAGACTCTTCTGCTTTAGAGGTGGTTGTGTGGCTGTAGGAATGTGCTCTCCTCCCATTTTGCTGTTTCTCCCTGGGCAACTGTGCTGTGTCCTCACATCCACGGATGTCAGGCTCAGAAGTCTGGAGGCTTTTAGATGGTTCATTGCTTCCTGCTTATCTTGGGTGATGTGTGGAGCCTGCTCCTGTCCCCCCTCCACTTTTCCAGCACAGAAGTGGCTGGGAGGACACTTTTCCCTTGGCTGCGTGTGTGCTGATACTCACGTTGTCTCTAATAATAAATAATAAATAATAAATAATAAATAATAAATAATAAATAATAATAGTAAAAAAAGCATTGCTGTAGCAAACCTGGGGGTGCTGGGAATAGAGCCTGGAGCTGCTTCCCAGCCCATGTCCTTTCCCCTGTGGAGCCTGTGCATTGATGAGCCGTGTCAGCTGTGAGTTGGTGGATGCTTTCCAAAATCCCTGTTCCTTCCACAACCTGCTCCTGCTCTCCCCCAGGGCTGCATGGGATGCAATCAGGGATGTGCAGCACAACAGAGGAGCTTAAGCGACCTCTCTGGAGCTGTTCTGGGAATGGAAGAAGTGTTAAAATGAAAATTGGGATTGTCCTGTGCAAGGGGGACATGCTGGGCTCATCTGTGCCTGGGGTCAATCCAGCTGCATCTACAACTCCTCTCCCTGGAGTCAGGGAGTGGAATTTTCTTACTCTGTCAGCTCCACCAGCTGCTCTCCTGGCTGACCACTGGGAAAGTGCTTGGGATCAGCCATGGAGGGTGGCACACCCTGCAGTCATGAGCTGCCAGCTTGGTGAGATGGTACCAACCCAGACCTGCAATCTGTTTGCCCTCCCTGTGTTGCAATAATTAAACAAACGAGGCTGTGTGTGCTGGGGACACTTGAGCTGCTGGGTTTGGCTCTGCCCTGCCAGTGTTCTCACTGGATTTATCCTTACAACCTGGAGAGATCCTTGTTCAGGCTGGTTCCAGCTTCCTGGTGGTTTGGGATGCTCCAGTGGGTGGACAGTGCTCCCTCAGCTCCAGCTGTAGCCCTGGAAAGGGAGGTTTGAGCTGAACATGAGCAGCTGTTGTTGGGAAATGTCAGATCTGTCTGGGAATGGGCACAGGGGCAGTGGATTTCCCAAAGGGAAAAATTGCCCTCCTGGCTTGGCTGGTGTAACCAGGAGCAGGCAGTGCCCAGCAATGCTCTGGGAGAACTTGGCAGAAGATGGTGGATCCTGCTGTTTTCCTGCAGAACATATCCCAAAATCCCTGCTGTTCCAAGTGAGGAGCTGCTCGTTTGGCCCCTTAAATCTCCAGCCCCATCTCCTCCTTTTCCAGGGCAGCGATGCTGAAAAACCCCTGGCTTCATTCCCGTGCAGGGAAATGGGTGCTGTCTTATTTTCCCTCCTTGATCACAAATTTCTGGGATGAAAAAATATTTACCTTGCTCTTAAACCCTTGTGCTCCACCCAGCTGGAAAAGCCTCTTCCAGCAGGATGAAGTTTGGGATGCGATCGTGTCCCGTGCTCTTGGGGGCCGGGCTGCCCCCGTCCCGCTGAGCCACAGAGCTCTGCCCCCAGCTGGGAATGCCGTGCATTCCAATTCCCATGACAGGCAGGGGGATTAGGAGATTTTCTCTGTCTCCTTAATGCTGCTGGAGCCTGGCACGTGGAGGGCACTGGTCACAAACCTCTGCTCCAGGGCCTTGTCCCACGTCCCCGGCTCCCGCCGGGCGCTGCCGGACACAGCGGTAATTTCCCGGGCTCGGAGGGGTTGGGTGTTGGGGTGCTTCCTTGGATTCGGGTGCTGTTGGTGGTGTGTTTGATGATAATTTTAGCCAGGGCAGATTCTGCTAAGCTGGGGAGTTCAGCTGAGCCCTGGTAAAGCCACGGTGGGGATTACTGAGGGTAATTCAGCACTTGGTTTGTTTAGCAGTTGCTTTTTCTCTCCCCTTGGATTCAATCCCCTTATTCCCACGTTTCTAAACCTGCTGTTTCTCTTGCAGAGTGGGGTTGTGCCTCGGAGCTGGCTCAGCACTCACAGCTGGAGCTCTGAAAGGGAGGTGTGTTGTGGTGTGGGTTGTTGTGGGACTGGGCAGTGCAGCATCCCTCCATCCCATCCTCTCTTTCCCACTGCATCCAAATGAGCTTTGCTCCCTGAGACCATCCAGGCAGCACATTTCCCTGAAAGGGGGAATTACCCTGTCCTGGAGCTCACACATCCTGTGGGCTGCAAGCCAGCACAGACCTGCACCCTGGGCTGGAGCATTTTGCCTTATGTTTTTTCCCTCCTGGGTCACCTCTTCCCTGGAAACCTTTCCCTGAGATACAGAAAATTCCTCAGCTAACACTTTAAGCTGTTCTAATGCCAGCAGCTGTTTTATGCAGAATGTTTTTTATACCCTCTGTTTTGATGAGCTGCCAGAGGAAGAGCTTGATGTGAAGGCATGGAAATCTTGTGTCCTGAAACTGCTGGTCCTTTTTCCTCCTTGGAAGTGCCCATGGGCAATACACCAGCATGGAAGTAGCACAAGCCTGTCCCAGGCTGTGTGGGGAAGATTGATTCAAGCAATAGACCTTGAACAAATTCCAGCAACATCATTCCTTGTTGGGAAACCTGCCAGCTCCTGCCACACGCCCTGAGCACAGTGTTGGTACCTGCCTGGAAGTCCTTCTGCCCCTCTCGTCCCTGGATCCAACTTTCCTGTGGGGATGGAGGTTGTGATGGCCTCTAGATCCTCCCTCTGCTCTTCCTTGGGGATGGAGGTTTCAGTGCCCTCCAAGTCCTTCCTCTGATTTCCCACAGGGATGAGGGTTGTGGTCTCCTCCACATCCTCCCTCTGCTCTCCTGTGGGGAGAGGGTTGTGATGCCCTCTGGATCCTGCCCTCCACATCCTCCCTCTGCTCTCCCATGGGGATGGAGGTTGTGGTGCCCTCCAAATCCTCCCTCTGCACCAAATAACCTCAAACTATTGCAAAACCAAACCTTCTATCTCCATTTATCATTCCTGTTCCTTCCACTAATACAAACTAAAGTAGTTTGCATCAGAATCCAACTGAAATCTGCTGGGAAGTCTGGTTGGGGAAGCAGATACTGGGCTGTGATGTGTCCAGGATGGAGGAGCTGGCTGGAAACCTTGCAGCAGCAGCACCCACAGGAATGCCTGGGATGCTTGGCTGGGTGTGGTGATGGATCTGATCCGTGCCAGTCAGTTCCTGGAAGGGATGCTGGAGTCCCACATCATTCCCCCTGGCCTCCCTTGGAATGAGCCATGGGTTTCATGCCCCCTTGTCCCTTCCTGAGTGGAATACCGTGCTGCTTTTGGACCATCTGCTGGGATTCTGTAAAATTGTTCCAGCCCAAAAAACTGTACTGGTGCTGCAGCCACTCCAGCTCCAGCTTGTGCTGGAGATTCCTCCTTTCTGGAATGGATCATTTCAACTAAATGGTTTCATTCTTCTCCCCTCCAAAGGCTGTTTCCTGCATCAAAGCTTTCAGGGAGCTTTTGGGATGGCTGTGGCACAGAAAACCCCTCCTTGAGACCGCTCTGGGCTGTCTCTTTCCATCATCTTGATTTCTCCAGGACTCCTCCTGAGGTCTCCTGGGTCTCGGGAATGCTTTGTTAATCCCACTCCCTGCCATGACGTCCCATCCCTGTTAAATGGCAAAATTAAATCCTGCAGCGACGTTTTCTGAGCGAAGGGGCCGTGCTGGGGCTCTTTGTCAGGGTCTCCTGCATGGCAGCAGGGAGGGGGCTGCAGGCTGGATTTGCTGGTGCTTTCCCTAATTCCCTTTCATCTCTCCTTTCCCTGGCAGGAGCAGCAATAAAGCCCTTTGCTGGCTGCTCACTCGCTCCTGAGCAGTTTGGGGTTATTTTTCCTCTCTTTTTGGCCCAGCACAGTTGAATTTGATGATCTGGTGGAAGGTGCTGGAGCCTTGAGTTGCCTCTGGCTGTTTTGGGGGTTCTCTTCCAACGGAAACATCTTGTCCTGCAGAGGAGGCTGAAAGCCAATGCAATGTCAACTTCTTTTTGTTGAAATGTTCTCTCTTGCTGAGGTTTTTTCCTGTGCCTTTAGTGTCAGTTTTGGAAGGATGTGCAGTGTTTTTAACCTGTGGGATGCTCTGCTCCTGGGGAAGAGCCTGGAAGCACCAGGGATCTGTTGGGACCACCCCAGCTTTCTTCCTGCTGCATTTTTGGGCAAAAATCTGCCAGAATCGATTGGGGCAGGGGCTGTGAGAGCAGGGGATGTGGGATGTGGGTTATACAAAGAGTGTAATTCCTGATGGAGCCTTGGGGAGCTGGGAATGGGTTAAAGGAGATGTTTCAGGGTGCTCTTTTTATCTTCAGGTGTTGTGTCAAATCTGCAGGGTGACAAAAACCTGGNTAGGGGCTCTGCCTCCACGTGGGATGTGGGTTATCCAAAGAGTGTAATTCCTGATGGGGCCTTGGGGAGCTGGGAATGGCTTAAAGGGGATGTTTCAGGGTGCTCTTTTTGTCTTCAGGTGTTGTGTCAAATCTGCAGGGTGACAAAAACCTGGGGGCAGTTGTTCAATTAGAGGAAGGCATTTAACTTTTGGCATCTGTAGCCTTGTGTTTTGTGATGTTAATTTTTATGGACTGAAGGGATCTGTGGGTCCCTGCAGCTTGGGGATGGACCATACCCTAAGGATCACCTCCTGATTTAGCACTTCTTCCCTTTGCTCCCAGCAAATCCAATTTGCAGATGACATGCAGGAGTTCACCAAATTCCCCACCAAGACGGGCCGCCGGTCCCTGTCCCGCTCCATCTCCCAGTCTTCCACCGACAGCTACAGCTCTGGTAGGTGCCAGCTCCTTGTCCTCGTGTGTTCCCCTCACAAACCTCACAAACCCAGCCTGGGTGCTGCAGTAAATGTGCTGCTCACACCCTGTGGCAGGATTTGTGCTGCTCTTTGTACTTGGATGCTGAGGGAATGATTCCAGGCGTTCCCAAAGCTCAGGCGTTGATTGCCAATCTTGTTACCTCTGGGTTGTTTTAGAGAAAAAGAACTCAAAATTCCTTCAGGGTGTTGGCTTTCCTTAGGAGATTGGTAGTTTGAGCCATGAGTGAAAGCTGGGAAGGGAAACAGAGCAGAAACCTGAAGGGTGGGAGGTTCCTGGATTCAGAAGGGCTGGCATAACACTCACTCCTCTTTTGGTTTAGCTGCCTCATACACAGACAGCTCTGATGATGAGGTGTCCCCCCGGGAGAAACAACAAACCAACTCCAAGGGCAGCAGCAATTTCTGTGTGAAGAACATCAAACAGGCAGAGTTTGGGCGCCGGGAGATTGAGATTGCTGAGCAAGGTACAAAATGGGCTGTGGGGCTTGGGGCAGCTGCTGGAGACCAGGAGCTGAGGAATGGCAGTTCCTACTCCTCCTGCAGCCTTGGATATCCTGTTTTCCCCTGCAGATCAGTTAGGGGAGAGCAAGATGTGCCAGCAAATGTTGATGCTGTGTTCCTTCCCTTTTCTAGCAGGGGCAGAGCTCTTGCAGGGTTTAATATTTTCTTGGCTTTGGATGGACAAGGATTTTGTAAGACCTTCAGAGCTGAAAGCTGAAAATCCCAACCCCTATCTGGGGGTGGTAGGAAGCTGAATTACCATTTCCAGTGGGGTGATTGGGTAACTCTCCTTTCCTTTTAGAAGGGGAAGATAATCAGGCACATTTAGAGCAGCCCTTCTGAGATGTGGCAGCTCAGTTTCCAAGTTCATGTGCTTCCCCTGCTGCCACAGGGCTGGTGACTGTCCTTAGGAGCCTTCCCCAGGCACTGGCAGTCCCAGACCCCTCCTTGCCTCTCTCCTTGTCCCTTGGTCAAGTGACAAATGGCACAAATGGTATTTTGGTCCCGTTTTGCACAAACCTGCCAGGCCAGGGCTGAGGAGTTTTCTCCCTGCCCATGTAACAGCTACAGCAGAAATTTTGGGGCTGGAGGCATCCTGGGAGTGGAGCTGAAAGGAGTGGAGCTGTGGCAGAGAGAGGACCCTGTGGACTGGGCCAGCATTAAAACCTCTGTTCCTTTTGCAGACATGTCTGCTCTGATTTCGCTCAGGAAACGAGCCCAGGGGGAGAAGCCTTTGGCTGGAGCTAAAATCGTGGGCTGTACCCACATCACAGCACAGACTGCAGTGAGTGGCTGCTTGTTTGGGGGGCCTGGGCTGGGACATCAGCTTTTCCCTGGGGAGGAAAGTCCTTTATCTCTTTGGAGTGGGAGTAGGAGTGTTCAGCAGAGTTTGGAAAGAGTTTTGGAAAGGTTGTGCTGGTGGCATTTCCCCAGGGCACTGTTTGGTTCCTGTGCCCATCACTGCTGCCCAAAGCCTGCTCTCCTGTCAGGGGCACCCCTGACCCCTGGGTTATCCCTGATTCCTGGGATATCCTTGACCCCAGGACATCCCTGATCCCCAAGACGTCCCTGACCCCTGGGTTATCCCTGACCCCTGGGTTATCCCTGACCCC
>WEIU01022442.1:0-12408 GCA_013389925.1 Aegithalos caudatus
AACAAAACAAAAAAACACCAACCCTTTACTGCTGCACCCCTGGATATTCAATTACCTGTGCGAATGGGAATAATGGTTGACAGTTACTCAGAGGCAGCTACTGGAGAAACTTGAACTTGTTGTTTGACTAAAGAAAATAACATTATCATACTATAGGCGTGAGGCCAGGTCTCTTACCTTCACATGTCACTGATTAGTTCAGCCTTAGCTGAACAAAAATCCTTAATCTTCTCTTTTTTAATATTGAAGAGGTAAACCCTCTTTCACCTGCATGTGGAGTCTCCTTTTCATCAAAGCTCAGGAGATTCCAGCTACAAAATCAATGTATGCATGTTCAGAGCAGTTTTCAGGGTTTTGTAAGACAAATCTTTCAAATGGGAGCTAGTTTAATGCTATTGAGCTGAGTTTCGATCTGACAGAGTGAGTGAACAACACAGAAACAGTTCACTTACCACTGCTCACACTACAGGAGGTGGGAATCAGGTACAGCTCCATACAAATACAGCTGTGCAATTTCTCAGTAAACTCTTACCCTACCTAATCCAATGATAAATGCAACCATACAGGGTTTAAACAACCAAAGACTTAAGACATAAATGAAATTTATTTCTCTACAGTAATGACTGACAATTATGGTTTTCTCATACAAACTAGTGAGTTTGTATGAGCTAGTAAGACTAGCTCTTCTAAATTTAATGGAGTTGTGCTTCTGCTAAGCTGATTTTACCTGGAGCCTTTTTAGATTCTGTGTCCTAACAGCAAACTGTACCTGAACTATGATCTACAGATATCCTGCTCTGCATTTTCTTCTGTTTTAAAACTTTCAAAAACTTGCATTCTGGACTTTTTTTGAAGGAAAAAAGACATTTTAAAAAGACTCAATTTTGTTGCCAGACATTTTAGGTTAATATGAGATGTAGTACAGCTTTGCACACACGGATTCTTTTGTTCCTATGCTCTGATTCTTTGAATGCCAATACTTCAATCAGCTTAGAATCAGAGACAATTCATTCCTCTTCTGAGAAAATGGTATTATAGCCACATGTCCATATCACCATTACATCATGACTGTCTCCAAGATCATACATCTGATTAGATAAACGATCACTAGTCATTTTGTGAGCTATTCACTATCTGGAATTCTAGAGTATATGCTTCCTCTGTACTATTTAGATTAATTTCTTTTAATAAACAAACTAATGAGCCTTCTAAAATGCTTAAATATACAACCAGAGCAGAAAAGTATAAATTAAAATGAATCAAACAAACAACCCCAATACTTTTAATACATATGCTACTGTGGCAACATCCCCACGTTGGCTTTTGACAATTCCAGATTTATCAATGGGACAATATTCTACTAAGGCAACCAGGGACTGAAGGGATTACAGTTTGCACCCATCTGGTTCAAATACAAAGTTCCAAGCCTTCAAAAATACAAATATCAGCTGCTCCTGCCATTATTCAGTTCAAATCCACAGTTCTAAGTAAACAAGAAATGAGATTGTTGTATTAACTCTGTTAGCCCTAAATGTTCCTCCTTTCAGGATGGGCAGGTGAGGTAATGAAGTTCTCTTCAAAAGGGACAAATTAGTACCATTCCTTCTGATGTGCTTAAATATCTGCAGAATTTTGGTTGATGTATATAATACACTTTTGTAATCCATAAATACTAGATGGAATAATGAAGTGATGCATGTTTCACACACTGTACAATATAAACAAATTAGTATGAATTATAAGAGTGAAAAAATACAGGATCCAGGGTAGGTTCCTCATATTAGAAAAATTCCAGCAGGCTAGCCGTCTTCCTTACATTAAAAATGTCTATTATCCAGTGTAATTGAATAACTCTCTGATAATTACATCAGCATTTTAATAGTATATAAATAACCTCTCCCCTAATTACCATTTTGTTAAATTTTTCATATATTCCAGTGCTATGAAAGGAGGTTCTTGGTAAAGTACTTTACCCTTTCAACAACAATTAATAATTCAATTAACGGGTCTTTTTTAAAAAACAAAAGCTTATGGAGAAAGAGCAAGGAGGTACACAGTTGAAAGGAGAGCTCTCTGTTATGCTATAATCATGGCTTCGTAGCTGTAGTAGTATCAAATTTTTTCATGGCTTATTTATCTTTCAGTGCATCCCCCCAGTAGAAATGACACCTGCTTTTTGGTGCCGTGAATAAAATCCTGTGCACATGACTCAAAATACAAGTGCACCTATCTGGTTTGGAACTTAAAAAGAGGCATTTCCCCATGCCAATTTATTTTTCATATGTGAATTTGTATATTTGTTTTTAAAAGAACCCACAGAGACAGTCGTGCCATTGAAGTCCTGACATTATGAATTAGAGGGGAAATACACTGTCAAAAGCAGAAACCGAATTTTCTCCCACCAAACATTTAGACAGTCACACTTTCCTTTTCCCTGGTGTCAGGGAAGGAAAGTGAAAGGCACGACTCAGAAAAGCACTGTTGAACAGAAGATGCAGTCCTCACTCATGCATAGCCTGAGTGAGAAGCCAAGGATCTGAAAAGCTTTGAATCACGGGTGACCCTGTAGCAAAACAGAATTGTGTTAAATGAACGGCTGACAATCACAACCGTGGTTCACATAGCAGTAATATTCAGAGGCTATAATAAGATCCGCAACATTAATGTTTTCAGATTTATAATCGGTGTCATATTTTGCCAATTTCCAGGCATTTTATTTACCTCATGACAGAGAACGCCCCAGTTAAACTTACATCTACTGTCAGAATTTCAAAATGTCATCTCAAGTTTTACAGAAACCTCATTCTTTTTAGAAGTAATTAGTTAAGGCATAGTCTGCATGGTAATTAAAAACCACTTGCTTGCAGAAGCTTGTAAGCATTATGTAATTTTTTAAAACTACAAGTACACATGCATATTCTTGCCTCCAGCTTAAATACAGTGAATGTTGTAGTTGGTTGCACAGGAATTGTCTCAAGAACATAAAAGCAAGCCAAACACGATTGTATTCCAACTAAAATTGCTCTCTTTATACCGTGTATTGAAACTTGATAACTGTTGGTTATAAAATTCCTTTGATTTTCTGTAGGTAATAAAATACTTTGGCAATTACTATTGACAGTTCTGGATAATCTTGAAGGCTGCCTTGCCTGAAGAAGATGAGTGTTACAAATCACTCCACTGAAAGAGGGAAGAACAGCAGCAGGCAGCAGACAGGTTTCAATTTCACAATGCTGATTATCTCATTCGTGATTCTATGCATGCCTAAATCTGAGGATCCCTCAAGCAGCTATATGGACTTCTACTTTTAAAATGCCTATTACGCTTTCATACTTTTTGCTGCTTCCTGAAGAGTGCCATTTCGCCAAGCTTAAATAGCAGAAAATTGCACTGCTTTTCCTCTGCCCATCTCCTCAATCTCTATTAACCTGCACAAGAACAAAGGAGTATGATAGTCCAGCTATAGGTTGGGAAATAGGTTTGAAGTTGTTTTTTCATTTACTGGTACCTATCTTCCTGATTCATAAATGTATTTGAACAATAACATTATTTTAATACATTATCTAACGACTGAAAGCATAGCCTTTAATTACATCTCTATTTATACTAATAAATACGCTCTGTGTTCAGAAATACATGCAGCCATTGTTTACACGGGCATCAAATGATACCGTAGTGCTGTCAGCATGTGTCAAGGCTTAAACAGAAAGGAATAAAAAAGAAAATAATGAAAAATGTTGCAGGTCTTTGTTAGGTTGTTTTTTTTTTTTTTCTTTCTTTCTTTCTTTCCTATCTAGGCTACAAGAGAACAAACAGAAGCAGATACAAGCAGACTGGAAAATTGTTGAAGCACCTGGTTCTAATGCTTGCAGTAGGCCTTTATTAGATGTCATAAACTGAATGATGCATTACTCCGTGGACAACTTATAGCCTGCAAATGTTGAGGTAAAATGGAGGACAAAGAATTCTTTTAAAACAAAAAAGTTAAACGTTCCTTTTTAATCAAACAACACTTATTAGATGGAGAAATCATAATAGGCTCACAGGGATTGGAGACTACTTCTGATACTTTTTAATGTACTTCTGTATCATCTTAATAAATAAAAAGTATTTTACTTTAATAATTCACATTTTATGTATGAGTGATTTACTGTTGATTCCGTATTTCATCTTTATCAACAAAAAAAAAAAAACATTTAAAAATCCTATTGTTGATATAGGTTTGGCAACCCAATCTCAAATCTAAATAGCTGCATCAAAATCCATATAGGCAGTCAACCACCAAACAACGAAAAGGTAATTTTTGTCTATGAGAAAATGTTTTAAAGTAAGATCTGCTTTGCATTTAAGAAGATAAAAAGAATGTTTTCTAAAATGACAATTGCTGGTTGGCCAGAGATTCTGGGCTTTAATCTCATGGCCTGCTCAAATTTCCCATTATGTCTGGCGGAGGCTTATGGGGATAGAGAGGCCGAACTGTGGCCCTTTGACAGAAGTGGAGGGGGTTTCGGCATGGAGACACACAGCTGTTGCTCACAAAATGCAAGTGTTAGAAAACCTCACTACTACGTTTGGGTTTGTTTTGGTTTTTTTCCGTGCTGCTAATAAAAACTTAAAGTGTTTTCTGTGCTTTCTATAAACAGTGCACTTAAGTTTTATAATCTAGTATATCTTATTAAGCGTGAAGTCTGCTGATCCCTAAATTATTCATAACATGGTCCAGACTGATTAAGATTGGCTTGTTAAGGAGCACAAGAAGCAATTAAACTGACAAGGCAGTGCGGCCTTGATGTATACATTTATTATCACAAGAATACCCAAAGTGAATGCCCTTATTAAGCAATGAATTTCACCTCACTGGCCTTCTACCATTGCTGCCACAGGCAGAGAGAGCTAGGAACAACATGTCAAAAGCTAACTCTGAGGAAATGCCTATCTTCAAGTGAAACCGATTTTGTAATGAACCTTTCAGTTCACTCCTGAGGTAATAAATCCTGACTGGTGCATTAATTACTTGATAACATCCCATCAAAATGCAAATGCAGCACTTGACCCATAGGAATGGCTCACTAGCTGTTAACTCTTCAGGGTATACATAAATTGTCTGTTTTCTTTTATCAAACAGGGCATTTATTTCCATCTTGCTAGGGTGAATGTCACTCCTGCCACCCTCGGCCCCTCAGTGGCCTGACACCATCATTTGCAGAGGACTGTCACTATGTGCCGACATTCTAATTGTGCTACTTCTTTGCTTTGTACCTTTGAGGCAGAATTTCCAGCTCCCCCCCCTCCTCTTCCTTTTCTGGAGGAATCTTGCATGTCAAGGACAAAGCTGTAATAGCGTTACAAAGAATGACCCCCACCTCTAAAGTACACTAATCTTTCTTTTCAATGGCAATACATTAAACAAGGAATTTAGTTCCTTGAAGTGATTAAATGAAAGCTGAACATATCTACGTGAACTGCTACCCAACACAGGCAAGCGTGCATGATTTTAGTGAGAACGCCACCAAAGAGATATTTACGTATTTTAAAGACATTTCTTCAATCCCTTCATCGAGTGCTCAATTTTGACAGTCCACAAGCAAATAATATGTCAAAAAGTAAAAAAAAAAAAGCGTACTTTAGAAATTTAGCAACAGTGAAATACGATGCATCACATGCTTTTCACTTGCCAAGAAAATAGGCTGCTTTAATTGCAAAAACTATTTCCACAATAATGTTAACGAGGAGCTGTGTTTTATATTTCCCCACTCAAAATGCTAATCTACATGAGTGGGTCTGAGTCTCCCACCTGGGTCAACCTGCTTTACAGTTTTTCTATTTGTCTTGAAGGCTTGGTGAAAATCCTTAATTCAGGTTACTAGGCAACCCTGCAGGTGAGAAAATATAATGTTTGGCCTACTCCATTTTCAAATACACACAGTGGCCTAATGCCTTCCAAATAGACTGTACAAAGCATGCACTGATAATTCCCTGCTACATTTTCTAAAGGCGAGGTCACAAGAAAATTAATTGATGCTGAAAATAATGACAGGAGTAGAAGAACCACTGAGATTTGGTGTGACTGGCATGTGATGATGTTAGCAGAAATCCCAGCATGTGACTGGACAGTGTGATGAAAAATATACTTTATGTGAAGGAAAAACAAGTTACAAAACTTAATTAGTTTTTGACACTTCTTCATAAGTTATTATCTTTTCATTTGGAACATTGCCTTGGGACATCAATACACAAGAAAAAAATGAAACATTCTTACTGTAAATCTGAAGGAAAAAAAAAGATGACTTTATATTGCTCTTCTCCTTTTACATGTCTTTTTGAATAAACAAAATATCCTCTGCAGCCTAAGGTGTACAAGCCCCTGAAGATGTTTCTGCTGAGAGCATAGAATAGACTTGTTCGATGTAATAATCCTGTTACAACTGATTATGCAGTTTCACTTTTAAAAATAAAGGGGAGGAGGATTGGAATCCAAAATGGTCACACACAGACACACACACACACACATACACAATAAAACAAAAGTATAGATGAGAAGCAGTTAAATTATAGCACCTACAGCAATAATGCTTCCTGTACAGCAAATGTATTTTTAATTTTTTCCACTAAGGCTTATACCTAGAAGTAATTCACACTGATTACTAAATAACCCTTGTGAGTTGCTTTGTCTTTTGAATTTTAAAAAATACACTTGCCGTGAGCAATGAATTTCATAAACCACCAGCTCTCATGCTTGATGAATCATTCTTATTTTATGCAGTGCTGTGTGATAGAGAACTGAGATAAAATATTCTATCCACAAGCTATTCAGTACAATTTATCATCAGCGGCTCACTAGTCCAGTGATAATACCTGGCTTGCAGATTGTAATGATCAGATTCTGTTTTTATTTCAAACAGGAGCGATCCAAATACCAGAGTTTTTAATTTACATACATTAGTGAGGTTCAAATGTGGCAATAGCTACAAGCAAATTCACTTGCAAACTGAATGCTCGCCTTGCATAAATGGGTTCCCTTTAGCTATTACTCACCAGTGAAGTACCCAGATAAAAATGAAAACAAAGAGGAAATAAAGGAAATCATGATACAAACACCATACCGTGGACTAGGATAATTACTGAACTACAGTGAAGGTCACGTTTATATCTGTTTTAGTAATGATTTCTTATATTTTCCCTTTTGTATTGAAAGCATAAATGACATCCCTTTTTACATTATTACAGCACTGTATTCCTTACATTCTCTAGTTTTCCAAAGTTTCGGCAAATTATCTTCAACAGAAGATAATTTGGTGTAAATTCAAATGAGAAACTGAAACAGCTGATAACAACATAAGCAACTTCAAAATATCTGTAAATTACACCACCTTGAGCATTTAATAAAAAACAATGGGCCTATAATAAAATACCTCTTATAGCTATATCACTTTTATACTGACCATGGTATTGAGCTTCAATTCCCAGCAGCATCATTACTAGACATTTTCTGCCACCTTTCTAAATCTGAAAAGCTTCCTACATTTAGTGAAGATTAGGTAATGCTACAAGCAATCAATAACAGCTATCAATTCCATACCTTGTTTGGAAGAACAAGTTGATTAAAAATAAGTAAAAAGGATGGTTGAATATGCGTTAAAACTATCTGATTCTTCTAACTATACCATCATGACACAAAAACTATTATTCACAGGCCAAAGAGGTAGGTCTTACCAACAGTAAAGTCATAATTCAAAGCAACAAAAGCCAGAATATTCTGAGCATGACACTCCTTATCTTACCACATTAAAAAAAAAAAAAAAAAAAAAAAAAAGGGAAGGTACATAGAAACACAAGTCAAAACCAGAAAAATACCATGTCAAACTCAACTTTGATTTCTTGGGCTTTTCTTAGTTTGTGTCTAAGCTTTAATGTTCTTGAAAAGTGGTCCCTGTCTCTGATTATTCTTCCTTTCTGGACTTTTTTCCCCTCAAACAACCTTTAAAAAAAAAAAAAAACAACCCAAAAACATCTGTTTAAAGTTAAAAAATGTCTACTATTTACCAGTAACATAAGAAAATATTGTAAAAGCAGCTATTGTAAGCTCAGTTAAGGCTTCACTTATTAATGACCATGTATATTCTTCTGCATGTGTACAGTCCTTACTGTGTATGCACAAGTAACATGCAGCCTCATAAAAGTAAATACGATATTGATTATTTATTCCTTCCCCAAGGTACACACTAGTGACCTTCCAGACCCCTGAATCCAAATCCTAGAGACCACCTTAGGAGATAGATTTAGAAGTAAATCAACCAGCTTAGAAGAACTTCTAGCCTTCCTCACAGGGCACAAAAGAAAGGAAGTCTCTGGTGAGAAACTCTCATACAAATTCACCACATTCCCTTGTTTTTTTTACTCTCTACCCACAGCCCAGGCAGTTCCATGTCCCTCTGCTAGAGGAACTCATTTGCCTTACCACCAGTGGGGAGAGGCAGTGAAGTGGCCAATAATCTGAAAATGTGTTTAATCTTGATTAGACAAATGACAGAGGGGAAGATGAGATCTCCCTTTTTGCCATTCATCCGTGACAGCTGAACGTAGCTGCCTGCAATGCCCCCAGGACTGGCTCTGTGGCAGGTGGAAGGGATTCCTGCATCCAGGTAGCCTTTACACTGCATTGAGGTTCTTTTCCATCTGCCCTTCTTGAGAGCTTCAGTGCAATGGGAAAATGATAGCAGGAAACTCTAATTTTAAGGTGGTTCTCATAATATAAGTGTCAAGCCTTAAAAGCATAAGTTGCTAGGCAGTGGCCCTTTAAAATTTTAATCTAACTTATGAATAGAATCGCAGACCAAATATTGTTCTTCAGCAAATGGAGGACAAAAAAGCATCAGCTAAATTGCTGAAATAGCTGCCAGTAGATGCTGTTCCCATTTCGGGAGAATAAACTTCTGTAGACATACAGATCCACAAGAAGTCAGAAGCCCCTTCCTTCATATAGACCTTTTTTGTGCTCTAACTTTCTGGTGAAATGAACATTTCTGAATCTGGAGTTATTTATGCTCAGAAAGGTAAAGTTCACCTTCCTGCCGCTCAGAAAAAAATCAATGTATGATGGTAATCTAAAAGAGAATAAGGAAATTGCAATATATGATATGTAGTCAAAGGACTACTCTGAAACACTTTATAGGCTATTATTTCAGCTCACAGACTAAATGAAATAATGCTTGATGACACTGTCATAGACGGAAGTGTCTGCCCCTAACAGTCTCATCCCATGTTATTGCTCTATATAGAAACTTGTCTAGTCTGTTGCAAATTTTGCTCAGTTTGGGCCCTGTTGAAGAACTTAAATGCACACTATTGCTTTAAATGCGTTTGAGCACAAGAAATACTAATGCAACATTTTGCAGCTTTGATAATACTGTAATTACCTTTGTGTGATCGCTTCAGAAGAGATTTCCTTGGAGATGGAGTAACTTTATGGTATTTCTGAGACTCCGATCTGGCTCAAAGTCACTACAGTAAAAATAATCCTTACTAGAACTGAAATTACAAAGACCAAGATGCGTGGAAAAGCATATCAGAATTAGAAGCAAATTTTTCCCTTTCTTTCTTTTTGCTTTGAGGGATGTGTAAGACAAGCAGGAAGAATTACTCCTTGTCTACAGGAAAAGGACAAATCTCAAGCCTCAAACCAATAGAGAAATAGTTTATATCAGTTAAATACCTTTCAAAAATACTATGTATTCATGATACCTATACCTTGACAAACCGATCATCAGCAGAGTCTTAGCTTGCTGCAAGTTTTAGATCATCTTGCCAACTCTCTGAAATGTACTTACAGTGAAAGCAATTTCTGCTGCAGTAGCATAAAACATGCTTCTGTGCTGCAGCATGTGACACTGGCTGATAATAAAGGAATGTGATGTGAGACCGTGCAACTTTTACAGCAATTCCAATTGCTCTGAATAATTTCAGAAAGAAAAATAAAATAACAGAGAGAAAGAGTTCTAGATTAAGAAATGGTTGTATTCTGGCATGAAGCTTTCACAGTGGAATGTTACTAAACAAATAGGAAAATTAAGGAGATTCTGTGGAACTATATAATGCTGACATCTGATGCAATGAGTACAGTTTCTAGTGAAATAGATCAAAAATGCCGTGCCAAAAGCACTGTAAAATGCTTCTCATGTGATAGTGAATTTCTGCTAGGAGAAGGGGGATGGGGTGTAGAAGGCAGAGAGAAAGGAAGAAGGAGAGAGAAAAACGGAGCTCATTTGACTCTAGACTTGAGTTTGTTCTTCATGAAATAAGTGATAAAATTCTACTAAAGTCAACAGCACCAGAACAGATCTTGAAAGATGAGTGATATTTTAAATAATCAGATGCTTCTAGTCAGGGCAAAAACCACTCCACACTTCGTTATCACACTCTTTATTCTTCTGAATATCCGACTCCCTTTCTATCTGTCATTTTCTCCATGACAAATCAACAGAGTGAAGGCCTAAAACAGTTCATGCAAGACTGAAGGATATAATAGCTAACTCCCCTGATTTTCCTACATTCAGAGGAGCAAAGAATCTGACAAATAATCCCCACTGCCATTGTGCGGCCATTACACTGTCCTGCGAGCCTGGACAAGTTATTAGGTCAGACGCTAACTTCCTAAGTAGAAAAATGATGTGGTCGCCTTTGTCCTCTCTGCAGTAATGGCTGGAGTCAGTACTAATTAAGGCCCTGCGGCAGTGTGGTACGAGAGAGGTCAGAGACTTCTTTCTGACACCTAAACAGTGCTCAGCTCAAAGGAACTGCCCCTAATCTGAAATGATGTGATGTAGAGCTGGCCTTTCAGCTTCACTGTATATTTAAAGGAAAATGACAGTTAATGACAGGGGTGTCAAAAATGAGCAGATGGAGAGGCTAAGGAAAACATGGCTCTATGGTAAAATTTACTTACAGTTCATCACTGTGCTTAGAATTAGAGGTTACTGCACAAATGTAGAAGGTTTGAATACCTTTCCATTTTTTTTTTTGAAGAAAAAAGATTTGCCTTATGCACATAGCTTGAAGAAAGTCTGTTCACAGAGTAGACTGATTTTTCCATAGTTACGCAAAAATCAGTACATACGTACCCCAGCACAGCCTATACTACCCTCATTTTTCTGTTACCAAAAATAAAATATGAAAATAATAATAACAACAATATTTAATCTCATTCAGTAGATTACTACTTTCCATTTTATCTTGTTGGGAGTAACCATTACAGTAATTAATCTTCTAGTCATTTTCTTTCTCCCCTTCAGGCATGGAACTTGGGAAACAAAAGCAATATTCAAAACAGAAACCAAGATTTATTGTCAGTTAGTCATAATAGACACCTGCACAGATTACTAATTACAGCAAAACCATAAGGTCTGCTGGCACAAATCCTTTCCAATTCCCTCTTTTTATCCACCCCTAGTGACACACCTGCAAGCCTTTAATTGATGTATTTATCTCAGGAGTCCTTGTTAGCATTGTGTTATAGCATCACCATTCTTGATGCTATACTTAAGGTTGGTCAGCATTTCCACTGCTGAGGCTTCACTCCCTCCTTCCTTCATTTTCCTCTGTCCCCTCCAACCGCCTTCTCCCAGACTTTTTAAGGAAATTTGCTCCAGGCTAGAAGCTGAGTAGTGAGGACTCAGTCCAGGCTCATATGATTTTTTTTAATCAAACTAGAAAGCGAATTGTTTTGGAATGTTTTAAAATTATGTTTAAAATGCAAAAACAAGCAACAACAACAAAATCCACTAATTTTTTTCAAGGTTCACATAGTTGAACTATATCTTTGATGTATTCAAAAATAATAAAAATTTAGCAAATAATTAGCCCACCACTGGGAATTGTAACATCTAGTATTTCCCTGGAAAGTCAAAAGGAATGAGATCCATAATAACCAAAAAAGAGGTTTTCAAGCAAGCACTGTAATGGATTCCTGTAAAATATAATAGTAAACATTCAGAATATGAACGTCAAGTAATTATTATCACACAGAGCATAGATAATGTAATTTCTGTCCCCAAATGATGTATATTATTTAGTATTTTTGTCTTACAATCAGAAGCAGTTCCTCTACATATATTCCAGAGGATTTATTTGAATTATTTTTGTACAACTGCTCAATACTATTACCTCTTCTAAACTAATTTGAAAAAAATAATGTTTAATGATATTGTAGAGCTGCCATTACAAATATTGAAGGTGACATTTATCTATATAAATCTATCTCTATATGTATAAAGCCAGAGGAACAGTCATTTCAATCCATGGGTCTGCCTAATATAGAAGGGGGGGAAAAAACAAAGAGGGAGTATTTAAGGGAATTCAGTTTGTCTCAATGTGTCACGTGTCATCTGACAGAGACAGTTTAAGAAATAGTTT
>WEIU01022442.1:13783-21283 GCA_013389925.1 Aegithalos caudatus
TTCCTATTACAAAACCATCTAGTAGTGCCAGCACTGTTCTGTAACCACAAGTATTAGCTGGTAAAGAAAAATACGAGCCCATTTTTAAAATTTCTGCCTGAGTTTAGTCATATCTGTTGAATGAAAGTCAATATCCAAACATTTAATCTCATCTCAGTAACCAGATGAACACACAGTTTCCATGAATAATAATGATCTTGAGGGCACCTCAGAATCCACCAAATGGCTAAATTCAGTATTTAATTATGGAATACGAGTGGGTATCTAAATATGCATGAGTTGGAATATAAATTTGGGTTAAATAATTGTCCTATAGCAGATGTATCCATATCCTCTGAAGTAGGTCGGCCATCTCTGTACTGTGTCGTTCCACGGCTGCTGATGCAGACATGACCCAAAACAGATGGGATTCTTCCCAGAGAAAGGCCCTTTATGTGTTTCACCTAAACTGAATTTCACTTCTCTTGCAAAAAAGGAAGTAAACTTTTGGGGACTGCTGGAATTTCAATGCTCCTGGAAGAGCTACTAATTCACTTCTAGAAGTGGGAAGCATTTAGAAATGCATTATTCTCTTCCAGATTAAATTCACTGCTTCGCCAATTGCCACAGCAAAGCCTATGCACCAGTTAAAATCTATTTAAGATGCATTTTGAGAGCTTAAGTGATGCTTACATGATGCCTAGGTTTTGTGCTAGTCTTCCACAGAAAGGATGAATATTACTCTTATGTAAACTAATCAGTTTTGATGTTCTCTCTTCCATTTAAAATCCGTGAATTATTAATCTTTATGTGTACAGTAACGTCTTGAAGCATATTTTATATGCAAATTCATATTAACATCATTGAAACATCTATAATACAGACTGAAATAAATTATGAGGCATTGTGTAAGGGATCCTAGCCATTATGACCTATCAAGTCAAAAATCAGAAATTAAAAAAATATATTATGCCCCTTAAACACATATTTACATAATAGACTGTAATGGCTCAGAAAAAAATCTCTTACAGTATGTAAATAATGCATGTTTTTAGATTTGTCTAAATACATATGCACATGTATTTACATATTAACATGACAGGTTGCAAAGATACTAAATTAACTGGTTTGCGTGGTCTTGTGTTCTACATGAGTGTTTTTGAACACTTAGTAGAGAAAAAATTAAGACACAGATACATACCTTATATTCAAGCAAAGAACCTATTTCCTATTCTTCCTGAAAAACTTAGCATTTATGCTCAATTTCAAATCAATATTCTTAGGCTTTCCAATAATTTATTATAGATATTTTTAACTCAGGATCTTCATAGTACCTACATGTTGACATACTACCAGCAACTCCACTAATCTACAAGAGGAGATGGTAGCATTTGCAGATAAGAAATTCAGATTTAAACCCTGACATAAATTTTAACTGGCAATAGATTTTGTGAGTTGAGTTATAAAAGGTGGAAGATTGATGATTAAGTTGAATAGATATTCTGAAAATGTTGACCTTGCAAAAGGAGTAAGTTTGTGAGAACACATCTACTGCCTGTCACACCACTTCAGCATCACTTGTGTCTCATCAAAGTTTGTACTTCTAAATCAGAAACTTAGAAACACTGAAATGTACATAATGTTTAGCTGAATGAGTAGTGACATAGAAGCCATTATAAACTCTTTAGCAAGCAGAAATTATTTGCATATGAAACCACCCCTCTTTGCTTTTAGCCACTTCAACAAATACTCAGATCCCATGTCATGTAGCAGGTAGCTGAACAGATCAGAGACAGGCAGAAGAACTTACTGTGACCCAATCTACAAGTCTACACAAGATTGTCTCAAAGGCACAAATTCCTACTGAAACAAGTGTTGGTGGATCACTTTAGCTACAGACTGATAGGAAGTTTGTAGCACTCCATGATGATAAAAAATCTACTTCTCGTACCGTTAGTCCACTCAAAGTCTATTTGAAATAAAAATAAAAGTGGCAGTCAAGTATATTAATGTCCATAATCATTGTAAATTATAACTGTCAGTGGTCACAAACCTATCCTATGAAAACATAAGGTAACAATTTAGCCTTATATTACTACTCTCAGAGAAGAAGACTATTCATAGGAAACTAAAGTACTATGGGGATTATAACATATATTCTAAAAATAGAATGTTTTGGGATTCTCTTTTTTTCTTTTTTCCCCTAAATGGAGTATTTCCATATAAAGCACTGTGAGAAGAATTTTTCACTCACTTTCCGTTGTTTAAATTATACCAGTCTCAATTTAAAGTTAGTGAAGATATGCAGAGTGTTTTTAATTCTGAATGGAACACTGCAAGATACCAGGAAAGCAATAGTTTTAGTCTACAAATAATAGCATCTAACCACAGAGGAGAAAATGTACCCTCCCTCCTTAAATATATAGCAAAAAATAATGCTGAAATTGCAGGCGGTTGCTTATCTTTATGATCTGGACAGTGTGCCTCATTTTCATTTTCTCTCACACAAAGACAGATTGAATGCATAAAGACAGTTTCTTACAGTTTGAAAAGAGGAACAAAAGGAAGCTATATTATAAATTAATATGAGAACTCAAAGATTTGTTGACTCAAGCTGTGTTAAGAAATATGTAATTTTGGACTCGCTTTTTAGGAAACTGCAATCTCATCAAAATGTCTTTTATATAAAAAGCAATATTCAGGTTTTTGGTTTTGCCAACATGCACAAAGATGAGACACACTATGGACATTAATTTTGCTTGCTTATCTTACATTGTGTCAACTTATATTCACAATCCCATATTTCCACAATTGTTCAAAATTTGAAAAAGCAATGGAGAAAGGGAAAACTAAAATTAATATGAAGGAGACATTTAATTAGAGCTCATTTGATTATTCACTTTTTAGAAATACTTGATGAAAAATCTTCTGCATTATCAAACATATATTTTGCCAAGAACTGTGAATCAAAATGATGATGTCAGCACAAAGAATGCATTCAAATATATAAAAATATTTGTCTGTGAGTTTAAGGACTCGGAACTGAAATTCTAAATCCTACATGTAATGAAGCTTACTTGGGTTTAGCCATTTCTTGGGGTTGGGTGGAGGGGTTAGTTATCTTGGCTTTTATTTTGTTTCTTGGGATTTCTTCTTTTTGGGGGGGGAAATGTGTGTTTCTTTCCAAATTGTAAGTGATCATATAGTTCCTTGGAAAATTAAAAATAAAAAAAAAAAAAAACCACAAAAACCCAAAATCAACAAAACAACAGGCCACAGACTTTAAGTCTGTAACTAAAACTACTGTATTGCTGTATTCTTTCTGTATGTTCTAACTGCCCTCCAAATAATTACAGAGTGAAGACTTGGCTGTCATTCATGTGTATCTATTCCATTGTGTGAAGAGAGAAAGAAAATGGTTGCCCATACATTAGCACATCACCCATGGCTAGTCCAATGACAAGATAGATTAGGATGTATATTAAATCTCACACATGACTGCCTTTCTGTATCAAGGTAAAAAATACTTGCTCTTACATACATTAGGGACTAGTGTTGGTCTGACATCTACATTAATATTGACAGCATATCAACATTTTTTACATTAACTGAGTCAATAACTAGTCTAAACCTGGTAAAATTTAGATAACAAAAATGAAGAAAATATCTAGCAAGCAGCATTAGATTCTTGTGTCTAAGAAAGGAAAATTAACCCCCAAATACTACATTGCTTTTCTGAATTATCAATCCTACAGCAATACATCAACCAGTGTATACAGCTGTGATTTGGTAATCCAATCTCATTTGTCAAACAAGAATTCTAGCAGATAAGGAATGCTTCTAGGAAAAGAAAACCCTGCACAGACAATAACATAAATATTATATACATAGGAGGCTGATTATAAAAAGCTGGATTAGAATCATTGTATTACTTCACCTCCTAAACATTACTTTCACAGACGTGATGAAATTGTCAGGCAGTAATCCCACTTCCACAATAGCTGCTTGTGACAAATGCACAAAAATCTGCACAAACACAAGACTATTTTTCTATTTTGCAGGAGAGTTAAAATGCTTATTTGTATTTTCCATGTTCAAAAACCTTTAAGTCAAAACCACTATGTAGGTTATCTTAGGAAGGAGATTTCATTATTTACCTTTGCTGTAAAATCTCCAGTAAATGAGCAGTCGCTTCTCATTCAAAGCCAATGTCTTGGTTTCATTAATAATTAAATGTTGTTTTCCAATGATATCTAGCTATTTTATGCTCTTGTCTTTGAAATATATTATCTTCCAAATGAAGCTGAAAAAAATACTGGCAATGTTTTTAAGGTGCCACGCACTTTATAAGCATGCATATGAATGGTGGGAGATAAAAATGATCATTCTCCCAGATTCACTGTATTCACAGTGAAAGGGGCAAAATGCTAAGAAATCAATACACAAAAACTTTTGCAACCAGCATCCATTAGCCAAAAACATATATGTAAATGGTTATCATTTCAATCTTATTAATTAGGTTGCTACAGTTGGAAGCATCCCAGAGTATTATTACTCGGCAGAAATAAAAACATGAGGCAGCTATGCAAAAATTTTATATTTTAAACACAAAAAGGAGCAATATTGCAAGTGTCATTCATCTCAGAACTCACAGAAGCTTTTGTTTGACCATCCTTCTCACTAAAGGGTACTTTTCCCCTCTGTTTTAGTGTACTGTGGAAAACGATGAGGGTTAAAGTGATGTTCTTGACAATATTTACCCCAAATGATCCCATCTTTCATTTATTCAAGTCCTTGAGAACAGGGATGAAACAGGCCACGAAAAACCTAGGCTTATGGACATGAGTTTCTTCCATCAAGCAACATTACAGGTAAACAATGGTCAGGAGGAAGAGGCCCCTCTCTACTGTTCTGCTAATGTGCTTCTAGACTCTTCTAGCTAAACATGAAAGAAAGAGATGCAGAGAAATGCCTGGAACAGAACAGAACTAGCCTTCTAGTGCTTGAGATGTTGACAGCATCCAAGCTGATTAATTAGTACCAGTAAGCCCACTGAAAAAGGTTAAAAGAACACTTTAACATGCAGTGATCATTAGGATGGCATATTTCTGTCTTTGCTAATGAATCTTCTTTTATCAGCTCAATAAACTAATGTAGGAGTGCAATTTTTCAATTACATTTTCATAAACAGATGGCAAAATTTAATAAATTAATGTTTATAATAATATGTACAGTTATGAGGCTTGCACTTTTATGTATTTTGCTCTGAAGCTTTTGATACTAAATCCCAATAATGCCAATCTCCTTAGTACAGAGTAGCTTCATGTTCCTAGGTTGCTGTATAATGATCTCTGATCTTTCACTGTAAAGAAATGGGTGACTGTAGGTAGTAAGTTTAATTTATTAAATAACAGGGATATTAATCTGTTTGTCAAATTTCATAGACATTTAAACAAAAGCTTAACCTCCCTGATGATTATTCTTCTGAACTAAAACACACTGTTGCAGGGTAGAAATGATACGTAAGCACTATAGCAGAATGCATCTTTTGTTCCTAAATTTTATTTCTAACAGGGGGCTAAATGATGCCCCATTTAAAACATTTTCAATTCGCAGAGTCCACATGTGGCCACATCCTAGGATTGCCAGACACAGTGTATGTTTCAGAAAGCTAAACCTCATAAATCTCCAGAAATTCCTCACATCTATTATGTTTACCTTCTGCTGCTGATGAGCCTGTTGGGCTCTGTACGGAGGAAATTACAAGCACTCCAGAAGATTTGGCAAGAAGATGCTAGAAGAAACAACGGGCAAAAAAAATCCTTAACTGAAACATCACATCCAGCTTTGGCTACCATTTACATATTTGAGATTACAGCTAGTAAAATGGAAATTCCATCGAAATGGAATAAATTGTTTTCAAAAATCCCCATCTGATTAGTGTTAGTTATGTCTGAAATTGAACGTGTTAAGCTATATTCAATGTAAGTTACGGACTCCAGCTGAAGTCTAAAATTCATACTGAAATTTGGTCTGTTTATACACTCTTTGAATTAAGAACAAAAGGCAACTGTATCCTAGAGCTTTTTTTTTCCTATCATCTTCTAGCTCATTTCTATTAATCTATATTAAAACATGTCTTCCTTAACTTACTAGATGTTTGCAGACTGTGGTAACAGCTGCTAACTAGTAAGGAAATGCCAGCAGAAATATTTTATGGTCACACGTTCAAATACCACTGGAAATTTGTTTATAGCTAATGCCAACTGAAATGGTTCTGTTCTAGGCATATTTTTCATATTGATCAAAAATTGGTAGTTCAAAAGTCTCCCCACTTAATCCTTGACAGGGCCAAGGGCCAAAGAAAATGAAATTAGTTAATCACAGAAAGGAAATGAAGTCACAAGTTTTAAAACTTGTTTGCTAAATGAAGTAATTGTTAACTGTGTTGCACATCCCCATGCATACACATCCCTGCACAACCACAAAAAACTATGACATAAATACCTGGCATTTAGAAATTCCATTGAAAAGGATGGAAATCTATTCTGAAATTACTGGCAGAGTAACTGCCTCGATGTGCTCTCCCCCCAGATCTGTGCCTTCCTACCTGAAAACAGCAGGGGTGGAAGGGCTGAAGCCCAGCCTGGGCTACTGAACACCCTGAAGGATGAGGTCACAGGACAGGATTTTTATCAGAATCTTGTAAACAACCTTAGAGAACTAGAAATTGTTGTTTCCATCTCTGCACAAAGGGGTGAAAGTCACAGTGAGTCTTTCTTACAAAAGAGAAGTGGAGAAATACTTTGGATTATGTATGAACTGTATGACTGTACACCCTCCAAAAACAAGTCATAAGAGAGAACTATCAGGTTTTGGAAACTAAACAAAAGTCTGCTCTTAATCTGGTGTCTTACCCAGCTTCATAACCTTTGAGTATTCCTGCTTTTAAATCACCCAGGACAAGTCTGTCTGGCTAGTAGTACAGAAACATACAGTAAAATGGTAACCTGTGATACCAAAAAACAAAATATTTGCAAAGCCAATATATAAAAGTCACATCTGACACAGCTGAAAGGAAAATCCATTCCTTTAATACAGTTAGAACAATGAATATGGTGCTTTTTAACCCAGAGATCTCACAAGATATTAATGCCAATTATTATAAATAAACCCGCATTCCTTGAATATTGCCATTACTAAGACTAACTACTGCCCAGTATTAATTATAACCACTAAACAATACACAAAATTTTAATAACATTCACGTTTATCTCCATGAAAATCACTACAGTGACTTTATAACCTTTAGTCCCAAATGCTTTTGGAATTGTATGGCATTTTGCCAGGACAGAGCTTGAGAAGGCTAGATAAGAGCCAACAGTTAAAAAAGAGAGTTTTTTATTTTCCATTCTAATGAATAAAAACTGCTAAACTAAGGAGCGTTAGCAAGGGACTTATAAAAGATATGGCATAGGTTATTAAAACACTATCCTTATTACAAGAATTTTTCCTCACTGA
>WEIU01022442.1:26283-33405 GCA_013389925.1 Aegithalos caudatus
AACTCTACTGACTTGTTGGGTTACTTACACAGCCTACATTTTCTATCCTGCAGTCCTTATTCACCTCCAAGCAAGGCTTGATTAAGCAGTTTACCAATTACTTCCATCAATCTGGTTTACAAGTCCTATAGGTAATCGTAACTTAGAAGCTTTTCTCTGTGCTGATTCGAGGTACAGTAGTAATGAAAGCAGCATTACTGTTAGAAGAACAAAGCATTTAAAATTTCTAGATTTTCCACCCAAAATGATACTTGAATCACATTCCCAATTTTATCACTTAGTACACATCCTCTTATATGCTTTTTGCTGGATGACCAGTTATTAGCAGACACCAGCCATGCTGCATAAAACTAAGCAAAATAAGCGTAATTTCCTTGCTGTATTGCAATTCTGGGGTTAAAGTTAATGGTTTTTATCAGTCAAATGCCTCTGAACAAGGCTGCATTCAAATCAAAGGACATGGTATCAGCATTAGATCTCCAATAGTAAAAACTTTATTTCTAGGTGCCACTTATCAAAAAATTTAAAAGTCTAGAATAATAAGCTGAAATTGCTACCCTGTAACAATTATTCACTGGTCTAAGTAAAGGCTAATCCGAAGGTGTCATTTTTACCAGATGCATTCACATAATAAAAATAGCCAATACCATAACTGGTACTACTTTGCTGCTTCATCAGAGTTTGAGATATGGGGAACCTACTGTCCCCCTCCTTCCTAGAGATAACAGCCTCAGGCTCAAAGCTCAGTGTGAAATACAGTATTATACAGCAACATTCTACCTATCAATTCCATAAATAAAGGGAAGATTTTGGGTTCTAAGTTTATCCATTCTTTCCCTCTGGTGGCCACTAGTTTTGTATATATACACAATTATCTAGTATTCCTCTAAAATGTACCAAAGTTTGATAGTCATATGGCTTCACGTGCACGGTAAAATCTTGGGTTTAGCCGAAGTATTTTGCATAAATACCATTATCATTATTAGACAGCTTGATAACTATATATCTTTCAAGTACACTGCTTGTTCATGTATATGAAGTTCATCAAAATCCTCAAATTCCTTGAAACCTGCAAAAGGCCTATGTCAAACTACATGCTTTTTACTGTTTTTAATAAAAACATTGGCAAAATAATATTTTTTCAGAAACTCTGACTTGGATTTCTGATTTATAGAGTATACTTTACCATTCTGAGCTACTCAACTCAGCAAGTGGTTGCTCAGAGACTGCAAGACTTGAAATGTCTGTGGCATAGTATAAATTATTTTGATCCTCCCTTGGGTATTTACTTATTTTCTCACCCATTTACTGTACTTCGCATAAAATGGCAGAAGCAAGATAGAAACCAAAAGAAACTATTAGTAAACTGGAAATATTGCCAAGAATATGAACCAGCTCTAGGAAGTTAGGACCTGCAACACAGGCAATCTGCTGACAAAGAAACTACTTTGCTCTGCATTATGTTTCTGTCTATTACCTCTGTTTTCCTAAATCCAACATCCAAAGTAGCAATCTCACAGATATTGCAGCAGATACTTATTTAATAAAATATTAAAAGTGGTTCTAAAATGAGACTACAAAACTGTGTTGAACCTTCTTATAAAATAACCATCTTCTCTGTTTGTAGCTTTTTTTTTTCTCTGAACAAAACAACACAGAACTGAATTGATCTTTGTTACTGTTTTCATTTTTTTCACCTTAGTTAAAATCATCTCTATCACCAAAAGGTTTCTAGCCACTTATGTCTGCAGGATGAATCTATATACAGATACACACCTGCCATCATATCTCTGAGTCCTTTCTTTCCACACACAATCCCACTATCACCAGCTCTGCTAGTGTAGACCTGCAACTTGTTGATGAAGTGCTCTTGAAATGGAACACTGGAAGAACCTAACCCCGGAGACCTGCTCTCCCACCCTTATGTTATCCAGGCTGCATCCACCCCCAGTGCAGTTACAGTACCTGCACCTACAACACTGTGAATGGACACTAGAACTTGGGCTCTTTTCTCTCTCCTTTAGTAAGGAATTGACCCAGCCTTTTTGGAACTCCAGTCTACTTTTTTTTTTTCCCTTCAGTAGTTGAACAATATCTTTAAAATCCATCTCTCTCTTTAAATAGATACACACAGAAATAAATACGCTGATAAGAAAAGACCTTTGAGGCTGCCACTGTCAAAAAGTCTGTTTAAGAGGCTTACTTTTTTTATTCTACAGCTAACTGTAATTCCAACCCTTTTTAGCTGTGATGAGAAATAGGAAACTTTAATAGCCTAGTTCTGGTCTTAAATGCTGTGTGTGTGCACCAGCATATATATTTTAAAAATTGGAAATCTTTACATGAACACAGTACATCAAAAGCTGTTTTAACAAGCTGATTTAACAAGGTATTAAGATGCGTATTCAACCGAGGAGGTGGAGACTCAAATTCTGCAAATTTATGAACACAAATGTAGCACAAGTACTGCTAAAAAAAAAAAAAAAAAAAAAAAAAAAAAAAAAAAAAAAAACAAAAANCATTGTTTCTGAATGTTCATCTCAACTTTCAACTTATACTTTTCACTGTAAGCTTAATCCTTTATTTATAACTCTCAATCTGATTGTTAGGGAAAACAAGCATCTAGTACTTTATTTAATATTGCTTGAATATACTGGATTAGTCCCTTGTAATTTTGGATCTTTGAATGATTTTAGCTTATTTAAGCTAAAATAACTTAATATAAAAATATAACTATGTTACTTGACCTGAAGAGTCTCTGTCTTAATAAGTGAATTGATAATATATCTAAGTAAGGGTGAAAAAAAAAGTCCCCAAACTTGTTAAAGCACCAATAGATGAGTAGAATCTCTTAAATGAAATATTTACTTCATTATGAAATTCCATTTCTTTTCTTTATCAAGAAACAACTTATAAGACGTTTAGACAGGTTCATCTACCAAAATGATCAGAAAAATTATCAGTATTAGAGACAGCATTTAACTGCATTGACAGCTTTGCTAAAGGTCAACAAATAAGTATACTTCTGTGCTGATATTAAGAGATACTTTTATAAAGTAAAAGAGAGAGAAGTAGATCCTTTCATTTTAATAAAAATGAATTTTCAATGGCATTAGTAACTAAAAATCTCTGTTGGTTCCTTCTATATTAGAAACATTACTGAAATAAATATTTTTCCACTTTTTTCCTTATCAATATGTCAATACATGTACTCATATTCTGCAGTAGTTGGTGTGGCATGAAAAATTGCAATGGATAATATCCATATATTTCCTTTCTGTGAAGGACACAGGTGAGATATGGTTCTCTAGCCGCCTGTTTGCATTAACTCTAGGTAATAAACGTGCATTTGGATATAAGAAATAGAAAATTGGCAAAAAGGCTGAGGCAACTAACTAGGACTTGGTTTCTAGAATCACCAAAAGCAGAGAAAACCAGCTGGATAAAAATCAAAAGGGCTGCAGCACCCACACATGCCTGGAGCAACAGCTGTACTTACAGAAGCACTCAGTAACTGTTTCATCCTTTTGCACCTGATTTCAGGAGTTACTCTTCCAAAAGACTGTATTTCTTGTATTTCTGCTTCTGTCAAAGACAGCACTCTTCCACAAAAGCAGACTTACGCTAAATGAAGTCACCTATACAAATTACAGAGGAATTTACCAAGTTTCACTAATCAACTACTTTAAAGTGAGGCATATGCGTTAGTATAAAAGATAGATAGATAGATAGATAGATAGATAGATAGATAGATAGATAGATAGATAGATAGATTCACACACATATAATGTGACCTTAGATTGAGTGGCTGAAAAACACTCAGTCTGCAAATGTCCAAAAATCTAACCATACAGGTAAGGGTAAGTGTGTTTTAAAATGGTCTTTTCTTCTCGTTAGACTTCTTTCATCTACTGTGTCAGAAAAGAAAACCAACACATCCTGATATACAGATCACCTTGCAATGAACTGAACCACTTGGGCTAGGGGCAGTTTATTATGGTTAATTTGGTGCCAAGATGTCATGGTTACCGAAATACCTGACCCAGAAAAAATGAAATTAACGTTTGGTGTGCAAAGATACTTGGTTAAAAAATAACTACTGCTCATTTTACTTGCCTTATACAGGAACATGAAAATTAAAGCTGAAAAAGACAGCAGCGTTCATCCATCCGTGCAGAATGACTTCCTATTATATGCTTCAAAATTCATCGTCCAGTCTCATTTCACTATGAGAGAGCTTCAAATTACTATACCTATTCATATCTATTATTGTTTTATGACATGCCTAAAGCTGTGAGCAGTATTATATCTTATCAAAGTCAGTAGAAAGGGGGTCTATCCCATTTCTAGTCTATAACACAATGCAAGCAAGAACAAAACTGTTGAGGGGTGGGCAGGGCAGTTGCTTCTTCTATCATATTGAAAACTCCTACCAAATTTGCTGCCTGCTACCACTCCTGCATTTTTTTCAACATCAATTCTTTACAAGCATCTTTCTCCTGCTGAATACCTGTTTTTTGCATTATTTCAACAGATGTATCAGATTCCATTTGCCAGGTTGAATCCCATTTTGTGATTTCCTTTCCTATTTCTAACCTGTCCTCACTTTTTATATCTCTGCACTCTGTCTTCGCTGGTGTTGGCAACACCTTCCAGTTTTAGTAACTACAGATTTAATAAATGGTCTGTTTACCTCCCCTTCCTTAATCACATGATCAACAAATTAAGTATGCCACTCAAAACTGCAGATGGCCTCTAGACACCTTACTCCATCCCCAAAATACAACTTGAACTCCTGCAATGAAATGACAAATTCACATGGCAATATGGGCACACCCATGGTCATGTCAACTGCCCAAAACCGTTTCCAAAATTCTGTGCCTATCCCTTCATTTAAGCAAAGATCTGCAAGGCTGTTTCCTCCAAACTATATTTTTTTTATTAAATCATAGTTTCCAAGTATTTTTGTCTTTCTGCACTTTAACTCATTTTTTTCCCCTCAGTAGATCATATTCTCAGGAAACTGCATTTCTGTGTATCTTCAGGAAGTGGTTGGTCCAAGATTCACTTGGACCTCCAGCAACCATGTTCTCTTCCATGTTTCTCAAAAAGCTGGAAAAAGTGGAGGGAGTTCCACTAGATTGCATGGCCTCTCCTTCTTCCTGAAACCTCAGAAGCCCCTGGGTACACCCTCTTGAGACCAGGGACTAGGAGAAGAGAGAGATTGAGACTATCCACCCAGGAAGTCTATGGGGAAGCAAGGCCAGAAGACCACTTCTTCCAGGCTCACTTTTGTTTCCATAATGTGTGTGTGCATAGCTCAGGAACAAACTAAGGTCAAGAACCTTTGGGAGCACAGCTCCATCTTACCATCTCCACAGGAGGGGCCAGACAGCAGGGAAGAAGCAAGGAGCACCTGCCTGGTTATTCTTGGCCTCCTGAAATGCCTTTGGGCTTAGCAAGCGGAGACAAGAGAAACCATGGAGTAAAACCTTCAGTGTCAGAGCAATATATTTATCTTATTTATTAATCATTGTTATTTACTTCAGATGGACCACAAATCTTTATGCAATCATGAAGTTATGTATACATAGATAACGAACAAAAAAAAAACACCCACCAACCCCAACTCTCTATTCATACTCTTTTCATCCTTCTAACCTCTCTACTTTTAAGCCATCTTTGACTAAGGCATATCAAGTTGAAAATTAAATTGTTTTGAGGTAAAGATTGTTTCTTGCAGATTCAGTAAAGCTCCTATCATACCATTAGGCTTTATAAACAACAGGCAGCCCTATGGTAATTACCAGAATTACTCTTTTTTCTTTTATTAAAGATTGGTATTAGATTTGCTTTTCCCCAATCTTATGATAATTCCTCAATTGTACTTTACTTTTCAGAAATAATTACTAGTGATTATGTAAATTCATTATCTATGTCTCTTAAGACCATACCATGCTTATCATCCAGACCTGCTGATTTACTTTATTCCGTTTTTTACTCTTTTTTTATCAACAACTATTTTGAAAAGGTCTTAATTACTTGAGCTATTATGTCCTTACTCCTTTTATTTTTCTTGTCAGAGATTGATTTTGAAAGTAGCTCAGTGCATCAGCCATTTCAGAACTAGCTTTCATTTTGTCACCTTCTTCATTTATTATTGAGCTTAGTTTTTCATTCCACTATTTCTTTTTTCCAATATATTTAAAATGCTATTCTTATTTCCCCTGGCTCCTTTGGCTAGTATTAACTCATTCTGCTTTTGCATTTATTTTTTTTTTTTAACTTTTCTAAGTCTTAAAAGGGTTTTAATTTTCCTGGTTGCTTCCATCTTTCATTTTTGCCTTGGGAGAGATATAGCTTCCACATATCTTTGAGCAGCCCCTGGTGAAACTACACCAACTTCAACTTATCCCATATATTTTCACATTTTTTCAAAGCTATAGTTTAGTGCCTTTTAGAGAGGCAAGTCAAGCTGGAAAATATGAATGGGAATATCTGATTGCTATTTTCAATCCTGACTGAACTGTAAAACCTAATAGATGATTTGACAATCCTGTGACTCAGTTTCTCCATCAGTACAACCTGTATGCTATCTATGTCTTCAGAGGACTGTGCTAACACTTATTTAATACTAATATATCCTCTGACTTTCTCAAGTATCATAAGCATGGAAACTCTTGTGATTTTATAGGGTTCTAGGATTAAGTTTCGGAAGGGGAGAAATAGGCCAAATTCCTCCCTTTCACAGTGGACACCTTAAAGCATCTAGCAAATCAGTCTAGCTCAAAGTAACAAAAGGCAGGATTTTCTTCAGTTATTATACATTAATAAGATTTTAAACAGTCCTTTATGTTCATTAGGTGTAATTTTCTATCTGATTATCTCTGGTTGGCTGCAAAATATGCAAATACCTGACGTTTGCCCACTTCCTCTATTTACAGAACTTTAAAAAAATGTTGATTTAGATTTGGTGTGTTTTACAATGTTGTGGCTAGAAAAGGCATATCCTAGTAAAATTCTACCCATCAAAATTCAGAGCTCTTTGGATAAAGGAAAAAATTAATACTTGCAAGGCCAGTAGTAGAACAAAAAAAAAAAAAAACAATATTCTCAGCCCTC
>WEIU01022442.1:37884-72884 GCA_013389925.1 Aegithalos caudatus
AAAAGTGATGGCAAGTGAATCTCACTTTATCACTCTCCCTGGAATTTCTATTGCAGAAATACAAAAGTCTGATTTATTTTTAAAGCATTTTAAACACATACCAACATTACTTGGAAACAGGCCAGGTAAAAAAATTCCATCAGAAGTGACACCCTACAAACACATGTTACCAGTAACCGCTATTGAGCCTAAAGAAATAAATGAAATGCTATACCTTTGGCAATGCAATGCTTGGCACTTTGTCAAAGATTCATAGCAGCAAGGTATATATCTACTTTAAATATACAGAAAGCTCAGGACTATGCATAAAACACATGCACTTCCCCTCTCCCCACAACTCCCTTCTCTTAGAGAAGTCTTTTGTCCCCACAACTTTTAAAGTTATTTGGGTCTTTTTTTCCTTTAAAACAAAACACTGCTACTTGTATTCCATAGCTGACCAAAAATCATGACTATGAATTCTCAGAAAATCTAATCCTTGCACAAACAAGATTTACCTGTTATTCAAAAAGTCTAGCTTAAAAAACAGGAGAGGAAGAATATTCAGGATAGGTGAACATAATTTGAGGTGAGAGAATACATTCTTGAAATTTTTACCTCTGACGGAAGTTAGAGGTTTATTAGGGCTCTGGATATCTCCACCAAATCATGGCCTCAAATTCCATCATCACCTTTAGCAGTCCATTAAATAAAAGGAAACAAATGCAAAATTCATATAAACAGGAGGGGTTTCTAGGGCTTAAAAGCTATCTACAATATCCGTGTTACCTGCATCTTTACCTACTCCTTAACAAGACAACCTCAAACAAACAGCAATTCTCAAGCAGCCAATGATATTTCTGTAAAACACTACAAAGCACACGCATTGAGTCTTTTACAGCAAGCACATGTATAGATTTAAAATACCTCAAGATCTTCTTGTACTTTGGGTTAACTTAGACTCATACTTATTACCAGAGTGATTCCATGGGAAGAAAATAAATAATAATAAATAAAAAAGACGTATCTTCTGCAAACAATGGCTCTACTCAGTTGCTAAAAATGTAGACTCACCAAAAGACAGAGTAAATTTCACTTCTCTTCACATATATCCATTGTGGTGGCATTTGAATACTATATGTGGAATACAACCACTGAAGTCAGGAGTCAAATGTCCCATTCACACTTTCCATTAACAAACATGCTGAAAAAAAAATTTCCTATGCCACTACTACAACATGCAGAGGCACGACAACCGAGATCTCATGGCAAAAGATACAGGCTTGCAGGACTTTAAGTATATTCAAGGGGGATTGCATGGACCAGCAGATGAAATCATATGCATCTGTGGTGCTGAGAGAGGTGTTAATTTTAAAATCTGTTCACTAGCCAAAAGGTGCAAGGGGGATGGCCTTTCTCCTGTTCAGCTTCTAACAGTAAATGATATCACCTTTTAGGAATTTTTTTTCTGGTAATGAAAGCTATGGTGGGCTGGAGGGAGAGAGTAAGAGACATCTGGATCCTCTTCTGGAATGACAATTAGGCAGTGGTCCATATTAACAACAGGCGGCCAGTAAAAATTGGGCTCATGCATCAGACATAAAGTGATTACCTTCAGATATTGATTTTACAGCAAGACCGGTCCCAGAGGTTATAATGGTTGTTGCTTGTTTCTAAGTGAACAGTTTTTGAGCACTAGAAGTGAACTCTGTAAGGAGGTATTACTCCTCAACAAATATTTCATGCACTTTTGGTGGTTAGTGCCATGGAGACTATCCCAACAATCAGTGTGTCTAAGGGATTAGAAGAAATTATTAGGCCAAAGTATTTTGTTGTTGCTCACTTTCCCTATCTTTTATGTCACAGTGACTTTGGACATTTTGCTAGGAGACAAAGTTCTCCAATTACTCTAATAAGGCCAGTGAGTCATACAGCTCTCCTATTGCCTGAAGAAAGTGAGGTTTGGATAAGTGCTAATGATGTAAGGCTGGAGACAGGACAAGGTTACAGTGGTTCACCATAGCATGAAGGGAGATACACAGATACATTCTGGGGCTGGATGGACAAACCTGCTTTGAGGCTTTTACACTTGCAATGTATGGATATTTGTGGATATAGCATATCCACAAGTCAGGCACAAATTTGACTGCTTTTCATCACAGCTGTATGTGCTTCTGTGCGGCACTCACACTGCTGTTTCTTCTCTTCCTCCAGAAAACAAGTTACCTGAATGCAGTCTTTCCCTAAATCTGTGACAAATCTGAGTTGCCTTTGAAAGATTTGTGTCTTCACAAATGCCTGTGACAACCTGAAGCAGCCAAAGTGAGCAGGTGCAGGTGCCCAAGCCTCCAAACATCAGCAGGCTGTAGCAGGACCAGGGATTGGGGAAGGGCTTGGCTCCATCACCCAGCTGGGTCCCATCTGAGGAACCTACTGTACAATCAGCCCTAATGCCCTCAAATGAGCATCTCTTGTGCACTTCCCTCAAGGGCTACAGTAATGTTTCTACTTACAGCCACTTGTGAAGACCACTGAAAAATGGCAGCTATTGCTGAAAGCAGCTGCCCACTTATTTAGCAAATTTTCCTGTAGATAGCACTTATGCTCTTGACACTGCATCTGCTACTAGTTCCTATCTATGTGAATCTTTAAGAATTTCTTTAGATGAGGATTTCTAACATGTCAAAATATGTTTTCTGGCACAACTTAAAAGCCTTTAACTCAGCAAGGTTGAGTTAAACCTTCAGAGAAAGCTTAGGTTTTAGCTTGACCGGGTTCTAACGTGAAAGTTTATACTGTTTGGTAATGTCATGCTTAAAATGTACTAGCTAACATTTTCTCATCAAAGCCATTAACTAAAATACTGGTATCTACCTGCTGTCTCAGTTTCCACCTCTCCCTCCTGACTGTGTATAACAGCAGGTTCTAGGCAAGTTTTATAACTCTGAGCATTATGAGCTGGAATCAGTCCCTTGACCACAGTGTCCAGCTGCTGTAACAAAAGTTCTCCGGTTTCTGTGAGGTACCAACACCATCATGGTATCAGCCATACTCCCACAGAAAATGGGTCGAGTTGAGAAATCTGCAGAACTTACTTCATCGTTTTGCTTTATGCAATTTTACAAAATGCTTTTTGGTTCTAACCATTGGGACATAAAATATTATAAGGATGGAATAAGGAAAAAGTTCTTATTTTTCCTTTAACAAAAGAAGAAGTATTTTCAGTTTAGAAGCTCAGAACAGCATGTGTTATACTGGCAGTTACCTTTATTTTGAATATACTGCAAAATTGCAACCGTTTTACTTTCTAATGACTGTTACTGATTATTACATAAAGCAAAACTAATTTTTAACTGTTGTTCAGGTAGGTACATTTGGATACCCACATAACTTGTGGTACCCATATATCTATATACTAGACAGCTCACTTATTTATTGTAGTACATATCCCTTTAATTTGAGCTAACACCATTGAAATATATAAAGAACATCCCTGACACTCAGATGAAAGATTTGACTGAAGCATCACAAAAACATGTTGAGCAATCAACACCAACACACAGTTAAAATAGATTCTCTTTTTGCATAGGAGGACATTGCTGCTGACATCTTAAGCCTAATATAACATGAAATTAGCAGAAAACATCAAGAAAAATCCACCTCCAGGTATGTCATCTCTAACAGTGTGTGATCCTCTAAATATACTCCATTAACACAAACTTTTAGAAAGTATAATATGATCCTTGATGGAGGCACTAACTGTCCACTATTAGATATTCTGATGCCTGTTGAAATATACAAGTAAGTCTAGCATAAATACAAATTGCTGAGATGACTTTCAGATATGCAAAGTTACCATTTGTAATAGGCCTTCAAATGTTATATATGCCTCTTGGCTCCCTCTAACCATAGGATAGCATGTAATATCTCTTTTTTCTGACCTTTCTTGCTGAGAACTTTCAAAATCTTTCAGGTGCTGATCAGTACAGCAGGACTACATCTCTTGGAAATTTTTAGGTCTCTACTGGGCAGTAATGAAGATGAAACTGTACTTTAATTCTGCAGTATGGTCTTTCCCATTAAATACAACTTGGGGAAATTAATGAAATATGAAATTTATTGTAAAATCCAGATAGTTTCTGGCTTTTCCAGAAGCGTTACAGAATGATAAGGACACAAATCAGCTTCTCACTCTTATAAGGTCTAAGGAAGAAAGAGACATGATAGCAAGCTTTTACCCTTAAGGTAAAAGGCCCAATTTTAAAATTTTCCTCTGAGCCACCTCAGGACCAGAAAGCATCCCAAAGATAGAGACAAGTATGAACAGAGTCATTTGCTTCCTCAATATTTCTCAAGGGAATTCATCTGTAAATAACAGAAGTTTTAGGTGATTCCTGGCAAACCCTGGGCAGCAATCCAATGCAACTTCTAAGGCCATAACAGAAGCAAAGTTGGTACGTAGGATTTTTATTTACCTTTATATTGCTCAGGCTGTGTTTCAGCTCTCACAATATACTCCCTGATCCATGTTCTGACAACTGTATCAGTTCAGGTAGCACCTCACTCTCCAAAGGACATCAAAATACATGAAAGATTCATCACAGAAGAAAGTACTCTTTGTAAGACTATTCTTGTCAGAATAGGGTCCTTGGATGATGACTCACTGGGCAGGAATGCAGAGCATTGCTATTATTCATTTACCATTTAATGATACAGACTTTTAAAGTACAGCTCATACTAGAGTGTTCCAAATCCTCAGTGCAAAGAAATCTCAAATAAGCTGAAAATTATTCGAGACCTTCAAAGTGCCATCTTGGTTAAAATCAGCAAAAGTAGAGAAAGGAGACATGCAGATAATAAAGCAATCAATAAGACAGCCTGATAGAAAAATGTTTTAGGAATGGTGATGTCAAAATAAACCTTTTTTTAAATCACATCTATATGGGCATCTGAGATAAATCTAATTGGGTCAAGTATTTTAATTACACTTTACATTGCTAGTATTAATACCAAAAGAAGACTATTTCACAAATCCATTTTTTGCAAGTTTTTCATATTTCATCCCTCATTTTGATCTGATTCCTTCATACTGCATCAATCATTTGTAGTGGTTGAGATATCCTACTTGTTTATAATTGCAGAATATTTAATCTTTATAAATTCTCTCTCTCTCTCTCTCTCTCTCTCTCTCTCTCTCTCTCTCTCTCTCTCTCTTCAAGTTCTGTACTTAGAATATATCCAGAATTTTCAGGAAAAGCTTAGAATGAACAGATCAAAACTGATCTGTGGTACAGTAACGAATTGATTTCTGTTAATGCAAACTCCATTCACTGATTTTTGAAAATAAACATTCAATGATTTTTTTTTTTCCCCGTTATCAATGTTTGACATGACACTGAAGGATACATTTAAATCAGACACACAGAACTCTTGGACTGATGTAAGAGTGTTAGGTTAAACTCATTTTTTAAAAAAAATTATATTTTAATCCCTAAAGGATAAACATTTATCCTCTAAGATACAGGGATAAAGATTTTAATGGCATCTTGCTTTGGGATTCAAAATAAATAAGGCAAAGATGAGTTTCCATCTTCTTAAAACTAAATTACAGAGATTAAAATATATAAACACAAAATGAAGGTATTCCATTTGCATATTATATTTCGCTCTTAAAGTTGATATTGAAGATTAAGGGTCAGCATTTAATCCTCACTATCCTAATCCCTAAAATTACAAAGACAGGCATAAGTGCATGTCTGCTCCACTAAATTACCTTGAAAGAAAGCAAATTCCGGATGAAAAGGGAAGCATATTTATATTATGGTGATTTAAAATCTGTCGCCTAAACACATCTTCTCCCCTCTATCCATTGACCTAAATTGCACACTAAAAGCTTGCTTGTCTGCAAATGGGCAGCTAACACTTTGAGACAATCCAGAGATTCTTCACTTACGCACAATCATGCCAACTATTTTTCTGACTACAATAAACACTGTCTTGTTCATATTTTGCAGAAACAAGAGTCAAGTTACAAACCAGAAGAGTTTCTCTACTTTTCCCAGCCTCACTCCTAGATATAGATAATTCTATAAATTTAAGGTTCTGAGAGAAAAATGTATTAATGAAAATTAGTAGGTCAAGCATACTCTGACTTAAACTCTAGGGGAACTCTAAGGGGAATTACACACCAGGGGATACTGTACCTCAGACAAAGCAGAATTAAAACATAAAATAAACCTAGTCTCTAGAAGAAAAAAATCTGTAAACCAGTTCTGATTATACTCTCTTCATCTGTTTCTCTAAAATATTAGCTTTTTCCATAGGTTACATCGAGCAACTGAAATTTATGATTGGGCTGCCACTGACTTGAACAGGACAAGAACATTAACCCTCACTGTCTGTTCTGCTGCATTACCAATATTACATTGCAATGGAGAAAAAACCTCCACATTTTGGTGAACCACCAAAAATACCAGGATATAAAAGACTAAAAGCAAACTGAAGCTCATAGGACCATATTCCATATTTTACATTCAGTAAAAATATTACTTCATAATATTGCAGGTTGATAGAAGTGCTACACCAGGTATTGAGGTAAAATATCTATGCTGCACTCAGCCTTTCAGATTTGCCATGGCAATTTTCTGTCTGTGTTTACCAAGATGTTCTCATATTTATTTTTGAAGAATTTCTTTGCAATTTGAGCCATCCAGAATTGAACTATTTTATCATTGTTATCAAAACAAGCAGCTCTGTAATTATAAAGAGGGCACTGCTTTTCCTCCTTTGAAGTTTATTTAACATGATTTTATACTTTAAAGGGAAGACAAAATCCCTGTAAAAAAATATTAGCAAATAAGATTTTTTATCTGTAAAGGTATTTCTATTAGTGGCCATAAGGCTTCTCTCTACTTACCAGAATGTCTAGAGCTGCAATGTTACCACTACATATAAGAAAACTGAAAAACATCCCAAGCTTAATAATTGAACTCTGCACATTCCTCTATGACAAGCCTACTTTAGAATTATCCTAACAGTTTTGCCACTAATTTTCATCTGCTGTAGGTATAAAAAAAAACCCTCGACCAAATAAAAACCTTATTAAAAGGTTCAGTCATCTCAAGAAAAAAAAACAAACAAAAAACACCAAAACTCCACACAACAAATGCTGCTGTGATTTTCAGTATTTCAGATCCAAACCCCTGCTGCTTGGTCATGATAGTTATAAAAGCACACTAATGAAAGCAGCAAAATTTATAATTAATTTTAATTCTGATGAAACCATACTGCTCTAATCAACTGCCTATCAAATGCCGGTGCAAATTACACTAACAAAAATAATTATTACGACAGGTTGGCAGAATAAAATTTTCCATATACTCCATCTGCATAGAGAATGCCTGTGTGGGAATTGCTTTTAATGAACAACAAATTACAATTACTAAACTAAATGAACCATCTGCCTTTTTTGTTTGTTTTCACAGTCTCACTGGTACAGGGTGCACTGTCAGCTTAATTGCCATTCAAAATGGCAGACTGACCTATCACCAGACTTTCAAGTCCATAACATTTTAACTGAAAAGCCATAGCAGATGTTTTTAATTTTATGAAGAGGACAAGTATGTTTTATACATATATTCTAAATATAAAAGGCCAGTGTTTAAATTATAATAATAAGGTACATGCCTATTTCAGACTGGAGGGCTTGTATGACTAAATATCTCTAAACCCTAAATTAGCACATGAAGTACTCATGGACCAATACTAATAGAAACAAGTCTTGATGTGCTTTATTATCAAGATAATGTTCTGTCTCTAGTCTTTAATAAGTGACCACTGTTTGTTGGGCACACATGAGGACTTGTAGTAATGGCATCTGTTAATAAACTTTTACCAAGCATATTTCAAGTGCTAATTTGGCATCTCCATTAACAAAACAAAACAAAACAAAACAAAACAAAACAAAACAAAACAAAACAAAACAAAACAGAACAAAACAAAACAAAAAAACAAACCAAACAAAACAAAGGAAAGCCAGTGTCTTATTTGCATGTCTCATAACAGCTGAGCTTCTCTTGCTGAATTTTTGGGGACTACAATATTGTGAAACCGTTGGAAGATAAACAATCACAATCACTGAGGGGAAAAGGATCTGACCTGGACAAACACCTAAGAAAAGAAACTCCAGTTACTACTACTGCATAAAATAGGAGGGGCAGTTGAGGAGACAACTTTTATTTCATTATATCATTCCTTATGCAGTGGCTACATCAGTCCTATTTTCTAAAAGCTTGGCTCATCGCCTATTATCAAAAAATTAAAATATTTCTGAAAATAACCCTTTTCTATTGAAGGGGCTGAACTGCAAGCCTTTGAAAGAAAAGCTTCCTCTTTGTCTGAACTACCAAAATCTTTCAAGCAAAACCTAGAAGTACTACCACTATATAAGAGAAAAAAATAAAGAAGGAAAAAAAGCATGCAACAGAAAAAACAAAACAAAACAAAAACGAGGCAACCAAACAGTAAGACTGTGTCATGATCCAGTGAAGCTCTCATTTCTCTGAGACTGTCTCCAAATGCCACTGTGTTATTTCAGGTTTGAATCCCCGATTCAAAGGACGGTTGTAAAAAGGACAGTTAGGAAGATGCTTGTTTGTTCCAAACAGCTGGGGTTCAGGTACTTGGGGAAGGGATCAGTAAATGTAAATACTATTTATTTTATGTTCTGTTTTTAATGTTATTTATATGTTCATTTTAAATTTATTCCAGGCTATTGTGACAATGTATAAGACAAAGGGAGAAAAAGGTGACTAAGAGAATGGGCATCTCACTTCTAAATTAAATCCTATAATGACCCATATATACAGAGTGATGCAAAGGAAAATCAACCTCTATTTCCAGACCTCCATGAAGCTGGATAAGTGAAGGTGGCTTAAAATCATTCCTGTTTTAGGTCAACATTATTTGTCATTGTCCATACTTGGAGGTACTATACATTGCTTCCAAATAATAGATTTAGCTGGTCTGCATGCCAGTGCCCACTCACATACCCATGTCTGATTTGGGGATTAAAATAATCCTTATCCCCTCCCCCTTCTACACACCTCTGGCTAAGACTAGAAATAACAAAGAAAAATCTGATTCCTCTACTAGGATATTTGATTTTAAAAGTTGCATTACAGTGATTACATTACAATGTTATTACAATTAATATCTACAATTACTAACTTCTAATACCAGTGTTACTAACTACAGTTCTTTGCAGAGATATGTGAGGAAGAGATGTTAAAAACCTACTAAATGCTAGTTCATTCACTGAACAGTATTAATAGAACTGCTTCATTCTCATTTTCACTTTGCAGTAGCCTTGTTTCTCTTGCTACTTGGACTTTATTTGAAGAAGCTTTTATGTAAAAGCCTTTGACTGACTTCCACATCGGTTTACCTTCCAGGGTCTGCATTGTTTGGGGTAACGTTTTTCCCTCTGTAGTTCTTACCATCACAGCCTGGATGTCTGGAAAAAATTACATCTCAATTTTTGCTTTGAGGTCTTTCTTCAAATAATCAATGTATTTTCTTTTTTTCTACCAGAAGAAGCTTTCCTCTTCTTTTGGGTCAAGCAAAACCTTTCCCTCCTACAGCTTTTCTTCCAGTCCCACTGACATACTAAAGTCTGTGAATTCTCCAATACATTATTAATACTCTGCAGGGAAAGAGAAAACAGGGAAATGTGAAAAATACCATGCTCAACAACATGCCTCTCCCAAAAGAAGACTAATCCCTCCACTGCCATTCAAATCTTCTGCTCTCTCACACTCTGTATTGCAGAAAACACTGGTGCTCACTAGCAGAGAGTCCAAGTGCATGCCCTGCCGATCTCCCAGCCCTGTATCGGGGCAAATTCCTGCAGAGCCCCACGTTACCTCTGCTTCCCCTATTCCCTTTAAGACCTGGGTTCCACACACAGACTGACTGGCCACAGTTGGAGAGTTGCTGTGTCAAGATCCAGACTGTTATCTGCACACAGCCTCCATAGGCCTGGATTGTTTATTCTGCTCATAATGTTCACAACACTGGAGTTTGTCTTCCTAATCCTTGCTTGGAGCAGAGTGTACAGAACAATTAATAACAGCTAGCACACAGAGTTAACATGTTACCGTAATGCCTGAAAAACTGCAGTGAAAAACAGTAACTTGAGTCAAGCCCAATCTCACAGGGTGCCACGTGGATTCTGCAGAACTAGCTGTCACAGGAGCCAGGCTGCAGATGCTTCACCCTCTTCCAAGAGGTGGAATAAAACTGTGTTTCCTAGAAACATGGGGAGATCGTGTGTGGTACCGATCATAACTGGTTTTAGAATAATCCAAGAGTTTCCAATAGTCATCTAAACTTAAAAAACCATATTCAAAGCGTGTACCTTTACATGCTGTACTGAGGATATTAAATTATCTGTGGAGAAATGCTGATGAATTATTACTCAAATGCAAATCCACAATCTGTGAATCCTCATCTAAAGGCAAACTTTTTGTCATGCTCTTTGAGCAGAAACAAATTAATTAGTTGTCAAATGGCCCTTTCTGTCTATTGTTTGTACTTCCAAATTAAATAAATGAAACACTAATTATGACACAGACACTCATCTCCCACGTTGAGTGATAAGCTGACAAAGAAAAACAAAATAATCCAGACATGCAGACTCAGTTGTTTACTGTTGGAGTAGTACCTTTCCTTAGTGAGACTAAAATTGCAAACAGAAAGGCATCTTATTTACATTTGAAACACTCAGTTCTTGTATACATTTTTCAAGTCTGATGTCGTCCTCTGAGAACAGTCACTGAGGGAGACAGAGAGATGGAAACCGGGGAGCAAAACTATGAATCATCCCCTTGGCCCAGGTGTTCCGACATGCTCTCTGTATGAACAGCTAATGTCAGATCCACAAAAAAGCAGGGTACAAATACAAGCCCTTAGAGAGACTAAATGAGTGTGCAGTGTGACAAGGGATCCTTGCCTGACCCTGGAAGACAGTCTGTTTATATCCTGACTTTAACAATAATAATAGAGAACTAAACGTTCTTGTATCTTTTTGTTTTAGCCCACATAATCAGAAACATCATTAATGTTCATGCCCTTATCCTTCTTAAAAATCCTGCTAAACTGTTTATCCGGATAACCCCCCACTGCAGCAGTGAATTTCACAGGCTGATTATTTACTGCAGAAAAAAAAGAGTAGCTCTGAGTTTCACTGAATGCCACCTCTCTCTCCTACTACAGTGTCAAGTAAAGGGAGCACATGGCTGGGTTTCACTCCTTCCTTCATCATTTTATATACAGCCCTAAGCCATACCACCTTGTGCTGTGATCCCTTCAGATCTTGCAGGCTAAAGCAGGGTCAGAACTCGGAGGGGAGATCTCCAAGGAAAACAGCAGTGCTACAAAAAAGAGTTTTGGTAATTCATTGATGGTGCTCTCTGTCTAAATTAGTAATGAGTCAGTGCCCTAGCTTGGTGTTTAACAGCACCATCCTGTTAGGAAATGTTTCCTTTTGGTTGAAACAAAGAACAGATTTCACAACTGCTTGTACTTAATAAAGTTATTAAGTACGTGGCACATTTTTTTTCAAAGGAGGAAGAGTGTTAAGACAAATGTCTTGGCCAAATTTCAACTTGTAATTATGTTTTGCCTACCTACAGGCAATTCCCTGTGCAGTTTCACTTGAACGTGGCTTTTTTTGTTGCTTTTTTTTTTACCTGCCTTGAAAATACTTGCAGTGCAATGCTGCTGCACACAGTTAAACACAAGCTTTCTTCCACTCTACCAGTATGTACATGAAGATGGCCCTACATGCACTTAGGCTAACACAGAATGAAGGAGCACTGAATTTAATTAACATTGTTAAAACATTTTGAAAGCCTCTGAATAAAGGCTTTACAGAAGTGTAAAGCATTACCACGGTTTCTACAGTCTATTTATTTAGACTTAATAAGATTCTCTTCACACACATACACACACACACGCAAAACCTTTTTTTGCTTTGCTAAGTAATTGCACATTAATAAATAGTAGTGTTACCCAAGCCATCAAAATTTATTTTCATCGAAGAACAAACTCTCCCAACATGGCCACCCTGCATTACCTTTACCCTGTAAGAAACTGAAGGACAAGTGCAGCTTGATAATTGGTGAAACAATGAAAAATTGAAACTTTTGATCAAGAAAATGAGAAAGCAGATTCTTCATTTGCCAACCACTCTCTAAAAATACAAGCTTTCAGTAACTTTTGAGATTTAGCTCAGGGCACTGTTAGCTGATCTGAATTATGTACAGGTAGTCAGGTTTTCAGAGAGACTTGGGGTCTGACTCCTTCCAGTCTTCATAGGTTGAAACAGAGTGAAACTGCAACTAGAGGCAAGTTGAGAGAGAGGGATCAGAAATGAAACTGCATCTGCAAAATACTTGCTGAGAGAAAAACTGTCTAATGGATAGACTGCTATATTCCTGGCAGCTCAAATCTCATCAAACTTTACAGGTTTACCTTTCTTTTCTCAGCAAATCTGGAGGTGGCAACCTGTACGCCACTAAGTTCTGCAAGTTCTGCATTTAGAATTAAAGCATCAGACGGAGAGATGGAAAATACTGGCTATATTCATATGAAATTCTTCAATTAGTTCCTTCCATGCCCCACCCCTTGGCTGTTTGCTTTCCATGAATTTCTCCATACTAAACCTGCTGACCTAAGCAAGGAATTTGTTTCAGAAACAGCTATGTTTAAACACATACTGCAGAATATCCAGGGAAAACACATTCTGGACGTGTAAACTTAGCATTCATGAAACAGCCCATTTCTAATGGTACATTTGCAATCAATCAGGGAACAGAAATATACTAGGTGTCAAACCAAAACTAACCAACAAAGCACAAAAGTTTAAATGTATTAAATATTGCAACTGACTCTAGGTTTCAGCAGCAGCAGGGCTGGGCGCAGTTTTTGGAAACTATTTCTAAGACAAAAAAACTTGAGAGAAGCCAATTTGAAAGAGAAGCAACATCTATCCATTTAGCAACCAGCCATATATATATATATATATATACACACACAGAAATTACCAAGGGATGCTTATCACTCCTTGGGTTACCTCAGGAACTAAATGGAGAATCAGCACAGCCTATGGGTGTGGGACACTATGTGGTGCTGCCTTGGCCATTCCTACCACCTGTGTATGCCACCAGCAGAACCTCAGTTTACAACACAGCTGCTATATCCAAACCCCAAGGTTGGAAAGATACGGAGTGAAACAATTGATTTTGCCATCCAAGTCTAATGATATTGCTGTGGAGATGAAAATCATCTGCATCATGGAGACACCCACACCTCAAGCATAGATGATTGTCTCATAATGGCCTTGGGCATATGTTAATCAAGAAGGGTGACAGACTAGAACTCAGCAATACTCCACATGGGAGCACATGAGTGAACCACTGGTCTGATGAACAACCACCCCAAACTACCTCCACTCCCAAGTCCTCCTGCAAAAAAAGAATGGAATCGCTCAAGAGTAACTTCATTTACTGCTCTCATGGCCTTCAGCTATTCATCAATACTACTTTATCATCAGATGTATCAAGAGTACCCAACACCTCTACAATAATAGGCATGCTTTACTAGTATCTAAAGGGTAAAGAACTGTCCTGATGCCTCTGTCATCAAGTGCAGCTAGTAGCACTGATTCTGCCTGTCATCTTGCCTTTAAATATAGCAATTCCACATGCAGGTGTATTGAAGTGGCAGTAGTTTCACTAATTGATGCCTTAATGTGCATATTCAGTCAGTCCTAATTTGACTTTATATTCTGCTAAGAGAGTAGCTTAGAGTTCCCAAGTCAAACTCTCCACAATTTTTCATTGTAATTGACATCAAATATTCTAAAACATATACATATATTCATTTCAATAATCAGTACAATTAGTTGTGCACATAAATATTTAATAAGCCTTGGAACTAAAGGTTCAACTGTTTAAGAAACTGGTAATAGGAAACAATATTTATTTCATTGGTGGGTTTTAGGATCCTTAAAATGAAAGAAAGAAAAGATGTGTTCCTTCTTATTGCCAGTATAGAATTATTCCCTGTAGTGATTTGACCAGATTAAAAATCAGCATTTAAATAGAAGTCACCAGTTTAAAAGAGTAGTCCAAATCTGAAGTGATTACAAGGTTTTGCACACCAACAGTCTCATGGTCCATCAGAAATGCTCTGGCACTCTTTGTTTGTAGCTCAGGGCATAAGTCATCATAAGTCACTATTGCCCATTGTTGCTGTAATCAAAAAAGCCTGGAAATAATAGCTCAGGTATCACTACTGCTCTTCTTTACCACAGGACCATGCTTGCATTCAAGTCATTACACTGGGAGATCCTGCACTGATGCTCTGTACTTAGCAGATATCACTCGTTTGCCCGTTCAATGCAATCTTGAGAACCAAAATTTATTCAAACATTTTTTAAAAAGCAATGCACAAATTGAGACCAACATGTTTAAGGACACTGTTGAAATGCAAAAGGCACCTGAACATTAGGATTAAAATAAACTCTGAGGATTTATGCTATAGGAGTTAAATTCATTTCAATGTGAATTTTACACTTTGATCACCAAGCAAAAGTGAATTCTTTAAAACACGTAAGTTTTGATATGCAACTACCATTGCTTGTTATAATGTCTTATTATTTATAGCAGCATAAACCACACAAGTTCCCAAAGGGTTAATACAACTAGATGACTGAAATTCATGAGCATAATCCTAAACAAGTGAGTTGAAGTTCTATCAGGTCTATTTCATAGCATCAGGGATTACTGCTAGCAGTCTAATCCTACTGAGCCTAAGGGAGGTACGTTGTATTGTATTTGAAATCCTGGCCAGGAAAGAACGGAAGGTTAAATGGGTGCCTTGCTCTGTAATCAAATATCACAGGCACTACTTATCTATTCAATGAACAACTAACGTAGAAAATCAATTAGGAAACAAATAGCTTCTTCTTTTGATTTTTTTTTTTTACCTAACAAAAAAAGAGAGTGAAGAGTAAATGTTTTTATAATACATGTTTAATGAAACTATATCATATTATAAAACAATCTATACATAGACTGGCAAGCATTAACTAGAAAATACAAAATACCCCATAGCAACTGCTGGTGTTTTAATGCTATTTCTTTAAGTACTAGGGTTATTTTCAAGGCTAGCGTGTATTCAAACTCTGGCAATTGAGCATCTTCTGAGCATATAAAGCAGCACACAGAAACTACTCATACAAAAATATTAACTGACTGCAGATAATTGGACTGTGTTCAAATGAAATCACAAATACATATCCGGTTGTTTGTAACTGAACATCTTAAATTATGTATCAGCTGTGAAGAGCATTTCTTCAGCTGTGCATCATCTTTTGTTCACTTGGTTAAAATCCCAGGAGTACTGAAAAAGGCTGAAGCTCCTGCTGGTCTTTGTTCCCAGCAGGGAGAACTCCCTTTTGGTGGTCTTGAGGTTAACACCCTGCCCGCCTCCCCCCCCATACCTGTCATTCTGAATAGACTTCACAGTCTGTGCACACAGACAAACAGCCTGACCTGGCCAGCTAGCTTGACCCCTGGGCAGGAAGAAGATCACATCTGGTTATTAATATTGGGACATTAAAAAAATGTAATCTTCAAGGCACTTGGAGAAGCAGGCTGGCAATTATACAGTATGTACGGGATGTCAGTCAGGGAGCATGTAAGCCTGATATTATGACCAAGAACACTAAAATGTTCATTTTGCTCTGATGAGGGGTTTCAAATACAGTCTCCCTCTGTATCTCTGAAAGCTGGCAAGAGAAGTTTGCCCAAAGCACTTAAGTCTCCAGATTATCTGTTCTTACACTTCACAATTTTTAGTCTGTTTTACACAGTTTTATAATGTAAAACATTTGCAACTGAAAATTGATGCAACTAGAAAAAAAATCCCACGTGATTTTATAGTAGAGAAAGTCAACTGATAAAGGGAACAAAACCTCTCAAAATTACAATTGTGAAAAACATGTTCCCATTACATTCTCTAAGTATTTTACCTCTATCCAGATTTTTTAGTTTGTTCATTCTAGGCATCTGCATAGTAGATAGTTTAAACACAGTTTATGTAATTGACTAAAATATACAGAAACACATTTGTACATGCTTGTGATATATATTATATACAGATGTATTTATACAAAGCTTTATATAGCACAGACTTAAGTGTCATGTGTGAAATCTTAGTTCAACCAAGTTCAGTGGAAAATTTACCATTTGCTGCAGTTGGGACAGAAATTAACCCTACCGAAACAACACACTCGCATCAGGATATGTACTGTGAATATCAAAGCCTAGTTTTGACCCCTTTACATAGCCAAGTAATTATTTATATGTGGTTCCAGTGGTCATACCTAAAGAAGAACAAAAGACTATGGTCTGTAACTATTATATGTCATGTATTTTATCCCAGCCTTGTTGCCACATGGAAGATTTTATATTGCCTATATGAACCAAGCATAGGTCCAGCATTCTTCCCAAAGGGCACTCTGACTGCTCAAGGCACACTTCTGCACCTGTCATGTTGAAAGGAGCATGGTCTTCAGAGAATTCTCAACTGAGTCCTAGGTGACAGTGTCAACAAAATCTCTGTGTTTGAAACAAGACCTAAAATCCAAGAGTAATTATTGTTAATACTCCCAGCCCAGTTAGCTTAAATCAGCTGTCATTAGTTTTGTTTTGCTGCATACCACCATCAAGACTTTTTCCTTGCTTTCAAACAAAAAAAAAATTTCCTTTCAGAGTACGTTGGGGCAACACCCAGGATGGGCCTTTTACCAATTGTGTGTTAATCTTATGATCTTTGAGTCTGTAAAAGGAGCTTCATAGCATTGGAGGTGGGAAGTTTCCAGCTTTTCAACAGAATGCTGGCACTTTTTTTTAGCTCTGATAGGCTTTGAGAAATCAGACCTTCAAACTGAAATGCTACTATGTATGGAAAAGCTATTACAGGAAAAATGTAAGATGTTTCTAAAACATATTAGTCACAAAGTTACAGCAATGCTTTTCCCCCTTAATATTACTGGGGCTTGGCTCGATACATGTAGCCATATGAAAAAAAGAGTATTGATAGAGTTGGAGAGCACCCTACAAATTTCTAACATATTTTTCCTAATGCAAAATATGCAGCAGGTTCAAAATGCATGATAGCTTCCTGTGGGATATCCAGCATACCTTTTTTTCTCTCTTTATTGCTTGAAACAATGCAGCCAACTCAAGCTCAAGAAAATAAAATTTTTATCCCAATCATCCCAGATAAACAGAAATGCATATCTGACAATGTACATAAACACTCACATTCATACTCAAGAGAAAGTGGAATTTTTTTTGGCAGAAAAGGAGAAAAATATAAAGAGGTCTAGGGCTTGGCAAGAGTGAAATTGGGCTAAGTGCTGCAGAAATCTAGGTGCAAAGGGCACTGTGTAAAGTAGACACATAGAAATGTTGGTAGAGAAGGAAGAAGACTGTGGTGAGGTGATAAAAAATGGCTGTGTGTGCAACTAAGGTTGCAAAGAGTAAGCCACAAGGCAAGGATGACACTATGCACACTCCTGAGGCAGCTGGCATTTTGGAGTGAAATTCCAAGCTTCAGGCAAGAGAGGAAATGTTTCTGACAGGTTGGGGCCTTTTAGGGTGGAGGCTTTCTGGTTTAAAATAGTAGCTGCTTAAAAAATGCCCACAAAATTGGAATAATTTAGGAGGAGAAATGGGCTATAAATGAGGCATCCTAGTGTGTATGCTCATCCACAAAGTATGTCCTGGTTATCAATACCCAGTATCCTGGTTTGATCTGTAAAAAACGTTTAGGAGGTGGATTTCATTGCATCAACTCACACCCTGTATCAAAGGTACAGCCAAACTGCTTCCATGAGAGGGAAAACAGTCCCAAATTCACATCCTCTCCTCTTTTACACATCGTCATTGCAGAGCAGTCTCTCTGACTCTGCCTTTGTGACTAGGCTTTTATCCAGAGCACCAGAAACAAATGGGAAAGCCCTAGAAATAAACTTTGGGAGAAAAACAGGAACAGTAACCATCAATTTCAGCAAGAAATTACCCAAATAACAGGACTTTTTGAACTGGATAATTTCTCACAGTAGTGACAAACCACAGTAGTCAAACCACAGGAGAGCCATGTCCCAGTCAATTGACAGAGTTAAGAAACACTGTCGTTTTGGAAAACTTTATCCTTGGAGTAATACTACTGAGATCAGAAATACTGCAACAAAGATGGATTTGGCCTACATTCTTCCTATCACTTTCCTCTCATCACTGTTTAAATAGGAAACAAACAACGTTTTTAAAGCTTCAAACAAATTCTGCAGAGGATAAAAACTAGCAAAACCTCTGTATTTTTCCTGAATCTTTGCAAATATTTAGACTTTTGTTTAAGAGTATGACCTGTCTCACACTAAAGAAACTTCACAGACTCTGTTCATGCCACTGGCAGCTGAGAATCTTATCTTTGTGGCATAGTGAGGAAATAATCCTCACCAAAAACTAAATGCTGGGTGAAACGTTGGGGGATGGGATGTGTGAATGAGAGCCTCGTGCATGTTTTAGCACTGAAAAAGGACAACTGGTGCTGGGAAAGGACTGTGGTAGTTCATCAAGCCCAGAACACACTGACACAGCCCAGGAAGGCTCCCTGCAAAGTGAGCACAAGAAAAATGAAACCTATCCGAGCAGGGGATCAAAACAGAGGACTGCAGTCAGACCGTACAGCTTGTGACAGCACCTTTTCTGTAGCAGATGAAAAGTTTTCTGCATCTCCCTGGGCCGGCTCTGCCTGGGAGCTCCCCAGGTCTCCCTGTGCAGCAGGGATTTCACTCTCATCACAGACACACTTTGGCTACTGCCCTTCCCAGCCCTTCTCCTGACACATCCCCTGCCTGGTGTGCCCTGAAGGACAGAGCACACACAGCTGGCTCCCTGCCAGCCAGGGACTCCCTACACAAGAGGAATAACTCTGCCCTCCCCCACGGCAGGGAACTTGCATCAGATCTCCAGTTCCTTTTTTTGCCCCATTAATGGCAGAAAGGGAGCTGAGCCAAAATTAGAGAGGGCTGTCCTGTGACTGTGTGTTTGTCATACGTTTCCTTGTTTCAAGTTTTCTCCAATGACTAATAGCCTCTTTAAGAGTTCCAAACAAAAGTTAGCTATTCTAAGATGGAAATTGCTGGACATTGTGAGAAACATTTAGAAGTATTCCTTTTTATCGGTGCATAGGAAACAAAAAAAGATCTCTCCACATTTATATACTTCAATTTCTCAAAAAAAGGAAGGAGGAAGAATGTAAAGCATTTCAAACCTAATTTTCTGAAAAAAATATTCAGTGATCTGCTGCCAAGATAAGTGCCTCTTTTGCTTTAACTAATTAGCACTATTACAGGGTTCAGTAGTGACATTTCAGCAGTAATTGATCCTCTGATGCAATTTTTGTGTATTTCAAACTAGCCAATACATCCAGCCAAGAAGGCTGAGCAAGGATGGAGGCTGGCAGTAAGCACAGGGGTGCCAGTCACTCATGGGCATGACCTTGGATCCTAGGATACTAAACAGATGCTGCCAGGAGGAGCCACTAGGACTCAGCATTCTAGAAAATCAGACCCCTAATCCCTCCACTTTTAGCACTTTCTACTGGCAGGTAGCACAGCTAATTTAAAGTCAGGTATTGACTGTCCTGAGCTAGTGTTTATGTACAGTCACACAGGGAATTTGAACTTCCTGGCTTGCTCTGAAATTAGTATTTCATTTCAAATTTTGTGCTGACTTGGTGGGGAGGGAATTTGGCATCATATTTTCACATTACTTTACACTACATACAGGGTAACATAGTTACTATATATTTCTTTCTCTTCTAATGTGAAAGGTTTCAATGTCAAGCAGCATGAAGGCCAGAACAATCTAAGAGTCAACATAGCTCCCACAGTATGAGTTCAACCACAACAGACATCCCATCTGTATTTCATGGTATACCTTAATAACAATCAATAATACATTAAAGTTAGCACTGAACAGTATGAAAAGAGCACACTACAGAGAGTCAACTGCAGTTATGCCTCAGCCTTGTAGTCCATGTGCAGAAAGAGCATCTTCTATTTTGCATCAGTAAATAAATATCTGGGGTAAATATTTGCAGATAGATGGTTAGTTAGCTATTTCTGTTCTTCAGCTCAGCAAATAGTTAACTGCCTACAGACATTTGCACCTCAAGCCACTGGGTATAGCAATACATGTGGGAAAGCAATGAGAGGCACCTATCTGAAGAGGCAAGCAATGTGACATGGGTGCAAGGAGATGCTTCTTTCTCTCACTCTCGTAATATAAGGGGGAATTTAACTACTCCATGGGTTAATTCATAGCTGGAGTCTTCTCCCACTCAGTCAGCTATGCAGAAGCAGCCTAACCACGTCATGTAGGCACTTTCCAGAGGGGCAAAAATATTATGGATTAAAAACTGACAGAGACAGAAAACAAACTAGATGAATTAACAGGACATTTAAGAGAACAAAAGTTACCTCTGTGTCTCCTAACTGCAAACTAGGACTGATCTGCAGAAGTCATAAATGAATTCATGACAGTCAAGACTGGCCAAAGAACTGTGAGAAATGCCAGATATTTTTAAAGTTAGCTGAGCATGAAGAAGAAACTCAGTATTGACAGATAAATCCAGGAAAATGTATATTAGAAGGAATACTTTGATCCAATAAAATGTGTTAACTGATTTCTAAGTTAAATGTAGCCACTCTAGGACACTTCAGCATCAGTTTGAAGGGGGTGCCGTGGGAAGAAGCATGTAATGAAAGGCAACATATTTCCAGCACAGGCTGCAATAGGATTTGTTTAAAGCAGATTATATTTTTGGATGCACCAGGCATGGGACAGTAAGATCATACAGCTCCACTGAGAACAGCGTGTTCAGTTCTGAAATATCTGTGTTTCTCCAGAAAAATTTAACAGCAGTAAAAGGAGTTCAGAGATCAGTGATGGGATTAGCAGAAATGTGGAAAACTTTCCACTAAAAGCAAGACTGAATGGATTGAAATTTTCTATGTAAATAAAAGAGAAGCATGATAAAAAGACCATAAAGTAATCATAAAGATTACTGTGAAGTTATAAAGGTTATGTAAAAGATCATAAAGCAAATATGAACACATGATCTTTTTCATTCCATTACCAGATGAATAAAAACAAACAAAACTTAATAAATTAATGACAGAAAAATTTAAAAGATGAAAAAAATATTTGTATGCAGATTAAATTAACCTGTGGAACTCCTTCCCACTGCATGTGATTGAGCCAGAAGTTCACTTTATAAACTGATTTGATGTTTGTATAATCTACCCAAAGACAACTTTGGGGGTCAGGGACATATATACTTGAATTTGTATGCTAATTCATTGCAAAGTATAGAAGACATGTGAAAAGAATAAGAATTTTCCTCTATAAGCAACATTATTCTATATTTGTCCATTAATTTTTTTTTTTTTTTTGGTCCGTTTTGCTCTGAGAAGCAATTGTTGTTAGGCAGTCTGTAGCAAAGAGATTAGATAAGGTGGACTAATGGTATAATTTGCTGTGATAGGACAATGATTGCATACTTGGCCTATTAATGTGTTGTTGCTTTTAAAATAACATTCTCTTCTGTTATGGACAGCCACTGCAAGAAATGTACTTAACTAACTTTATTTGCAATGGAGTATTTTTCATTAGGACAGGTTGGAAAGATATCTCATGATTAAGTGACTCAGAAAGAGCTCCAAAGAAGAAAGAAATATTCTTTACATCCAGACCAAATCCTGATAATTTCAGCCCTAAAAGTGTGTATAAGAAAATTTTAAGTAACTGGGAGAAGGAAATTAGAAGAAAAATGGAAACCCAACCTTTACTACAGTAGAGGCTAACATAGAAAGATCATCATACAGCATTATAGAAGATGACAGTAGTAGTCTGGGGTATGTAAGGACAGGTATTTTTAAATCCTGTTTATGCTCCTGGGAAGTGCACACTTTTATAAGCACACACTGGCCCTTTTTGTCACCATTGCAGCCCCTGTGCAAGAAGAAACCCATCCTCAAACTGAGACTTCCTTCCTAACACTCCTGTTGGATAATTGCCTCTCTGAGCTCTTGCGAACATGAACAACTCCAGATTCCACCTCTAACTCTTCCCAATACTTGAATTCACCCTTCCCAACTACAGACACTCTACTAAGTCCATGTAAAAATAAATATATGCAGACAGAAAGACAGACATATGAAGAACATGTTATGCTTAATTACAAATCTAGGAGGTCCATTTAGACTGTCAGATGTACTACAGGCCAAGCTCTCACTCGCCTCCGCTTGGTTAGAGACACGTTGTTTTTTTGTTTTTTTGTTTGTTTTTTTTTTTTTCCCAAAGCCATGCTCTGTTTCCCAGTACAGACAGTATTGACCTTACCTTCTCAATCTATTAGGGCAAACAACTACTAGAAGTAAAGGAAAGACATTTGTTTAGTTCCTGTTGTAGACATATGAGGCATAAAACCTTTGTATCTGGAGAATCCAGCTGAGTGAACTGGGATACAGGCTCTCTGTAGCATGAGAATTCAGAGTCTCCTTTTATTGATTACCAGGTCAGCTCTTCTTTATCATAAAAATTGTTACTTACACAGAACTCTTCAAAACCAGCATAGCTCTTGTACTTTGTGTGCCCCAAAATGCTTTGAGTAAACCGTATCATCTATTTGATGATTTTGAGGTAGCTGAGGCCACAGAAATTGAGCTTATCAGTGAAAAACTCATGAAATAAAATAAAATAAATACCATAGACCAATCCTGTCGATCCAGGCCCTACATGTAACATGTTGAGTCAGAGATGATCCTCCAAATCTATTTTTGTTTTTCAAGGAACAGGAAAAGAAAACAACCCAAAAAGGCAGAAAAAAAAATTCAAAGTGACTACAGAGTATCTGAGAAAGGATTTGCTCTTTCTCAAAAATACCTGTAAGCAGTCCTAATGAGTAGCTACAAAGATTTTCATTCCTTGAGTTCTGTAAGTCACAGAAACTCAAGTGTTGCAAAGATATTGTTGAAGCCTAACACACTACAAAACACACCAGTGGAGACAGGAACAGAGAGACAGAGCACATTGACAGCATAGCCAATTCATCATGACCTGTGAGACTACCTTAGTGAATCAAAAATGACAAAGAATATCCACAGCCTAGGTACAACACCTATTACTGAGATGCATCTGCAACAGGATTAGACCCAGAGGACTAACAATACAGCAGTGCTTTCAAATATCCCTAAACTCTAGGTCAGAAATTTGGTAAAATTAGTCCTAAACTATTTTCTGTGGCCTGTGATTCCTGTCATCTGAGAGCTGACTTCAGAAGATCCTGTTCTGACACATCCTAGGATTCCAGCTTCCTCCTGAGTCACAGAAGTTCCTGAACAAATAAGGACATAAGGTTTTCAGAAACACTTTCAGTTTGGACTCATTTTTTTTTCCACCAGCTTTATTCTTCCTAATTTCCAGTCATTCATTAGCTGCTTGCATATCTGCAAATGCCAAAGGGTGTTTCCAAAATAGTAACATCTAGATATTAAAGCTGCCTAATTCCAGTAGTAAATCAAGCTTTTTTCCATGCTCTCATCACTAGCACACAAAGAACAAGAATACCAAGATCGTCCTTAGATTTATTTCATTGTTCTAGTTATAAAAATATCAAGTTTTTGGTCATTCACAAAGTGTTTACTCAGTTAGAGAATATTAGTATTTTTTTCCTCAATCTATTTCCCATTGAGCAAGTTTTTGTCTAGGTTATGTAGAAAATAGGAACATTGTTGTCTGAATGGTACGAAGCTGTGTCAGGGGAAGTTCAGCTTGGACAGCAGGGAAAGATTCTTTACTGAGAGAGTGGTTGGTCACTGGAACAAGTTTCTCAGGGAAGTGGTCACAGCACCAATCCTGTCAGAGTTCAAGGAGCATCTGGATGACACTCTTAGCCATACAGTTTAGTTTTAGATAGACTTGCGAGGAGCAGGAAGTTTGATTCAATAATCCTTATGAGTCCCTTCCAACACCAGACATTCTGATTCTATGATGCTGTGAAAAAAAGTGCCCTTCCTTGTCCTTTACCATTAGGACCCAGAGTTTTGAATTTTGGATAAAGATAATATCAATCATAGCTATTATGATACTTAACCCACTTGCAACATTTTAGGATTTTCCATGGGAAACATCTTTCTTTTTAATAAAGTAATTTGGAGACAACTGACCTTCCCCACTCAAGAACTGCTATAGGTCCAAACACAAGCTTAGGATGCCAATGGAGAAATGTCGTATGTGCTAAACAACTTTAAAATCAAGAGATGTAGACCTTTGGAATTGCCTGATAGAGTTCTGGAAAGAAGAGTTTCCACTGTTGGCCTTTGTTTTAAAAGGGTCATCTTGAACTTTCTCTAAGAGTAATCTAGTTTTCTGTTAAAGGCTGGGGTACAAACTATCCCAGAACAGCAGATTCTGTGTTGTCTTTATGGGTAAAGGTAGCTCTGTGGTTCTTTCCTCCAGGAGCAGTGCATTTTCTTGATTTTTGAGAGTTTACAAGGGAGAACAGGGACTACAAATAAATAGCCTCTTTGGGTAGAACATGAATACTGGTCCTATATGCTAGGCTTCCGGCACACAATCCAGCAACAAACCAGTAGTTATACAGTCATGTATTTTACACATGTGAATCTTGGGAACAGCACGGTTTGATTAATACTCTAGGATAACAATTTTAAGTAGAAAAAATCACATTTTTTGTTAGGCAACCCTGGTGGTCAAACATCCACTCTTGGAAAGAGGGTTGTATGTTACTATTCATAGCTCCCATTAGCAATATGTTTCCTATTCATGCATACAACCAAGGAGTATTGCTCATACCCCTTGTATATGACAAAACCATTTTTTTCTGTTATTGTAACTGCCACTGCAGGAGGATGCCCAAGGCATGGGAATCTGCACACTTCATCATTCAAGGACTACCTTTGCTCAATTTTTGTTTTCTTCAATACTCCCAGCCTTTAAAAGCTAAGGATTATTTTAATGCCTTCCTTCCCACTGGTGGAGTAGAACATACAGTTTCCCCTGAGGCTATGGTGCACAATATGCTGTATATCTGTCTGCTGCAGTACTGGATGGGTTGGCACCTTCTGCTGCAGACCAAGGGGGTAATTGACATCCTCCTTCATGGCTGTCCACAAATCAAAGGTCTGGAAGTTCTTAGAATAGCTTCACGTTTCTTATCTATCAGCATGAGGTTGTATGATCATCAGTCTGCACTATCTGCCTGTTTTAAGTACACCAGTCTAACAGGCAGACCATCAGGTTCAAAAATTATTACAAGCCACCATTTGTAATCTGTTTTGTCAACATAATGCCCCTACTCACATTTAACCTAATTAATACCTATTTCCTGTTGTACTGTATTATATTTTGCCCACAAACATACACATAGAAGTTTATCCAAGAAAATATGTCTCCAGCATTGTGCCTGATCCTTGCTGAAACCAACAGAAATTGCACTACTTGGTATTTCACACCAGCATCTTCACTATCTTTTCTGCTCCAGTAGTACCCCAAAGGAGGAAAAAAAGAAGAAATGCAGAAAATTAATTTGCCTGTCCAGAAATATAGACATATATAGAGCCAATACTGTATCAAAACCTGTGTATCAAAAAGCTCAAATCCGTCCTCTATGTATGAGGTCCACGGGATTTTACTTCCATTAACTCTCATACAAAATCACAATTCTGGCATTTTGTATGCATTTACCAACAAATGCATAGACCAAGGAAAAAATTCTTCTAAATTACTTAGCAAAAACAACAGCATAGCTGAATTACATGTATCCATGTCAAAATATAACTTTCCTGTCATGCATCAATCTTTTCACTTTTTTTGTACTGCTCATTTTTAAATATGTGGAAGAGAGCATAGAGAAAAATCTCACCTGGGAGAGTCTGGCAAACTAATTACAATTTTAGAGAAGACACCTGTAGTGAGTTGCATAATATCAGCTAAAATCTCCTAAGGGTAACAAGAAAACCTATGTTGCAAGGCTGGGAGGGAGTGGCTGTTAAATCCATAGCTGCAATCTATTAATGCACACATACATATGCACTCACATTGACATAATACTCTTACATACACTATACGCTGCATCTCTGCTTTGAATCGCAGTCAGAAATAATTACGTATTTCTCTCAATGTCAGAATGAAAGAACTCCAGGCACAAAAAATAGCTGTTATACAGCCATTTTGTGTGTTGAGCATACTGAAGAAATGAGGCTGATCCTTTTTCTGGGGCTTTGGTTTTTCTTGCTCACTTTTCCTGCTCTGCAAGAGGACCTACTGACTCAGGCTCCACTGGGCAGGCTGCACACTGCAAGTGGTCTGGTACAGCCTGCTTTCCAAGAGCAGCCTCACATACCCTGACCCAGGACAGGACACAGACTGAGTTCTGGACAGCATTTCAATGGAAGAACATGAGGATTCTTTAAACTATGATTTGACAACACCTTGCTGGTTCATCAGCATACCATAAGCTGAATACAAAATACGGCATTTTTTAACAAGGGTCATTTTGTAAGACAATCTGAGGAGAGACATATCTGAATATCAAATTAAATGTACATAAAATATACTATTAAAATGTTTTCTCTACTGTTTTATTTTAAATTCATCATAAAAAGGGATAGTTTTGAATTTGCTGTTTTACCAGCCAACAATTTTTTTGTTTGGGTTTTTTTTTATTTTTTTAAATAAATATTCTTGTCTATAGTGTAGAAGTACATACAGTAGGCATACACATTATTTGTAGCTACGACTACACAATGTATGTATAGCTATGACTAGACAGAGTGTTCTTTGAACACTGGTTTCTCTTTATACATGTAAGCACAACAGCATAATCTGAATTACTGTAACCAAAAGTTGCAGTGGAAATTAAATTTCATAAAACATTTAAAACCTTAAGTGAACATAAATCTCAAGGGACTTTAAAAATTGAACCATCTTCTATCCTCTATGTGAGGTTTGTGTTAAGGAACAAATTTGAATAACTTTTGTTTATCACTGAAAACAGTTTTCTTGTAAACAAACAAAAAGAATAACATCAAGCAAAGCTTGGTTTGGCTCCTCAGGTGTGCAGACATATTCCAATTTCCTTTCCACGATGATTTTTATGCAAATCAGTGCTGCACAATCTCCTGACCTCTTTTACCATCATACTGGGACAATGACAGTTAAATAATTGGATTGGCATATTTGTAGGGTATTTTATTTTATATTAAAGTTAGTGCAGGACAATTGAATTGAAAAGAATGTGACTTTCTGTTAATTCCAAGCTGATGAAGTACCAACATTTCATGCCAAACAGAGTAAAGCAAACAAAGTGATTTGGGCTGTTAGTCCATTCGTCCCCATGTGCATATACTCCACACCACCCTCAGTTGTTAATTCCTAACAACAATGCTTTCATCCAGAACAAGGATAATGAGAAAAAACCAAGCAGTGTTCCTTGGGGAACTGTTGCACTTAAAGTTACCTAAGGACTAAATCCCACTTGTGCCTCCTGCACATGATAAAGATGAGCAAAGCATTCAATACTCCTGGCTGATTTAAAATCCAAATATGCAAACAGCATTATGGAATCCAGACAGACTATTCTGCTTTGCTGATGACAAATGCAGAAAAAAAGCTGGTCTGATTAATTTTTTGATTTTGAACCAGCAGAAAAGTGGACATCTCACTTTAAGGCAATGCAGGGCCCCAGCTGAAGAGCAGGTGCTGCATGGTATTTGCCCTTCCTGCAGAGGATGCTAGCTAGCAGGACCACAGCAGCTGACCACAAAAATTCTTGGCCCTAAGTGACCCAAGAACAGATTATAAATCCATCCTATAAAATACAGCAAAAGCCCCATTTGTTCTTCCACCCTCTCAATACGTGATGTTATACATTTGTGATTCTCACATTTTATTGGGCTCTTCAGAAAGCTGTTGATGATCATCTGAGGACAAAACAAAGGCTCGTTGTACACTCTTTTAAATAAGTCAGAAGGTCAATATGAAACAAAAGGCACCACTTTCATAACTGCTTACATGCAAACTATGCTTGTGTGTGTAATACTACAACGCATTTCAGCAAAGGGAGAGAGTCCTAGCTAATTACAAAGCTAACATATAATAGTATTGCATTAGCAGCCCAAGAAATTCCTATTGAATTGCATACATCTGAAAACAGAAAGACATGCTTGTGCTGAAACTTAATTATCTTGGCAAAAACTGTGAGGGCTTGATTCTCAGAAGACATAAACACAAAGCTCTGCTTTACACTCCCAAGGATCTAATTCTTTGTTTATTCAGACAAACTCCATCAGATAAAACTTACCACTTGGATTGACTAATTTGCCTTCTTATTTATAGTATCTACAGCTAAGTAACACAATTACTGCTTGGTTTGTGAGCAAGGGAAAGAATACTTCTGATCTACAAAATACAAGGTCTGAAAGAGACAGTTGGTGTGCTCTGCCAGGTTAAAAAAAGTCAACGCTGTTGCATTCCACCCGAGGCAAAGAAGACAAGCCTTTTCCAAGGACAGGTCTGTCTGAAATGATTTTTTTATGGGTTCAAAGTAAAACATTATGGTAAGAAAATGAATACAGCTTTGTTTGTTTCTTCAGTCATCGTTAGCAATAGACATAGGGGTATTCTGGTTTTTAGCCCATATGGAAAGACCATCAACACTTTCTGCTTCTGGGTCCTTTGCCAAAATACCATATCCCACATGCCTTTTACCTTAAAACATAAAAGAAAAGGTGTTGTTCTGGTCAAATAAAGAAATAATTTTTACTAGCATACGTCTAAAGTTAAAGCTGCCTAAATCCTGCCAAAGACATTACAACACCATCTGCAAAACAGATTTTCATTAAATTGATCAGTTTAAAGTTAAGCAGCTAGGCAGATGATGCTTTTGAGCTAACCTTTAACCTTTAACCTTCTCAAACTGAAATCAGGTCACTCCTTTTGGGTAATATCTTTGCCACTTGAGAACATGGGATGTAAAGTGATCTACCAAAATTTAAAAATCATAGCATTAATAGTGTTGTGGATCAATATTTTGTCAATAAAAGGAAGACCAAGGTAGTTCTAGCACAGCTGAGTATGTCTGCTAACTTCTGCCTCTCACTTTCCTTTAGCTCATAAATAGTTGCATACACAGTGTAAACTGCAGTAAATATACAGTATAAAAGCAATGCCTGTTGAAGGTATTAATAGCTAATCAAATAATATTTTTGATAAATTATCTTCAAATGTTTATTTGTGATTAGAAATTGATAATGTCATTCAGTTGCTTGGTTAAGTAAAGTTTCTTTTCAGCCATTGCAGTTTACTTTTAAAAAAGGCTATCCTATATTTATTTATTTATTAATAAAAATATTTGGAAACTATTTTGTGAGTACAGGACGTGATATATACAGTTCCCTGAATTAAAAGCTATTTGACTAAGCTGCAAAATGGCTGCCTTAAGAGCAGTTCCAGCCATATGTATTTTACATCCACAGAGACAGATCACCATCCTGCCTCAGCTTCCCAAGTCTGCAGTAGCTGAATGCTTCCTCCTGCAGAATGGAAAGGCACTCTGTTGCTATAGAAGCTTTTTCTGTTTACTTGTGGAGTCACTGAATGCTTCTTGATGGACGATGCCAAGAACTTGCAACTCTTCTGTGGTTTAATTTGCTAATATCGAGCTCCACAATTCCAAAAGTAAGTCTTTGGGAAATTCATTTAGGCCAAGCTGAGTTCACTCAGGGTAAGGCCGTCTTTGTTCTGGTTCTTAGAAGCCACATTACCAACACCATTTGAATACTGCACTTCTGTAAGGAACAACCAGGCCATTTCTTCTTTAAATAACTTAGAAAACAGCTAAAGGTTCCACTTTGCCACATTTAGAATCTAACTCTAAAAGTGACATTTCCGTACTGCCTAAAATTACACAGCTTCAGAAGAAAAGCTCTGATGTTCATGGTTGCTTTAAAAGCTATGACTGTGAAAAGGCATCCTTTTATTCCATCAATGGTTAAGCACAGGGAGAAAAATCAAGCTGTTAGGGCAACATTTATAAAAAGAAAATTCACAAAACAATAACATTTAAATAAATATAAATGACTGAAGAAAAACTTTGAGGTACTTGACAAAGCAAAGGAACAAAGTCACAGACTCTTTTTCTGCGCTTTCAGATGGTTTTAGTATTAAACTTTTTATTGCCAAACCATATTCACAGTACCCTAATTTTAAAAAGAGGAGCTGCTTCAATATAAACACAATTCATGAATATTCGATATTGCTCCCAAGGCATATATCTATTATTCATATAAATTAATGTGCTTTTTTTCCTTAGGTGCTCTAAAAGTTCATCTGATGTATCAAGGGGAAAAAAGTTTACAACTCTCTTGGTGTCAACAGCTTCACCAAGACCTGACAAAACTATCAAGACTTCTAACAGATAACAGACTTTCAAAAATGCATTTATTTCCATCTTGAGGCCTGAATGTACACTTACGATTAAGAGTAAAATTTTCTGGGTGATGTAGAGAGGTATTACATTCTATTACAGAGCACACACATCTAGAACATTTTGGTCATTTGGGACACATTGCAGCACTTCATGCCAACCCCAAATCTTGAAAAATAACACTAATACTCCAACTGGTATTTTAAATGAGACATAACTCTCCTTCAAATTAACCTTAAAATGAAATTATATAAAAATAGTGCATGTGTTTGTATATGCCATCTGCTTTCTGAGAGTCGTTAAACCTAGTGGGATTCAAATTTCCAAGATTCTTCAAGAAGTCATGAGGGATAGAAACTTCTTAAAAAGCTGAGATACTCACCTAGCAATCCTAGGGACAAGTCCTTTAAAAATGTATGCATCAGGAGATTTGGAAGCCTATGGTTAACAGCCAGAGACTTTCAATTGTCCTCCTTAGGCCATGAAGCCTAGAGGGTATCTTGGAATTTATGGATTTCGCTTCCACTGGGATGTCCTTAAGAGATTCCAAGATGGAGTTTCAAAGGCTAGTGATGGTCCCTTGCTGTGTATGATAGCTGCAGTACATAGATGCTACTGAATTGCTCCATCTAACAAACCAGAATCCCATACCAAAGATTTTGCAGGACAGGCTGGAAACCCAAACATATTTGATGAAGGCTTGTCTAGGGATCAGACTGAGTGAGTAAAAAGGAAGTACTCTTTTGAGTTGGTCGTTTGTATACCTTGTGACTATAGTTCTTATTAAAAAAATAGGCACCTGGTATCTTATTTTCAACAGTCTCAGAAGCTTTGGCAGTGAAGTCATCTGAGAAAAGCCTTCTGCCTTCACTTCCCCTATTCTATCATTCCTGTCTGTGGCACTGTTTGCAGTAGCATTTCTTTGAACGGTGGCATTATAGAACAAATAATTGAAATAATGCAGGTTAACACTCCAAAAAACAGATGGGGACCAAAAATGTGTTGATTTTTTTAAAATCCTGACTAAGAGTGCGGCTGCACAGTGTAAATGGAGGAAGCAAGGAATGGCTTCACAGATGACAGGGAGCAGGAACCTCTAAAGGGAGTTTTGCTGCTGAGGCAGGCTGTGTCACTAGACTCTCAGCTCTTTTCATACTTTTCATAACAGGATTTTAGATCTTAAAAAAAACAGCAGAAGAAATAACACCCTATAGAATTAAGGATGCAATTAATAATAAAATTAAAGATGCAATTAATATAAAATGCAACTTAAATAAAATACAATTATTAAACTAATTTAAATAAAATACATTATTAAATTAGCAGAGCAGCCAGCACTGTGGGGCAGTATAATAGGCCAAAACTTGTGTTACTGCCATTTTTGCTCACAGCAGATGCACCAAGGTTACAACTATCAGGTTATAAAATGAAAATCTATGTTACCGCCTGTGCAGCATGTGTTAGCTCAGACCAACCATTTAAACATGGCTGAACACCAGAAAAATGTTATTTCTTGCTTAAGCCAGAGGCCTGCTGAGACTTTTCCATATTTGTTCTGTATGTACAGGTCTTCAACACGATTAGAAAACCAGCATAGTTGCTGTAATCAGCAGATGACTCCTGATAGTTTAGTTATCACAGATTTCTAGTATAAATCAATAGATAACACTCGCAAAATGGATTTTCTAATCATATTTAGAGCTTGTTACAGTGACTAATGGTTTGCAATATTTCCTGAATTTTTATATCCCCTAGACAAAAGAAGTTTTTAATAAGTTACAAAGTTATTCATCTTGGAAATGAATGTGTTATATTTTGTACATGAACCAAGACAATCAAGCCAATCCAGTAAACACACTGCAGAAAATAAGTTACCCCATAATTAGGGTTTGGAAAAAGTCATGACAAGTTGTGTAATAAATGGTATTCATCACTCCCACATATTCATTATATCCACATAGTTTTTTCCAGTAAAGATAAAAATATAGTTGCCATTCTACTAACATATTTATCTACACCACACCCTTTCATGTTTGTGAAAAATCATTACTGGTTTGGAAAAGAAGGGCAGACAAAAGGATGACAGTGCTTACTTTTGAATATCCTTTGTAATAATGTGGCATATTGCATGTGCTTACTGAAAATACCAATGTAAAATAACTTGGCTGTGACACATGATGGTTGCAAAGAGATACATATGCCAGAAAGTGATCTTCTTTCCCTATGCACAGTATGAGAAAAACATCATTTTCCATAATCTCTGTCAAGCTTCTGATCAAAATGTAATGGACAAAGTCTGAAAAGGTTATGAGAGATGTAAACATCTTAAGTCATTTATTACGAGAGAATTTAAAAAAAAAAAACAAACAACTTATGGACCCCGTGTTTGCAGAAAGTGCCTCCTAAATGACCCCCAGGTGACTCAACAGGACTCATTTGGAGCACTCCTCCCTGACTAACCTACGGTTTTTGTTCAACTATATGCATGTTCAATAAACATTTACTCTACTAATTAACCAAAGCCCTGTTTGCTGAGCACTGAAGGGGTTAACTTCCCAGCCTACTTGGTGCTGGCTGGAGTCACTGTCACAGACTTACCTTGTAGAGTTTCAGGGCTGCCTCATGCCTGTGATTGGTAGTATGTAAGCGCAATTTATCCACGCTGTTGGTGTAATAGTCACAGGCGTTACATTTCAGGTGAACTGGGTTGCCAATGGCAATACACTTCAGCCTCCACTCATTAGTTTTGCCTCCTTCTTTAATGTGAGCCACCAGTTGATATTTCTGCATATGTTTGTCAGTCTTGCAGTGGAGCTGGAAGTTCGCTTTGAGCTGAGTGTTGTAGTTACAGAGCTTGCACTGGTAGATGTCTCCAATTACAGCCCTCCACTCCTCTTCGGGGAGTGAGCGCTCACTGCTCACATGCACACTTAGGGCCTCCAGGCTGTCAGAGGTGAATTTGTTGCAAACAGCACACTGGAATAGCTTCAGCGCTGGGTCACTGATATAAGGTGACAGCTCTCCTGCAGTAAGGAGGGACAGGTCATCACCCATTAGCTGACCACTGGCAAGCCGGATTTCAGGCGGCAGCTCATTATTTACTACAGGAAAAAAAAAAAATTAAAAGGGAAAGTAGAGACCAGCAAGCATAGCACACACAAAGGAATCCGTAAAATAAAGCCTTGACAAGGAGTTTGCTTTCTCTAGAGCTTAAACTATAAAAAGCTGTAATAGGATTGAATCAGGATCAATTACAATCATCCCTTTCAACTTCTAAATTCCCTCATCAGATAGCTTTAATTACTCCTACTGGGCATGATGTCATTCTGGAATTTGTATTTTCAAAGGCATGAAAGTTGATCAATAAAATAACAAAACAGCAATGCTTTTGTAACTTAAAAGGCAAGATTAACTTACACAGTGCTAATTGTAGTTTTGTTATATCCTTTAAATGATGCTAGAGGTAGGTCAATATATATATGTATATCTACAATATATTAATTAGGTTAAGAGTATCCAGACGAACTTAGCTACTTTTGGTACCACATGTCAGCATTCCCATTTTAAAATACACCCAGTAAACAACATGGGTACAATTTAGGTACATCAAAAGGAAACATTACAAATTAATAAACTTTGAGAACTCTTTTTAGTACGAGTCTGCACCATTAGGTAACAGATTGACAGTACACTGCACACACATGAGCATTTGATTCCAATTTGCCCTTCTCTTACACTTGGAATACAGACAATTTGCTAACCATAAAGGGGCATTGTCAGGTAAGAAAGAAAAGATTGCATTCCTGCTGGAAAATGTTGACCTATTCAGATAATTAAAAACTGAGGAAAACAGAGCTGTCTTTATCTTTTCTAGTTTGTTAATTTGATAGCACCTCATTATGTGATCAATTAATTTCATTCTCTACCTGTGAACCCTACACAGAAGGGTGGAGAAGAGAAAAATGGGATTGCAAGGATGCAACCACATCAGGGGGCCAAAACAGGTGGAGCTCCTTAACCTCTTTCTGGTTGAACTTGCAATGCTCCCATCACTCCTGCTGCTATTGCCTAATATGTGACTAATTTAGCTTTTACAGACAAAACTCGATGATGATGAACAAACACCAAGATGATGAACAAAGAACAGGTATTTGTCTTCCGCTGGAGCTCTGGTAATTGTAAGTGACAAACTACCACAAGAAGACAGAGAGATACTGACCAAGTCCCGGTGCCAATGCCGCAGCTGTTGCTGGATCAAGCTGGAATGGATTGATCATCATCTGTGGGTCTGCTGGGTTCTCCAGTTTCATTCCAGTCAGGCCAATGTTCTGGGCTAGGTAGTACTGGTAGAGCTCTGCCTCGGCGGGCGC
>WEIU01022442.1:77884-92884 GCA_013389925.1 Aegithalos caudatus
TATTATGGTATCCCACAGCATCACAGTGTCCTGTACACACACAGAAACATTTGCCAATTACAATCATGGGCATGCACACTATACTGGGGCCAGATGGCATTTATGAGCAGAAAGTAATTTTAGGCAGATACAAAATGGGTTTTGCAGCACAGCATCTCACCCTTCCCCTTCTTCCCACAGCCCTGTGCTGAACAGTCGTGCTGTTGCAATTTTCTCTTAAAAGATTTAGCAGAAGTAAACTATATTTTTAAACCTTCCACCACATAGTCAAAGTGAAAAGCAAAACCAGCACAGTAACAAGTGTCATAACATCTTTTCTGTTACTTAATCAACATTTTTAAATAAGCTGCACATTTATAGTTGTCTCCTTATATAACTTCAGTATTAATCAGTACTAAACAATGACATCAGCCCTCTGAACACAATTGTATAAACAAGAGTATATTTCATTCCAATTAAAACAAATACTAAATCTTTGAACTGACGAGCAGCACAGAGAGAAACCATAACGTATATAACCATACTTGAGCTGTTTACATCTTTGTGGCCATGTTTGCTATCAGATAAGGTAGATGAAATCACTATACCTTGATGAGGAATTAAAAATTACTGGCATAATTTACTGATTGTACATAACATATGATGGAACATGAATCCATTAGAGGCTACGGCATCTTCAATATGGAAAAATTGAAAAAAAAATCTCCCCAGGGACCTTGTGCGACAGTTATAACAAAGTTTCACAAAGTCGTAGATAAAAATATTTACAAGGACTGCCCCAGAACAAACATTTTTTGCACAAAGTCTCTACAACAGATTTCAATCCTCTTTACAAAAGCAATCACAATGCAAACCATACAGTTTTTAAAAAAAAAAAAAAAAAAAAAAAGAAAGCAAAATGGATATATATTAAGCACGTATCTGTATAGCCTTAAGACATCAAGAAAAAAATCAAATCTCTGCCAGTGTTATCAGCTGAGTTCACAGAAATACATACCTGCCGCTCTGCTTAGTATTTAAAGTTCTCTCAGTAATTCACAAGGCCACCAACTTTGATCATATAAATCCTTTTCTCGGAACTAATGGCCAATATACAGAAAACCTTAAATTGCTAACCTCTGCTTTCCTCCTGGAGAAACTGTGCTCTAAACTCCGCTCAGCTAAATTACAAAAACCCACCTACAGCCAGATTTGCTAATGAAAAGGGGGTGCTTTCTGAACAATAGGAGAATTCCTCTGCATTTAAAATGCAGAGTTCCCATTAGAACAAAGAATCACAAATGCCAGTTTTACCTCTGTTTTTTAATTGAGATTGTCCCAGCCCTCTTCTACGGTCCAGTGAGACAGTGTTTGTGAAATGATTAAAAAGAACGTGATCTGATCAAGAGGATGGAATAATGGGAAAGGAATGCTAGGTTAGCCACAGTGCTAAGTGCTGGGAAAGAAGACCAAGAGGCTTCTTAGCCTATTGTTTTTATTCCCATCTGCTTTTTAGCCATCTCATAACAGTTTTGATTCTTTATTTACTCTGGTAAAAATGGGTTAAAAGTTGCACACTTGCTTCTGAATTTGGTAACAAGTTAAAGAAATCTTTTGGAAAAAAAAAAAAAAAAAAAAAAAAGAAAAAAAGGAAAAAGAAAATAAATAAAAATCCCTGAATTATATCAAGTTTCCAAAAGGTCATCACTGTCTCTGCTGTGGCCTTTTCCCCATACCAAATCCTCTATCAATATGTCATAGTGAGTTAGGCAAAGACAAAAGAGAGGCTCAGTGTGAAAACTGCACATATATCTAATCCTGACAAAGCAATGAATAGGCCTTCACAAGTATAATTATACTTGTTTATTTGTTGCCACGTACAGAGGACTGATGAAAAAATCCATCAAAGTGGTATTATGCAGACACCAAGAGCTTCTTTTCTTTGGTTGCTAAAGCCACATTGAGGCTTAAATTCCTTATTGTTAAATTCAGAAGAAAGAAGAAAAAAAAAAAAAAGATTTTGGTTGGACTTTTTTTTGCATCAATTGCTGACAGATCCTTTGTGTCTAGCGCTGTATTATTAGATGCATTAGATTAGCTAGAAACTTGCTCACACTGCTTCTCGTTTTAGCCCATGCTGCAATCCATAATTATAAACTACTGTACACAGTACCTTTTAACAGGGTGTGGTAGGCACTTAGCTGACCACGAGTTGAACAGATTTTAAATTACCCATTTTCCCACAATCGCTTGTTTGAAATATCCAAATACAGGTAAGCTACCTGTCCTATAATTACTATGGATATTTTCTTTTCCTGAAGCTTAAACCTGTCAGGAAAGAGAAGGTGGGTCAGTGTAATGCAGAGGTGTCTTTCATTTCAGCCTGTTTGGTGCAAAAGGCACACAGCAGTTTATCCTCCTGTACAGAAAGCCATCTAGACATTTATCAGAAACTTGGGCCCAGTGCAGAAGCACAAAACAAACACACAGGTCCCTTTCTCCCCAAGCAAACAAAAAACATTCTAAGAAACAATAGCTTGAGACAAATGAAAGTGTTAGAGTGGTTGATGATATGAAGAAAAATATTTTTCAGACTGAACTATTAAGTATCCATTAAACTCTAATAGATCTTATATCAAATAACTTAACAAAAGCACATTTTGGGTGGAGGGGATAAAAGAGCCAAATAAGCTTTTTCTTATGGGATAGAAATATATCAAAGTAAAAGCAATCTGCATAGTTAATGTCTTTGTGAGCTTTCCAATTTAAAACAGAAAAGCTGTAATTTTTCTTTGCTGGCAATCTGGAAACACTCTGGAGTTAATTACAGCTGATTCGAAGTGAACCACACAAACAAAGACCAGTCTATGTCCAGACAATTATACTGCATTAACCAGCTTAGAGCTTCCTGCTGATGTTTCAGGGCTCTTCTATTACACCCTTCTACCTTCCCAGCACGATAGAAAATGCTTCTGCAAGAAGGAATTAATGAAGAGAACTGCAAAAGAATGTGTGACGACCTCTCCTGACACGGCAAAAACTTTCCGCCCATGTCACGACAAAGGGGAGAAGGTAATTAAGTTTGAATAGAGGGATGTAACGAAATATATTATGCATCTAAAACAGTACACTGAAAGGACAAGAGGGGGGATGGAAAAGTTTGCAAAAGACAAACTTGAGTGTACTGTTCAACTCGATTATTTTCTCTGATGTTCCCCTTATCCACAAAGGCTAATACCGAACATCATTCCAGCTGATTTTTAAACTCTTACAATGAAATCTCCTGAGGCTGATCAGCTCTCCTTCACTGTCAGGATAGGATTTGCCTCTTTGTTTTCTACCCTAAGAAGCAACGGGAAAGTGTACACAATGGCCATAACGCTATTATAGGCTTTGGAATTTTTAATTTAATTGTAATGGTGAAGAACTGTTGCATTACTCTCCTGTCTTCTTTCCACAGCTTTAATGAAACCACTGCAGCTGTTCTCCTTTTAGAAGCAAGATCAGCAATCCCAGCTTGACAAAGCTACTGTGCAATATGTTTCTTTTGTTGTTGTTTGGTTTTGTTGTTTTAGGAAAATGTTGTAATCATTATGCAAGATAGGCCTATGTCTTAGGCTACTTCTGCAAACATATTTGGCTTTTTTTTTTCCAGCCACCCTAGTTTGCATGTATTTGTTCTAACTGAATATTAATAGCTCACATTGGTGTGAGACAAGAACACGAACTGTAATTATCCTTCTAATTCTCACGTTCATACCATATTTTTACCACCTAACACAGGTTCTGTAGTGATTACTTCATTAGTGATGAAGAATGGCCTAATCAGGTAAAGTATTGCTAGAAAATTTTTGTTTGCCAATACTAGGAGAAAGCATCAACTTTTTGCCTTTTTTTCTTTATGGAGAAAGGTGCATCTGAATGATAGTGACCCAGTGAACATTAGAGCATTAATCACCTCCCTTTGTCTCATCTATGCAAAGTAGGATTAGAGTTAAAATGATGACTGCTTAATCCCTTTGATTTTCTTTTACTAAATAAATATTAATTTACAAATCAATCAGATCCTGTATTATAACACACACAATATACACTATGAAAGGTTATGTAAATTACACTCAATTTTACAAGCATGCCATTAATGGAAAGAGCCCCCATGCTTTCCATTTTCACTCCCCAAGCCTCTGTTAAATTTGGAAGTTCAAGTTAATAATCCCACTAAATATAAAGCTTAGCTATTGAATCCATATTCCTTTTTCTTTTAAAGAACTTCACTGCATCAATCATTTTAGGAATTAATAAATCATATTTACTGTGTTTATTCATATGTCAATACTCCCAATCTGTAAAGCTTTCACCATTTAATCTCTTTAACTCTGACCAAAGTTAGTTTACATTAGATGTTGTTTTAATCTCACATGGAACTAAATTAAATAAAAGCAGCTAGAAAATTAATCCTAATTATCTTCATGAAAAATAATGCTGCCTAGATCCATCACCTGTTCTCACACACTATGAGAGAGATCATTTGCATTCACAGCTCTTAAGAAAAAATTACAGAGATGTAGGTTTTTGCTTCATTAAACTTAGGTCTAATTTAACAAAAATGTAATATTAACATAAGTAAGTATATTAAAAATACTTCTATGATGTAAAATAGAGCAGTATAATCTTCTAAAGCATGCATTACCACAAGCTTTATGATTTTACTGAAGTCTGGATCTGGTCTCTGTCAGCATATTTGCAAGGTAAGAATGGATTGCAAAAGTAACAAAGAATGACTAGGAGTCAGAGTGGCTCTACAGTATTCACCTAACCTCTTTGTTGTCTCAAAACAAACTGTGAAATAAACATCACGGTAAATTTTGCTTGCATGCTAAAAATGCTGCAATTATCTTTCTAAGAGTTACCACGAGGCAGGTAGTCAAGCAAACAGTCCATGTCTCGAGGAGATACCACAACTCCAGATAAGTTCAGAAAGAGTCTTGATGAAAACAAAATACAAAAAAATCTTGCTTTTGAGCAGATTTACAAGACTGCAAGACTTCTAAATATGCATCTGGAAAAAAATAAAGCTGTGGTATTGCAAATCATGTTAAACATTTAAATATTACTCTGTATGAAAGTCAGCCCGGTCAGTGAAAATACAGGATTTTTTTTTTTTTTTTAGCAGTTTAGGTATTAATAAAGCACTTTTTTCTAGAATATTATGATGGCAAATTTGTTTTGTATTGCCAAGATCAGCTGGGCATTTTGTTTTTATTATGCATAGTCTTTTGTCATTTTTTTGTTCTGCAAGTTAATTTGACTGCTGTGCATAAGTGAAGTGAGCAATTCAGTAATTAACTTTGGTGTTTTAAAATGTATGAACTTTAATTAGATTTCATTATAAACAAACAAATGTCAACCATAATTATAAGCTCCTTGGTTTAACCACATATTATCCCTTTTCAAACAAACTTGATGTCAGACAAATTAAAATCAAGCAGCCAGCAATTTTGAGTTGAATTTTACATGATCTGCCAGTAACCTGATTACTTTAACTTCAATATCATTACAGGAAAAGTATTTCAAGAAAAATAATTACAAGAATTCCAACAGGAGACAAGCTTAATTGTATTGATTCAAAAGATGCATGTATATAGGAACCATGCTGAAGGAATAATGTTATCTTAAATCTACAGTTACTATTAAAATTATATTGTCTGGCATGAAAAAGGCAATTTGAGATCAGTGTCTGGAAAAGCAGAGATACAAAACTAACTGAAATAATTATCTTTACGCCATTATACTTTAAGCAACAAAATATCAATGAGGAACAACTTGAAGGCATGAAGGTTTGCAGGTTTATTTACTGACTGGTGTATCTATTAGTACCAGGAACAAGTGGAGCTGTCAGGACATAATGAAGGTAAATGATTAGTTAGCACAGAGACTGAGCTCTTCTTCAATGCAATAAGAGTTAATTAAAGTTTACCACCAAACATCAACCAAAGCAGGATGTTGATCAGGTTTCAGCATTAAGTGCAAACAGACAATGGTTGGCAGCAATTAGTGCAGCTATCAAATGACATGCAATTATAATTATACATTTAAAACAGCTAAAGGCTTGTGGAAGGGAGGGAAGAATCCCATCAGCTTCTTTGACTACGTACAGTCAAAGTGCAGGAAACAGGTATCAGATATATCACTTCAATATTGTAAATCAATAGCATTAAACAAAAAAAAAAAAAAAAAAAAAAAAAAAAAAAAAGGTTGTACAAGCACATTATCTGAAAAAGGACAATCTACTGTACATGAAATGGAAGAAATCTGCAGGCGACTCCTAACAAAGATAAGTACTAGTTAGATTAAATAAATTACTTTACTGCTGCCACTCACACTGACACCCATAAACAGGGAAGTGTTTGGGGTTTAGATACTGGTGGCTGCAGCTTTATTACACATTTTTATGCCAGACTCAAGGTTACCTGGTATCTTTAGTCCCTGTGGCCACATTCACAGCATGAGAAGGCCCAGAAGGACCGTGGGCCCGAAGCCCATGACCACAAGAGCTGGTTTCACACGCTAGCTGCAAGCCTGCTGCGGGGAAGCCTGGGCTTACCAGAGGCAATTGCCTGGTACCTGAGCCACAGCCTAAGGCTCTGCCACGCATCCCTTCCTCTCCACCCCTCCAATCAACATGTGCACCCATTCTGCCATCTCCCAAACTTATGCTCAAGTTTGGGGAGAGAAACAGGAGGTGAGAGTTTCCCAGCATGGACAAACACATCGCACAGCAGCAAGGCAGAAACGCGAATAACCCAGAGCTGCCACCGCCACACGCTGCTCCTGCTTGAAGGCCTTGCGGAATGGTGGCGGCCACCAGATCGGCGATACAATGGAGGAGATAATTTTTTTTTTCTCACTGTCCCATTAAAACCAAAGGAAAGATGATAAACTTGCAGCAGCGCCCTTAACAGCAACACCAAACAAAGGGAAAAACTGCTCTCAGCCCAGCGTTGACAGCCTGCTGAACGCCCTCAGCGCAGATCGGGGAAGTTAAAACAGCCCCAGTTCTGCAGTATCAAACACCCAGGGCATACAGCAAAGCAGGTAAATAGCCATTGTTAACTGGTGCAGCCCGACAGACACTTAGCTACACAAATCCAGTATCCGGACAATTCTTAGTAACTGCTCCAAGCACTGGAGATGGAATAACTCACTCCCACTCGCTCCTCTTGGGCTGGCATAGTGAAGATAGTGGGATTACCTGGTTAAACACCTACACTGTTCCACATCAGCTGAACAGGTCTGGCAAGAAGGATCCCGACCTCAAAGAAACCAAGATCTCTTCAGCATTTTTATGCACAACGCAGTGGGGAAAGCACCATGCTCTTCCTAGGTATGTAACAGGAAGCAAGACAAAGCTTTCCAGCAGACAAGTAGCAGGTTTCCAAGAAAGCTAAGCTGTGACAAATTAAAACCTGATGATGAGAGGAGCAAAGGGGTTAGACAGTAGGATTCATTGCCGAAGGATACCACTGAAATCATGAATCTACCAAGATTTTAAAAGAAGAATGGAAACTGGCTGCCAAAATTATCCAGAGTTATTGTAATGAATGTGAACAAAACAAAAACATAAATTCTAAGCGATATTAAATCCTGTTTTTCAGGGGTCTAAAAAATTTGCATTTGCAATCTTGCCAAGGCAGGCATATACAATAGGTTATCCTACATCTGCCTACTGTGATATTCTTCAGAAGCATTTTGCACAGACTAGTCGAAGAGAGAAAAGGCTGGCCACCACAGAATCCCAGTTTGGCAATCAGTATGTTTTTATATTATGAATTACCCCCTGAGTAAAGAAGTGTCTGCAGCAGGGAGACTATCCTTATATTTTATTTGAACTAACCCATGCAAAAAGATCATCAGCATCAGTCCGTATTTTAATGTTGCATAAATTTCCACTGTGTCAAATTCAGTAAACCTTCTTTTAAGATTGTATACACTGTAATTTTTTTAATGCACTTTTTTTTAATTATTATTTTAGAAGGAAACCCACATACATATGTAAAATGCATTAAGATGGGTTGTGTTAGTATGTTGGCTACCAGTGGTGATTTTCACTGGAATGTGCACACGTTCACATTGCTAAAATTATTTTAATAAAATGCTTTACTGCTTTTCATAGTTCCTGGGCTGAAGCCTAGAGCAGTTCTACAGATTTTTTTTTTTTTTTTCCCTAACAAACCTCATTTTCCCAACTAATTCTGTTATGCTAGGGATTTGTGCACAGAGTTGGCTAATCCCAGTATTTCCCCAGAGCTGCATCTAAGCTATGGCCCACTCCCAGCACAAAAGTGTCTCCAAAAGCCCTTTCGCCCCCTTCAGCACTGATACACTCATTGGTCCTGACATTTTCACTTCAGCCATGACAAATGAGCTGATGGCTGTGATCAGATTGCACACGAGGACTGCTTTATCAAAGACGTATCATTAACTCTCATCACTGTCTTCCATTATGACTCTTTTGGTCAAATCTGTTGTGAAAATGCAAGTGAGTTTAAAAACATAACCTAAACATAGCAACAAACAAACTTCATTAAAAAGCAGGAAAGAAAACCAGACTCGGACGGGATCAGAAAGAGTCTAGCGTTAACTAAATGTTTCTCTGGGGATTTAAGTAACTGTACTCAACCTCTGCCCCAGTGCAAACATGGCAGTTGACCGTCTTCGAAAGGTCCCTTCCCCCATTGCGGACTGTGAGCACTGCTTTGCCTTTTTTAGAGAAACAAAAATATAGCAGCAGCCATCAAATATGTCTAAAAACAAAGTCAACTTTTTTTTTTTCCTTTTTAGTCTCTGAATCACTTCACATTCTGTGTGTCTGCTCTTATCAAAATATGTTTCTCAAATAAATCCCTTAAAGAATACAAAATTTTCATTTGAATCACAGCCACATAATCACACTGTTTTCTGACTCACACTAAAAACACCAACATAAAGCACTGTCTGAAACGGAAATCGCTCCGCTCCCTATGAATACCACAACCTTTCTGTCAAGTTGGAACCTAAGTTCCAGTTACATGGTTCTTGTTACATCTAGAGGCTTTACAAAGTATATATTTGTTGTAAGGTATTCTAGCAATTCATCTGAGAATACACATCTAGCAGAGTCAACTGTAACACAACAGATCTTGGGAATGGAGGTCATGCTTTGAGATAAAGTGCTATTCACTTTTGGACCATGCAAGAAGCTCTTTATTCCTGTTCTTATTGGCATCAGTTCCCCCTTACCAGAGCAAGAACAAAGCCAAGTGCTCGTGTGAGGTTTATGAATAAATCAGAGGTGAGCCACTTTAAGTGCTGCCCATGATTTCCTTGTTGACAGTGAGCACTTAAACAGGCTTCTATGACCAGCAACTCCTGGCAAACCTTAATGGCTCCTAATCTGTACCCTGCTTCATTTCAGGAAAGAAATGACCTACCCCAATTTTTCTCAAGTCTTCACCTTTTGGGCAACTACTGTCCCACCTTTTTAAGAAATTCACATTTGGGGACTGTCCTGTTTCAGTGCCAAGTTTTCACATAACACACAACATAAAAATCACCATTTTGTTCCTTAAAAACAAATGACAGCTAATAAAATATTATGCTGTGCAGCCTAAGTAATTCCCAGACAAACCATTACACAATTCAGCGTTTGTTTAAATTGCATAGATTTTTAAATGAACCTAAAAGATATGCAGTATATTTGCCTCCAATTATGAAAATCATATAAAAATATGCTGAGAGCAGATTCAACCCTTCTGTACAGCTACAGCTGAAATCAGGAATGTTTATAAATCGTTACCACTGAACGCGTTTTAAAAATTCAAACAGCCTCAATATCTATTTTTAAATAATAATAACATTGAAAATCGAACTAATTCCAACAGTGAACTCTTTGCTGGGCCAAACAAATCCAGTCCGGGAACATTAGAATCCAGCTGTGGCACGACACTAGGTGTTTCAGTCTGTACGTCTTTGATGCACAAAACCACTCCGAGAGCTATGCCGTTCAACATTAAAGCTGTATCCTGCATGGAGAATAGATTCCAACGTGGAATGAAATTCTTCATTTTTAAGTACTCTCTCTCCCTCACAACGCCTCTTCTTCCCCCCACCCCCCCTTTTTGACATGTCACCATCTCCAGATGGCTGAATTGACTCTGTAGTAGCTGAGTTATTGTCAGGCTCCCAGTTTCTGCTATATTTAAATACTAACATTTTTTTTTTTTCCCTCTGCTGTCTCTCGTTGCCTTTCCACCCACTCGGGAAAAGGCAGTGATTTCAGTGAGCGTTCCCCTCGGGGCCGGGGGGCGGCCGCCTGGCAGCGCTGACCTGCCGCTGCTGGAATTGCGGCGGGTGCCTCAGCAGATGACGCTCTTCTTTGCAAGGGCCTGATCCAAACCTGGGGAAATCGATGAGGCGGCGCTGGACTTTGGAACAGGCCCTCAGTCAAAACTGTAAACTGCAAAAATACTGCGGAAAACACCCGTCAAGTGAAAGAGAAATCCACAGGCCAGACCAGTTAGGACTTGAAACTCCAGTGATGCTTTTCACTGGAACCGAAATGTCTGTCCCAGTGCGCTGGCAGACGACTCAGTGAGAAATCATATTTTTTCCTCCCTACAGAAATCGGTTGCTCCTGCTGGAAAAAGTCTCAAAGCACATTTCTTTGTTTTAGCAGAGTGGCTCATGGTTTTGTGTGCATGGAGTGGCACTTCCCACCCCAGAGATAACTGCACTGCAATGGCAAATAAATTTTTTTCTTTGTGAACAGTTTGTGAAAACGCAAAGGGACTGAGAGATTGAGGGACGACATATGCCTTACAACTAAATAATTTGTTTTTAAAATGTTACATTTTCATTAATTTAAACCCTTGGTGCTGTAAACAAAATCAATAACCATATTTCAATTTAAAAAAGAAAAACAAAACAAAACAGAAAAGGACCTGAGTAAAACCCACAGGAATAAATTCCCTGTTTAAGGAGCTACTTTTTACTCAGAACCTTATTTTCTGGAGTGGGGAAGGCATGGGAAGTGTTAGGTGGTAAACAAGGAGAATCTTAATCAAAGGTGGACAGTCATGGTTTCTCAAACAGGCAAACCACCTGCATTTGAAAACATCATGTAACACCTGGCAAATCCAAGGATATATTTTTTCCCCCTCTCTTGTTATGAAAGCTCTGGTCCTCTGAATACCAAAAATCAAGGAACCATCCCCCACAAATAGACAGAAGAAATGTTTTTGCCATGAAAAAGAGATTATTCTTATCTGTTACACTACCATCTTCTGGGACAAGTGTGGAAACAACTGGGATTATTCCAGGTTTCCATCAGTGCCCCAAACACTGGAGCACTACCAGTGACAGGTGCCTTGTCATCTCAGATTAAGTGAATTTATAAGGCAGCCTCAGTGTCAAAACAGGGAGGAGCAAGCATTCAGCAGCAGCCTCTCACAGACCCTCAGCTCTGCTGTTACCTGGTAAAAGGAAGAGGACTGACCCCCCTCAGCCTCTCTGGAAAACCTCTTACTTACAGACCTTCTGGTGCCTTCCTTAAAAATGGAAATGGCAGTACAAAAAGAGGAGATGAAACCTTTCGAATTTGATTTTATGGGATTATTGTCAAGTGGTGTCTACAGGCCTGATTCTTTTTCCACTAATATCAAAACTGTCAGTCTTGCTAGTTTTACACAAATATTATTCCTCTGGTTTCAGGGCAGCAATTGTTAATTTTGTTTGGGGTGAATGGGAAGAATCTAGTTCTTTCAGTTTTATGTGTCATAGGCATACATCAAGACAGGCCTTTTGTATGTAATTCTTTGTTGCAGAAACAGAATGTTTCTCTATTTAAATACATATTTTAAATGTATATCTAGTGTGCACATTGCTTGTTCTGCAGACACTGCTGCAGCCTACGTGGTAAACATTTGTTTTCAGAGTCACCATGGTCTTTCATGTACATACAGCCTTTAGTTTGTGAACTATTGACCTGAAGGACTACAACGTCTTCTTAGGAGCTGGGATAACCAATCAGATCACTGTGAATATTAAAGGTCTGCTAGATTTGTCTGCAAAGAGATCCCAGTTTCTGTGTGTGTCTTTAAAATTTTTCTCAAAAATACGAAGAAACAAATTAAATATAATTCAGACAAATTACAATCTAAATATATATCTCTCCTTTTTCTCTTCTTTAATTGAAAGCCTATTCTGAGTAATTTGAACATAAAACGGAGTGTCTTGATACAGGAAACTTTTATTTTGACCATATAACTTAGTTAAACCATCCCTCAGAATATTTTTTTTAGCTGAAAATTCCTCAACAAGTCTGCCATATTTCAGTCTGGCGCAAAGTTTTCTGGTTAGTTTGGAACACGGCAAAGGCTGCAATAATAATGAAAATACTGGTATAAAACTATTATAGAGTGACTATTAAAAAGGAATAGGGTGGCATGTATTATAGACTGAACTTCCTGCTTTTACTTATGCAAAACAAGTTTATCTCTACAGGTCTGCTTGACCCTGCTATCAATAAATGTGTTTATTACCCATTTCAAAAACAACAACAAATCTCAACAACTACCAAACAAGACCTACTAGGTTTGTTATATCTATTCAGTAATAGCAGCTCATACATGTCTTAGTTTCTCCTATCTGTGCATCTGTCCACATAAACATGTTTTGTGTTACACCTTATTCTTTAAAATCTTGAATCTCAGAATCTCAGTGCGCTGGGTTTCTGCCCATTCAGAAGGAATGCAGACATCACATAAGTTATTATTAACCCATGTGTTATCCAGTTCTACAGTGGCTGGAACTTTGCCAGAGACAACACATGGTGCTTGGTTAACAATATTTTAAAATATAAATTAATTTATTTTTTTTAATTAGCACATTTTTCTTATAGAAATACACTAATAAGCTCTTCCCAGAATGAAAGATATAGCCTAAGCATATTCCTTTCAAAGAAGTTTTAAGGAATTTCATAAAGTAAGCAGCAAAACATTCTAAAACCTCCAGAAGGTCTTTATCTTTGAAAAAAGAGAATTTTTGTGACTATTCTTCCCAGGCACTTTCTGCATTTACAGTTGTGGTTCATTTATCCATAAGCAATCCTAATTTCTGAGAGGCATCTCAAATGTTTAAATATTATCAGATCAAGCCAAATACTGAACTAACAAGTATTTACAAAAAAATGTTCTGAAAACTGGAGAAAAAAATCCCCAAAAGAAGTTTATATTTAGTCTGACTACCAAGAGTTTTCCACAGTAGCTCTAAATCGGTAATTATGTTGACCTGATAAAAAAGAGAGCCTATTTAATATGCACACATACAAATAATTATTCACACTGCATTTGATTTACATACGTACAAAAGAACCACTTCCCACTTTCAAAAGTGGCTCAACACTTATGGTATTTTAACTGCCCTAATTACTGTTGAGAGAACATAATTAGAAGCACTGATCACATTGTCAACAGCTAACCAGTTGCAGCCCTGGCTGGGGGCCTGATCCTGCGCTGGCTGGAGGCAGAGGGGGCCAGCACTGGCTGCAGGAGGAGGCCAGGGCCCTTCTTGCCACCTGAATCTACAGGAATCCAAATGTTTTAAACAACCTGAGTACGCTGACACTGTCACACTGAACACCCCGCTCCTTCTGTGCATGTATCAATTGCTATTTCGGTAAGCTTTCTCTGTTTTCAAAGGCAAGCAAAGAGAGTAATTTTTTCCCCAGCAAGCCTCCTATACCACTTAAACACTTAGCACTGAGTCAGAATTCATAACTTTTTCCAAAGGAGAAACAGTTTAATAATTAAAACAGATATTGACTAAGCCCTGCTTCTTTGAATACCAAACTTTTATTAGATTATTATGTGTTGATGCATAATTTCCATTAGCAACTTTTAAAGCAGCTCCCTCCCTCCCTGCTGGCCCCTGTCCTCCTTCTTTCTTTCCCCCAAGCAAAGTGCTGGGAATCCTTGATACCCAATAGTCAATATTTGGTTTGCCTGTCATGTTCCTGGAGCTCCCCTCCATACAAACCTGCGTTTCTTATCCTTTCGCTGCACTACTCTCGTACGTGTTACTTCACATGATGATGTAAATTCAGGGCATCTTAGCAATTTGCTAAAATCTGAGCTTCTGCTTGTTTCCTCAAGTCTTGGACAAACATAACTTTAGGGAGAGCTGAACATAGGCATAAAGAAAGAGGAGCCTGCATTTTCATCTTCCTTTCATCTCAGTCATTCAGTCAACCATTCAGTGCCCTATTCAACAGAGCTTTTCATTATGCAAAAAAATGCTAATCCTTTTCCGATGCTTTCACACTTGTATAAACCCCCATTCCTTCGACTGAAAAGCAATTACATCAGTTTACCTTTCTGTCAAAAACAGGATTAATATTCCAATACCAGAATCTCCTTTATTTTCCTATCTTTTGCTTTAGGAAACTAGAGATTATTAGTGGCAGTATTCCTTAGAGCAAGAATACATTATTTTAAATATGATTATTTTAGCCAAAGGACGAGGGGGAGGGGGAGGGAGAGAAAAAAACTTCAGTTGCTGCGGAAACTCTTTTCAGTGACAGAACTGACCTTCCCTTTGCAGAGGCCTGAATAGAATGAGCCTCACTCTGGTCTATTAATCAGAAACAAATTATGAAAGAATGTGGCTGGACTGGTTGACACTATCCTGTCTTGGGAGACTCAGTAACAGCCTAGTAACAATGTCCTCTTCATGGGTAATGAACAGCCATGACAAATGGGGCAGAGAAACTATTTATTTGCATATGCAAATTCTCACACAAGGGAAACATGTACAAACAAGTGTCATTGTAAGGTGGATTAGGCAAACAACGCTTTCTTTTTAGGACACTCCGCAGCCCAGAACATTAGTCAGCACAATTAAACCAGTCTCCATGGAGACTAATGAAATTTCACCATGGTATGAGTTAAATTAGATAGCTAGTTATGTGTTTTCACAATCCAACTT
>WEIU01022443.1:8379-19652 GCA_013389925.1 Aegithalos caudatus
GATTCTCCCTCTCTATTCTGCTCTGGTGAGGCTCTATCTGGAGTACTGCATCCAGATCTGGTGTCCCAAGCACAAGAAAGATGTGGACCTATTGGAACAAGTCCAGAGGAGGCCATGAAAATAATCAGAGGGCTGGAGCATCTCTCCTATGAAGACAGGCTGAGTTGGGATTTCTCAGCCTTGAGAAGACAAGGCTCTGGGGAGACCTTGTAGCAGCCTTCAAGTACCTAAAGAGGCTACAGGAGAGTTGGAGAATGATTATTTACAAGGGTGTGAAGTGATAGGACAAGGGGGAACGGCTTTAAGCTGAAAGAGGGTAAGTTTGTGCTAGATATTAGGAAGAAATGTTTTACTGTGAAGGTAGTCAGACACTGGAACAGGTTGCCAAGAAAAGTTGGGGCTTTGAGCACCTTCCAGGTGTCCCTGCCTATGAAGGAAGGGGGAGGGGTTTGAACTAGGTAATCTTTATGGTCCCAACCCGAACCATTCTATTATTCTACATCTGGGGGGTTGGGTTGCACATCGAAAGATTTCATATAATAACTGGGCACACAACAGACAGATTTTAAAAGATCCTGCTGTCTTCTGAGCTGGCTACTTGCTCCTGTCTCTGTACTTTTGGTGTTTGTAAAACAGCCAAACAATGAACCAGACATCAAAGAACATTTTCCAGCTTCTTTCAGGGAGAGCACTAGCCCAATTTCCTGAGCAGCCAGGCAGATGCATTTGTACACGGGAGAAAATTCACAGCCAGGAGAGGCTGGCAGGTTCTGAAAGATAATTTGCTGCTTCTGAAATTAACTGTTTCTGTACCAAGCACCTCACACACAAGAACTCTGGGTTCAAAACATTGCAACCAGAATAAGCAGGGTCTTGAAAAAATCCTGTCTTGATAAAAATGCATGCAAGTGATAATGATAAAGGAACACGGTATAATTCTAATGCTTTAACACATATTCACCACAGGGATGTCCTTCAGCACTTTTGAAAACAAGGTGGCATTACCACAAAAGCCAGAATTACATCAGCCAGAGGAACTGCACATTCTCTCTATTCCTGCACATATTGTGCCCTCACCTTCTCCTCTGAACACTGGTGCATTTCCAAAGCTGCTTCAACAAGAAGTGGATCAAAGCCCTTCTCACAAAGATGTCCATGTACAAACAGGTAATCCAAAACCTGTGGGGAATGAAGAAAAGAAACTAAGCTTGCAGAGCAGCATCTGCAGCACATGGCTGAATACAATCTTTGTACATGCAGAGGGGCTCAGCATGACTTTACCCCAGACTTCACCAGGGACTCAGATAAAGTCCTTCCTAGTAGATCTGAGGCTGTCATTATGCAAGAACTTGTTCAGAGAAAGCAGATGAGCCTTTCTGTCCTCCTGTGTTCTCCTACCAGCTCTGAACATCATCTGCTCTAGCCAAGTCTCACAAGCCAATCTTTAGAAGTTTAACTCTGCTTTTTATACAAGTTTTTAAGATGAAACTGTAGATTTAACAGTCAAGATGTCTCAGCTTTTAGATTCTTCTCAGCCAGTCACAAGAGCTAATGCAATCTGAAAGCATTCAGGCTTTAAAGATCAACTCAGCATACTAGTGAGTGAGCTGCAAATCCCAGCTCACACAAACAGAAACCACTGCCAAATGTCTTATCTGTCCTCAGTTTTGAGAGGTGGGGGGAAATGTCTGATAGGTAATGCTAGGTCCACAAAAGAACACAGCTTGCAAATACAGCAGGATTTAAAACCACCATCCTAAGGGACTTTTTTTCATTTGATACTACAGTTCACTCCAGCACACAGCTTAATTCACTCTTGATGTGTAGGTGGTGGGCAAGCAGATCAGCTCCACAAGGAGTCGCTGAGATGGATGCTCCTCCTCCCCAGGCAACAGGCACAGTCCTGCCAGGCAATGCTCTGCACACAGTCCACCTAGGGTTTCCCACACAGAAAGTTTGGCCACACTCTTCCTGCTTTAAAATGTTTGAAGCAGATCCAAGACAGAGCCATGGTTCACCCTGCAGCGCTAAATGTTCAGTGACCTGGTTTTAGCAAGTGTTTGAGGCAACACATGAAGCAGGAAGCAACACAGCACACAAAAGCTGGTCAGTGGTGCCTTGCAAGAGGCTTTCAAGGATGTTGTAAGCCTGCAGGGGAAAAATCCCTCTCTACAAGTAGACATCAGCATTGCAACCCATGCTCAGAACAAGGGAAATTGGCTGGGTTTTTTTTTCACATGGCACAAAGCATGGCATAGAGCCATGCTAAGCTTCCTTTGCATGGTTTTGTGGCTTCTGGGAAGGCCCAGTACCTCTCCCAGCTTGACATGGAGCTAAGGGCCCATCCCAAGGTCAGTGCAGCTCTTACCCAGCACCCACAGGTGTGGTTGACTCAGTCTCTCATCAGAAACGTGTGGACACTGGTTTTGGGAGCCTTTATTACCAGCTGACAACTTCTCTAGTGGTTAACATCACAGCAGTTACAGGCTGCAACCCCTTGTTAGAATAAATATATTCCCCTGATACATTTTGCAAACCTCGGTTTGTTTCTCAGCAGAATCAGCATCTAATCAAGGGTTTCTTCCCCACTGCACAAGCTCTTACCTGGTCTATGTTCTGCCCCTTCTTCCTCATGGCTTTCAGGACATCTTCAGGCGCATATCCCATGTTGACAACTGTCTCTATGCACTGCTTCTCACTAGCAGAGAGTGCCTGCTGTAGTTGAGGAGCAGGGTCACCTGACTGCTTTGTGCAGCTGGCATTATTGGGCACTTTAGACACTGGGAAATTTTGGTGTGTTACCTAAAGGGGAAAATACAGAAGCTGAGGTGATGGTCATCTGCATCCCCTCATCCTGTTTCTGGCTAGTGCAGAACCAGGATACCCCATGTAATTAATCCAAGAGGCTTTCTAGGCTGCCCTTAGGAAGTTACTCACTGTTAGGATGAAACCAAGCAGTGCTCAGATTCCCACCATACTTTTTTGACCCCCAAAACAGCAACCAACAACTCAGATTCTTTCCAATATGCCCTCTCCTACCAGTGGACGAAAACCTTTCAGTGCCCAATCACATGATATAGTCAAACCCTGTACCTCAGCAGAAGCATGCAGATTGCTTCCTTTACTCCAAGTTTACTCATCACCTATGATTTTCTGTACTCAAAGGAATGCTACTTCTGGAGATTTTCAGAAACATGATCCAATGCAAGCACATAGGTATTTGGGAACTTACCGTAAGTATTTTTGTTTCCTTGTAGTCTGGGTGCACCTGGTGGACAACACACATAAGATGACTATAAACATTATGCACCAGTGAACAGAATTTGCTACAGCTGGGGAGGAAGGGTTTTATGGGAGAGATCTGGGAATAAGTCTATATTAGGGAGACTTGTGGTCTGATCAAGCTTCCACATGTAAGATGCAGACATTACACAGTTATGTGAAGTTGTAGAAGACATCATAAGGATAATTTCTTCTTTCAGCACTCTATAAAAACAGATTATATGTCAAGAAGGATGTGTCCCCTCTCATAATAATTATAAGCTTGTTTATTCTGTCACTGTGACTTCTATGTGTTCACAAAGCTCAGTGTAACATGCTGGCTGAATGATAGTGATAACTTTAAAATCATTGCCTAAAGACTTCCCTTAATTTTTTTGACCATGAGGAGTAAGAGAAACACATACCTCTTTTCTAGTCTCAAAGCACTTCATTTCATACACCTGTGATGGATTCACTCAACCCCCTTAACTAAATCTGCAGTAGTTTGATACAGAGGTAAAGGTCTGAGCTGTAGTTCTATGAAACACAAAGGAGAAGAGAGCATCGATGCATATGAGCTTGGAACGTGATTGTGCAATTAACACATGAATAGTGTGTTTGTTTCCAAGATGCATTTATCAAGGACCAAAGAAAGATGTGGGTTTGCGGAGTCTCATGCATACCTTTCCCGTCATATGCAATTTGACTCTGAGCCAACCACTTTATCCCATAAATATGACAGTCTAAGTGAGCCACCTTTGAGCTCTCCCTGCTAGGCAGCGTGACTGCAGGGCAGTCATCTCCTCTTGAGCTGGGATGCCTCTCAAGGTTGCTCCTGGAGGCAAAGACAATTTTTATTAACAACAGATCTTTGGATGAGTCCAATTTGACTTCTCTCTAAATTGCAACTGGACTGCACACCAGTGACTCTCCTCTTGAGCTGGCATGTCTCTCAGTTTTTGAGATTCCTTACCTGAAGTGGAGATACCCTTTATTTCATAATAGATCCTTGGTAAGTGACTGATAGGATGCTGAATTAATACTAATGAAATCCATGTAGCTAATTCCATTAGACATAAACCATTTTCCAAGCCTGATACTAAAATTGGACTTAGTTTCACCTAAACTCTGCCAGGAGTTTAGAAACCAAGGCGGTCCACTATGAACCTTGTGATGCAACAGGAGGGTCTCTCTTACCCTTTTGCATATTTGGTCTCTGTGTAAATTATTCTAAATCAATTCTAACTTGATTTTCTTTTGTATGTTTCATCCATGTAGTAAGTTGTAGGAGTCTTAGGGTGAGTGTGTGGGACGGTTGGGACAGGTGGAGACGAGAGATCTCTGGAGTCAAGGCTGGTCTTAAAGCATGCGGTTTATTGCATAGGTCATGGGTGAATGGGACCTGCTAAGAGTTGCCAGCCACAGCTCAGAGCAGGCCTGAGAGAGAGAGAGAAAGAGTGCTAAGAGAGAACTAAGAGAACTAAGAGTGCTAAGAGAAGTAAGCAAAGTAACAGAGCGAAGTAAGAGGGTGAAGTAAGAGAAGTAAGCGAAGTTCCCGTTACAATACATTAAATCCTTTTCTATATTGAATATTCTAATTTACACTAACCAATCTAGTACAAGATACAAATTCTATAGCATTTACATGCAGCCTATATGTGTTACACTTTAAACCCTAAGAGTTGCTCTTTGAGCCNACTTTTATAAGTTCATATTAAAACCACTTTTGCTAATACTTTTGATGGTGATTCTTTAAGTGACCTAAATCACTTATCCACACCACCACCATATATGAGCAAAATGAGCATGTGATTTTTCTACCAGTGCCCAACACTTGGTCTCATTCTCAGTACACCAATAAGGCTGGATAATGTTCCTTGCTGTATACCTGCTCCATTTCTGCAGAACCAGGCTGCCAGAGGGCAGAACCAACCCTCCACTTTACATTACTTTACCCAAGTGCAAAGTCAGAATTCTGCCCTTTTCAATTAATCCATTTCAAAGTCTTCCTGCATTTTAAATCAAATTTTAAAAGACTGCAAGAAATTACTTTGGACCAAGGGCCTATGTTTATTGCCTTTCCTAATATCTTTTTAAGCCAACATAGATTGCTTGAAAGCTTGTCTACATCTTTCAGAAAAGCCTTCTTTGGGCCCAAACTGAAAAAAGCAAACAAACAAAAACCCCAAACATACCAAAAAAAACCACCACCACAACAACAAAAAAAATCTATTAATAGAAAAAAATTTTGAGAATATATGTTAGGATTTTGGCGAATTCCATCTATTCGGGGAGGGAAGAAAAGAGGGACGGAAATGGCCTTGTTCTGCATTTCTACCCATTTTCATCTCCAGGGTAAGAATTTATCTTCTAGGACACAGAGCCCAAGAAATCATGTTTGGTCTGATGGACTGGTTTATACAAGAACCTCTCCTCATGGTGGTAGAGGGGTTCAAAGCTCTTCACACACCCCCTTCCTCCAGGCACTTTTGCCAAAGCAAAAAGCACTAGTGTGGTGGTTTAGCATGGAAGGGATTTTTTCAAGCAAGTTATAGCAAAAACCAATTAGTGACTGGCTTTGAAGTTGACAGCTTGATTGACCAATTAGAAAGATGACATGCCTCTGGGAACACACAGGGTTAAAAATCTGATGAATCTCAGGAAACTTCCTTTTTCTCCTGGCCCCAGAACAGGTAACAGGGCTGGCCTCACTCTGCTGTGTGGACCCCTGGGGCCTGGTGGGCCAGTCAGGCCCTGCTGCTGCAGCCATCTTGGCTGGGGTGGGCCTGATGACTCCTGGGCAGAGGGAGGGGCGGAGAGTATGCCCTGTCCTGGCCAAGCCCGGGCCCAAGTGCCAAGTGGCTGCTAACATCTGCTGCTATGCCGCACTTCCATTGTGGCCTGGGCCAGGGCCCCCCCGCCTGCATCGGCTGCCGGATTGGGGGGGGGCAGAGAGAAAGCCCAACCACACAAGAGATTCTGGCTCCAGCCCTGGCACAGCCTGAGTCTGCCACCTTCAGCCATCTCCCGGGGAAGAACCAGCATGCCCTCTGCAGAACTGGGAGAATGTTAACTCTTTCCTTACATGGATGAAACTTATAAAGCACTAACTCTTCTCTGAGTGAGAGAACAGCCAGAGAGTGAGACATGTAAAGAGACACTATGAAGATTCGGGGTCAGTTGAGGAAAAGTGGTATCTTAGATGAGGAGATGGAGAAGATGCCTTGGTTTTTGGGCTGAAAGTCTTTTCTGAGCCGTGGTAACAGACTGCAATATGCTAGACTATTCCTTTAAACTGTGGAACAAAAATGCATTTGGGGAGATGAGGAGAGTATTTAAATTGTAGATATAAGCAAAGACATTTGTGATGGACTAAGTAAATATTGAAATAGCTGTGATCTAATGGAGAATTTTGAACAGAGGAAGATAGAGAGAAAGACAGAAGCCCTCTGCCCCCAGGGAAAAATAAGACCTCTGTTTCTTGAGAGGAAGATGATTTTAGAGACAGTGAAGAAAACCCTTTGCTTTTGGAGCCATTCATCTTTAAAATTATACCCCCTGAGTATGCATGAGTCCATGGCCCATATGTAGCCACAGGAAAGGCTACATGATATGGGAGGTTCACAACTGCAGATTTTCCCTGGGCAGCTGTTTCTGTGAGAGTTAAAAGCCACAAGAGAACTGTTTCTTTCTTGTGGAAAGTTACCATAACAGACCAAAAGAGACTTCTCTCTCTAAATGGACTGATGAAAGACTATTTTATAAGTGGTACTGACCTAGAGTTCTGAGCTTTGTCTTTATACATTGTCTGTGAGAAAGAAAAGAAGCTGTTGGGGGAGAAGGAAGTGTTTTATTCTGATTCTTATCATTTTTTTTTTCCTCTCTTGTAGTTTTGTTAATAAATCTGTCTTTATACCTTTTAAGTTTGAGCCTGCTTTGCTTTTCTCCTAATCCTATCTCACAGCAGAAAAAGAGTAAATGATTCTGGTAGACACTCAAACCACTACACTAAATTTGGGAAACAGAAATTGGCGAATGTGAAACCACTACAACTAGAATGTGGGATACACTGAAGTGGGGTTCTGGAGTAGCCCTGAAATCAGCTGGTCATCAAACTGAAGGATGATGCTTTGTTATCAATGCTGTGGCCAGGAAAACCAAAACTGCTTCTTAGACTAGAGATTCAAGAGTCCAGGACCAACTCCTCTTCCTCAATGTACTTGAGCTTGACAACCTGTGTTTGAGGTCAGTAATTTCCAGTGGAGGAAGGAAACAGCTAAAGGAATTTTGGGGGACAAAGCTAGGACTGGTCATTCAGCCATAGTGCCCCCTTACACCTCAAACTTGCATTTCAGTGCCCTTCAAGAAGGAGTCATACATTGCTTTCAGTATGTACTTGTACACTGTGCCTACTTTTAGGGACTTAAGCTGGGAGCCCTGTCTGCAGCTGGTGTGCCTGCATACATCACACTACTGCAGCAATATATATTCTGAATGGTCTACCAGGAGCACTCCATCCTCCAGCAACCAGATTTCTTTAAATGCATCATACTAATCAGGTCTCTGATCAGCTTTGTTTAATTCCAACCTGTTGACTTCAGTAATCATTTCTCCCTTTAGCCAATGCTGCAAAAAGCAAACTAGTAAGCTTCAAAAAAACCCAAACAAAACCAACCAATCAAGAAAAAAACAAAAACAACACCCCACCATAAACACACTGAGGAGAAGGAACCACCCAGAACAGAATCAATGGAGTCTCAGAGAAATCACAATCTTATTTCCATCCAAAGAACCCTAGATCAAATTCACTGGTAAAGCATAAACTCCAGTGGAAACTCCAAATCTACAGTTACAATTTCTAGTCATGAGAAAAAAAAATCTATCTAAAAACCACTGTGAAATACACTGGGACATATAATTGTTCTGAGGCTTTCTAAAAAGGATAGGTTTATTCTTGTGTAACCTTGAAGGGAGACATGCCCCCTCTGCTCCCAATCACAGAGATGACTGTGACTTGCTTCTATCATTTTCACATTCTGAGGACTTTTGTTACATTTACTTTAATTACAATTTCAAAATTTTGTTACATTTACAAATCATGTCCAAGGAAGAACTGGACATGGCACTCAGTGTTCTGGTATAATTAACAAGGTGGTGATCATTCAAAGGTTGGACTCAATGATCTTAAAGGTCTTTTCCAACCTAAATGATTCTGTGATTCAATTTCTTGCAACTCAGCTGTCCTTTTCCAGCCACTGGGACCATATTGTGGAAATATGAAACAAGTACATTCTGAAGTCTAGTTCTGTTGGCATACCTATTTCTTGGTTTGCTACTTCCAAAGTAGAAACAGTTTCAAATGAAAATCTTTATTACTTCTCCTAATAAGACTATTTTTTGTTTGTTCTCAGTTTGTATCTTTCCTTACGGCATTCTTGAGAATATACCTTCGCTCTTAGTCTTTAATGAGTTTTAATCTGGCATAGCGATTTGAATAGACAAGAGTGAAAATGTGGTCATCTAGTTGTAAGTGATCTTTCATGTTAATCCCTAGAGACGTGTCATACTTCAAGTTTTCACCTGAGCTACATACGACGATAGTCACCTCTCAAACCTGTGATCTGTAACAGTGAGCAGTTGCTCAGCATACTGCTGCTTCTGCCAAAGTTTACTGTATTAAATTTGTTCTAGTGATCAATAAACAGCTGTTCTCCTGTTCTGACAAATACACTAGTTGTCAGAATATTGTAATTTGAAATTAATAATGCATTTACCTAAGTCTGAAAAAAGATGAGAGAACAGAAGAGCAGCAGTGTCCTTTGTTTCAGAGCACATGGTGTCACAAAACACTGTAGTATGTCAGTAAGGCCACAGAACCACTGAAACATCATTTATATTGGACAGAAGCAGCCAGATTATTTTAGAGCCAGCTAGACGATTTGACCATACAGCTTCCACTAGGCTTCATGAGTACTGGTGTCCAGATCTTAGGTTCTTTGGGGGGAAAAAATAACAAGCTTACTGATGTGCTGGTTTTGGCTGGGGTAGTTAGCTTTCTTCACAGTACCTAGTATGAGGCTGTGTGCTGGAAAGACTGTTGATAACAGAGGAGTTTTTTTATTATTATTGTTGAGCAGGGTTGGCACAGTGTCAAGGCCTTTTCTGCTTCTTGTACTTCCCTGCCAGCGAGGAGGATGGGGATGCACAAGAAGTTGTGAGGAGACACAGCTAGGACATCTGACCCCAGCTGACAAAAGGGATATTCCATACCCTATGACATCATGCTCAGTATATAAAGATGGGAAGAAGGAAAAAAGGGGGAGACATTTGGAGTGATGTTATTTATATTCCCAAGTAATTTTTATGTGTCATTTCACAGCTGTAAAATAGCCGAACACCTGCCTGCCCATGGGAAGTAGTGAATTAATTCCTTGTGTTGCTTGGCTTGTGTACATGACTTTTGCTTTCCCTAGTAAACTGTCTTTATCTCAGCTCATTAGTTTTCTAGCTTTTACCCTTCCAATTCTCTCCACAATCCCACTGGCAGGGGAATGAGCAAATAGCTGTGTGGGGCTTGGTTGCTGGTTGGGGTTAAACCACAAGTCCTTTTTGGCACTCAAAATGGGGATCAAAGGGTTCAAGAAAACATATTTGATTGGAATGTGCTAGGACAAATTTATAGCTGTTAGTGCAGTTTATTAATTGGCAGGCTCCTGCACTTGCCATGGGCTCGCTTGCCTGACTGTATTACAGTCTAGTGCTCACTAGTGGCTGGTTTTTGCTTCCTCTGCTTGCTGTAGTGCTGTGCTGCTCATCACCTCACTGTATTGTGCCTGGGAATGTTTAGATAACAGCAATGTGCCTGGGCTGGCAGATGGCCAGGGCACTGGCTGCTGTAATGGACAGGCTGGAATTCCAGTGTGAACTCAAGTTGAAGGGACTGTGACCTATGGATGAGTTAACACAGGAGCAGAGATCCACCTGCAGCCTGTGGAGGAGCCTCACACAGGAGCATGTGGATACCCAAAGGAGACTGTGATCCCATGAGAAGCCAGCACTGGAGCAAGCTCCTGGCAGGACCTGTGGAGAGAAGAGACCATACTGGAGCAGGTTTGCTGTCAGGATTTGTGAGTCCATGAGGGACCCACACTGGAGCAGTTTGTGAAGAAGTACAGCCCATGGGAAGGACCCATATTGGAGAAGTTTGTGGAGGACTGTCTCCCATGGGAGGGACCCCACGCTGGAGCAGAGGAAACAAGGATTCCTTGCAGTCTGTGGTACAGACCATGGTGAGGAAGCTGTCCCCCTGCAGCCAAACAGGACTATGATGGGAACTTTACTAATGGTGGACTCTAGCAGTAAACCCCTTGTTGCAGCCAGGCTGGGAACAAGGGGAGTTCATTGCAATGTTAAATGCTATAACCTAGTCCAAAAGGACCAGGGGTGGAGATTGTAATGGATATACCTTTAATTTGTTGCCAGACATTATTTGTGTCGTATGTTACAGGAATTACTATAACAGTGTCATGGTTTAAGCCCAGCTGGAAACACTTGCTCAACCCCCCCCTCTCTACCAATTCCACCCCAGTGGAATGGGGACAAGAATCAAAGCAAAACTTGTAAGCTGAGAAAAGAACAGTTTAATTATTGAAAATAAGGTAAAATACAGCAATAATGGTAAATGATAATGATGATAAAAAGGGAAAAAAACAAGTGATGCAAAATGCAATTACTTACCACCTGCTGACTGATGCCAGACATCCCCCCCGAACCCAGATTGGCCCCCCTTCTGGGTAACTCCCCACAGTTTATATACTGAGCATGACCATTCTAAGGTTTGGAATATCCCTTTAGTCAGTTTGAGTCACCTGTCCCAGCTATGCTCCCTCCCAGTTTCTTTTGCAAACCTCCTTACTGGGAGAGCATGAAACAAAGAAAAAAGAAGTCCTTGACTAAGGATAAACATGTCTTAGCAAAAAAAGAAAACATTGGTGTGTTATCAACACCATTCT